>JANAVB010011800.1:3029398-3296898 GCA_029216955.1 Iris pallida
ACTCCTTTAATCTCCTTATTTTGGATTCTCGTCACTCCCTCTTTCGGAAGGACGTACGCTCGTGCTTGGTGAACCATCTACTCCCTCACTGGATAGTACATAGTTGATAGAATTATACTAGAAAATATTTATTAAGCGACGATTGGGTAGGTACCTCCATTACATAGATGGAGCAGATCGGATAGGTCATATATGATTCTCATCGACAAATTAACTCAAGCGAGGGACTTTAGGATTAGTAAATTACAATCTTTCCACCTTTATCTATGCTAAAAAGAGATATTTTGGAGGAACCGAAAGAAACATATAGTAGGACTTTAGAGATTAGTTGCAGTTTCCTACTAGAAGTGATAGTCACCCGGAGAAGACTAGTGGTGTCATCTCCATTTTTCGTATACGTATTTCCAGTATACGTGTACGGATCCTGTCCAGTATTTTTACTTGTCTTGTCTTGCTAGCTAATTCTTGGTTTAATCCTGTTTAGATTCATCATGGCATGTCATGGTTTAACTTGGTTTATTTTGGGTTGGCTTGGTTTATTCCATGGTTCAACATGTTAACCCCCCACCTACCACCATCCCCATTTATAAACCCCTTTCTCTCTCCTCTTTACTTTTCATTTAATACTTCTTCTTCTTCCTCCATTACTTCTCCACCTACCAAGAGAAGCTTAGGCAAGTGCAACTTGCTTCATGGAGGAACTCTATTTTTATTGTTCCATCTTCGACCTCACAAGATTCTAAGACACTTTAGTACTTAGCATTTTCAATTTTCATGGTTAATTTCTTGTAGATCTAGCTTTGATACATTTTCAAATTTTATGAATTTTGATCTATCAAACTTGCATATTTTTGAAAACCAATGGTTCCATGTTGTAGAGAATTTTATTTTACTCCAAATTGATTTATGGAAGTCTGGATTTGGGCTCATATTGTAGATTGGGTGGAGCATGGAAGCCATGGTGTTTTCCATGAACTTCTCCTCGGTTGGAGTTGATGCAAGTGCTGAATTGCACTATTCTGGCCGCATAAGACTATTCTGGTCGCATGGGACCAATCTGGCCGCATGAGACTATTATGGCCGCATGAGACTATTATGGCCGCATAAGACCATTCTGGCCGCATGGGACCAATCTGGCCGCATGAGACTATTCTGGCCGCATAAGACTATTCTGGCCGCATGGGACCAATCTGGCCGTATGAGACTATTCTGGCCGCATGAGACCAATCTGGCCGCATGAGACCAATCTGGCCGCATGAGACTATTCTGGCCGCATGGGACCATTCTGGCCGCATAAGACCATTCTTGTCGCATAAGACCAATTGGGCCGCATGAGACCAATCGGGCCGTATGGGACCACTCTGGGCCGCATGACAATTCATGCGCCCTGGCCGCATAGCCTTCCATCAGCCCCTTGTATTCTTTGCCATGTTAGTGGTCACATTATGCATGCCTTATTTTAATAACCCTTGTGTAACTTGGAATTCTTTTGATTATAATGCTAGTACCATGTTAATTTTGAACTTCTCTATGGACATGACAAGATATGATATATGGCTTAGCATGATACTATACACGATAGTGGTCTGTTAAGGCGCACTCCTGACAAGTAACAAGTAACATGACATGATTGTGGCCCGTCGTGGCGCACTCCTGACAAGAAACAAGTAACGTGACATGATTGTGGCCCGTCGTGGCGTACTCTTGACAAGTAAGTCTAACATGTAATCTTGAATGCTGTTGCGACGGCTATCTCGACTTGCTAGTAAATTCTTATCATAACACCGTGGGTGATTGTACGAATGTGCTTGTATAAGCTACCAGTCTTGTTTCGCATCATGTCTAGGACATGTATCCCTGGTTACCATGGTCAGGGATTCATACCAAATTTGACTAGGTTAATGACTAGATTGATCAAGTAAAGCATATAAAGAGGTATTCCGGCTACAAGCAATCCCGTTATCTGGGCGCCTTCCTTGATGGACTTGTAGCCTGCCGACGAGTAGGGCACATTTCCAGCTCACTGTCATGTGGGGCACTTTATGAAACGATTACTGTGCACACTGTCATGTATTGCACTCAAGTCACCTAACAAGACATGATAACTCTAAGCTTGAACCTTGCGTCTGGATAACCTGAATAGTCTGTAGGGCTTGTGGCCGTAGGAATATCTCATTGCATTTTGCTAGTAACTAGGCTTGTGATAACCCTAGCTAGTTAACTATCAAGCCATACTCTTGCTTGGCCGTGAATGATTGAATGGAGTCCCATCATGTCTAGTCTTGTCTAGACCCAGTACATGGCTATCTCTGGACATGCTTGTGTATACTTTACTTTATCGATAATTGGTTAGAGGCTAAGTTCTGTTCAGATGAAGGGTTACAACCCCGGTCCTTATTTGGTTTACGGGTTGTAACTTGGTTACCAGAATAGTCCTTTAGTTATCTTATCGTTTATCATCCTGTTCTCTTTAACTCATGTCTGTTATTATTTCGTCTATAACTTATGTGCTGATATGCTGGTTTTAGTTCTTAAGTGAAGCCTCCTTTGTGGCACTTGCTCTTCCTGGGGTCTGACCCAGCTGATTTTGTATGGCCAGATTTTGGAGCAGCTTCCGAGGATCTTCCAGCCTTCCTGCCAGATGGTGACCACTAGAAGAAACCCTGACAACGAGTGGGTTTTATTTTGCTCTCCCACTCTATTGTAAAATTATTCTTTTGAGGGTTTAGCCGCCGAACAAGTGTTAGCTCGTGTTGAATTTACATTCTTGTCTGCCTACGGGCTGTAACTGATTGACAAATCCTAGGGTTGATCATGTATGACTTAAACTCTTGCTAGTCTTCGCATTTTTTATGACTAGCTTCATGATCATCTGAATATGTAATGTTTGGGATGCCTTACCATGTATGTCTGATGATCTACCATCTTGTTACATTTACTTGCTTGCTTGAGATTGAGACACTAGGCTTGTTCTTGACCTTAAGAGACTAATGGCTTGTAGTAAACCCTCGTGCATCTAGACAGCCGTGACCGTATTGCAAGGTGGAATTCACTTCAATTTACGTAGCTGGCTGTGTCTATCCCCCGCTCTCCAGTATTCTGGTTCTGGGACGTGATACGGTTTAAGTGGTGGCCCATGTAGGTCTTAGAAATCAAGACGTGTAAGGGTTTTACCCGGATAGATGTCTCAATCAGCACTCGCCCTTGATCTCTACTCGTGTCTTCTAATCTCTTCTAAATATTGATCTAATTACATGCTTATATCCTTGATCTATCATGGTCCTTCCTTATTGTTTTCTATGTCGTTTCTTCAGCGGCATTATTCCTGGTCCTACCGATCGGCCAGACGGAGCACCTCCCGTGGACCAGCAGCAACTTGGAGATCAAGCCCAGCATTCAGAAGTAGCCTCCAGAGTCATGCCTAATGGGGGTCAAGAGCCACCAGTCCAGCCTGTAGAGCCTGACGATGGCACTTTGGTGGTCTCATCAGGACATTTCTTGCATCTCAAGATCGTCGGGGCGATGCCCTGCACCAGGCAGTACAAGATGCCATGGGTCGTGTTGGTTATCAAGGGAACAGTGCGGCTAGCAGCTTTAAGCGCTTGAACCCTCCTTTCTTCGATGGTAGTGAGGATGCTATTGCAGCTGATGCGTGGCTCTAGGACATCGAGGTTATCTTGGATGCAGCTAAGTCTCCAGAAGGAAGAAGGTAGCTGTGGTGCGCCTACAGTTATTGGACCTAGCCCGTACCTGGTGGGCGATGATAGCAGTTGGATTGGCGACGCCTGTTCCATGGGCGGTATTCAATGACAAGTTTCAGATCAAGTACTTCGATGCTGTAGCTCGGCATGACCTACACACGAGGTTCACCAATCTCAGGCAGATGAGCAGGACGGTCGATGGATATGCGGCCGAGTTTTCGAGACTGAGTCGGTTTTCTCCCATCTTGGTGGCAATCGAGTTCGACCGAGCACAATATTTCCAGCAGGGACTCCACCTAGAGATCATTCTAGCAGTGGAGTAGTTTGAGCATCAGACTTTTGACACCGTCTTGCGAGCAGCGAAGAGGCATGATATACTTTGCAGAGAATTGTGGACAAAATTGAAGGAAGGAAGCGGTCCCATGGTCAGATGAACCAGTCTCCAGCCCCAGCCCCGACAGCTAGGGCCTTGACTATTGGAGCTCCGAGGAGGGCGACATCAGTTATGTCGGTTCAGCACTCGACTCCGACGTACCCTCAGTAGCAGAAGTGGAGGCAGTCTTCCACAATGGGCTGCACTCATTGTGGGAAGCCATGGCACGTAGTATCAGAATGTCGACGAGCACAAGGATTGTGCTTGGCTTGTGGGGCATCGGATCACATGATAGGGTCCTGCCCACAGAGAGCCGGTTCATCCTCATCGGCCCAGACTAGTCCCTCGTGAGGGGACCAGCACCAGTGCAGCAGCAACAGTACCAGCCTCCGAGGCCATTGTTGTATCAGGCTCAAGCATTCCAGCTGCAGCGATCATAGCAGTATACCCAGTCCAAGCTCAGATTCAGAACCGCCAGAGAGGTTTCCAGCAGAGGGGACCAGCACCCAGAGGGCAAGGTCAAGTGATGGCTTTGACCGTAGAGGAGGAGTTGGCATCAGGTGAGGTGGTGGCAGGTACCATTCTTGTCAACTCTTTTCCTACATCAGTATTATTTGATTCGGGTGCATCGCATTCATTTATGTCTGCACGATTTGCAATACGGATATGACTGGAGCCTGAGTTATTATCAGTAAGGCTCAATATACTTACTGGTAACGGTCTTGTGGGAATAGATAGAGTATTTTCCTCGTGTCGAATCGTAGTTAGCGGTAGAGAGTTTTCCGCTAGGTTGATAGAGTTCCCAATGGCCGATTATGATGTGGTCCTAGGAATGGATTGGTTGAGGACCAGTATGCTAGAATAGATTGCCATATCGGCAAGATTATTTTTAGTATTCCTGGTGAGCCAGGGTTTTTATTTTTTCGATGCGGATAGAACCTTCTCCTCCAGTGTTGCGAATGGTAGTAGCAGTGGCAGTTCAGTTTCCCAGAGTAGTAGAAGAGTTTCCTGATGTATTTCCTAAAGAGCTTCCAGGCATGCCCCCGAGAGAGAGATAGAGTTCACCATCGATTTGATTCTCGGATCAGCACCAGTGTCAGAGAGAGTCTACAGGATAGCACCTTCAGAGTTGGAAATCTGTACAAGATGATTGAAGAACTCAGAACCAAGGAATTCATTTGTGCTAGTGGATCGCCTTGGGGAGCCCCGATGCTTCTTGTGAAGAAGAAGGATGGTACATCAAGATTATGTGTTGATTATCGTACCTTGAACTCTGTAACAATCAAAAATAGATATCCTCTACCAAGGATAGATGACTTATTTGATCAGCTCAAGGGAGAGACAGTATTCTCGAAGATTGACTTACGGTCAGGGTACCATCAGATCAGAGTCAGAGAGCAGGACATCCCGAAGACAGCATTCAGATCGAGGTATGGACATTGGGAGTTCCTTGTTATGCCATTTGGAGCGACCAATACGCCAGTCGTATTCATGGACCTCATGAATCGTATCTTCATGTCCTATTTAGACCAGTTTGTGATAGTGTTTATAGACGACATCTTAGTCTATAGCAAGAGTGAGGCAGAGCATGAGCAGCATCTTCGTGTAGTTCTTCAAATACTCAGGGAACACCAGTTGTATGCGAAGTTCAGTAAGTACGAGTTTTGGTTGGATCGTATCTCGTACTTGGGTCACATCATCACTAGAGTGGAGTGGAAGTGGACCCCCAGAAGATAGTGGCCATAGAGACATGGCCAGTACCTAGCACTGTCGTAGAAGTTCAAAGTTTCCTTGGATTGGCCAGCTATTATCGGCAGTTTGTATCAGACTTTGCTAGGATTTCAGCGCCATTGACGCAGTTGACCCGCAAGGATGTGCAGTTTGCTTGGACAGCAGAGTGTCAGAGTTCATTCAAGAGTTGAAGCATCTTTTGATGACGGCCCCCATTCTTACTCTTTCCGATGGGACTGGAGGATTTTTAGTTTATTGTGATGCTTCAGGTAGAGGATTGGGATGCGTATTGATGCAGTATGGTAAGATAATCGCTTATGCGTCACGTCAACTTCGTGACCATGAGAGGAATTATCCTACCCATGACTTGGAGTTAGCAGCGGTGGCTTTCGCACTTAAGCTTTGGAGGCATTATCTATATAGAGATCGGGTGGAGATTTTCACCGACCACAAAGTCTTAAGTATGTGTTTTACCAGAAGGACCTCAATATGCGTCAAAGAAGATGGCTAGATCTATTTGTGGATTATGACATCAACTTGCAGTATCATCCTGGAAAGGCCAACGTTGCTGCAGATGCATTGAGCAGGAGAGTCGGAGTTTATTTTCTAACAGCACAGCCAGAGTTGTTAGCAGATCTTCAGAAGATGGGTATTGAAGTTGTTATTCCTTCTAGTGTGGCATTAATAGCCAGTATGCAAGTTCAGTCTAGTATAGTAGAGAGGATCAAGTTAGCTCAGTCGGTGGATTCTAAGCTTCAGCGGCTTAGGGCAGAATGTGTAGCAGGACAGAGACCAGTTATATATTCATAAGGATGGTACACTCTGATATGGGAGGCATCTTTGTGTACCCAGTGGAGATATCTGACAGGAGATCATGGCAGATGCTCACAGTTCTCAGTATTCGATTCACCCTGGTGGTACGAAGATGTACCGAGATATCCGTCAGCATTTTTGGTGGAATGGCATGAAGAGAGAGATAGCCCGGTTTGTCTCTCGTTGTTTGGTTTGTCAATAAGTTAAAGCCGAACATCAGAGACCAGCTGGACTTCTTCAACCTTTACCGATCCTAGAATAGAAATGGAAGCACATTACCATAGATTTTGTAACTGGATTACCTAGATCCCCAGCTGGGAGAGATGCTATCTGGGTTATAGTTGACAGACTCACGAAGGTAGCTCATTTTATCCCTTTCAGAATTGGCCAGTCAACGGATCAGCTTGCAGAGATGTACCTCATTCAGATAGTCAGATTGTATGGAGTGCCAGTTAGTATCATATAAGACAGAGATTCAAGATTTACATCACACTTTTGGCGGAGTCTTCAAGAGAGTTTGGGGACTCGTCTCAAGTTCAGTTCAGCCTACCATCCGCAAACAGATGGTCAGTCAGAACACACGATCCAGACTCTTGAAGATATGTTACGGTCATATACACTCGACTTCGGTAGTTCGTGGGAAGATCACATGCATCTCGTGGAGTTCTTCTACAACAACAGCTTCCAGGCCAGCATCCAGATGGCACCCTTTGAAGCCTTTTACGGCAGGAAATGCAGATCTCCTTTAGCTTGGGATGATATCGGTGAGAGGTAAATGCTTGGACCAGAGATGGTGACGCGGACTATTGAGGTGGTCAGACAAGCCAGAGACCATCTTCGAGTTGCCCAAGATCGCCAGCGCCATTGGGCCGATTCTCATCAACGTCCCCTTGAATTTTCTGTCGGCGACCATGTATTCCTTAGGATCTCGCCTACCCGTGGCGTCAATCATTTCGACGTACGGGGAAAGCTTAGTCCTAGGTATATAGGGCTTTCGACATCCTGGAGCGAGTAGGTGATGTGTCATATCGTCTCGCTCTTCCGCCGTCGCTACGTGAGGTGCATGATGTCTTCCATGTATCCCAATTACGACGGTACATCTCGGATCCGAGTCATGTCCTTGATCATTCGAAATTGGTTTGGTACCGACCTTTCGTATGAGGAAAGGCCCGTATCCATATTGGACCGAAGAGAGAAAATACTCAAGAACAAGACTATCAAGTTAGTCTGTGTTGCTTGGGGTCATCACTCCTTGGGTGAGTCAACGTGGGAGCGTAAGGATGATATCCGATCACGATATCCCGACCTGTTTGACTCGTAAGGTATAATGTCTTCTTATGCCTTATGCCTTCAACTTCATTGCGTGCATGAATGATTGCTTGATTGATTGATTTGTTATAGCTTGTCTGTGATTAGTATAGCTTGTTCGACATCTCTAGCCTCTTGATTAAATTCTGAGGACGGAATTCTTTTAAGGTGGGTAGAGTTGTCACCTTCGTTTTCCGTATACGTATTTTCAGTATACGTGTATGGATTATGTCCAGTATTTTTACTTGTCTTGTCTTGCTAGCTAATTCTTGGTTTAATCCTGTTTAGATTCATTATGGCATGTCATGGTTTAACTTGGTTTATTTTGGGTTGGCTTGGTTTATTCCATGGTTCAACATGTTAACCCCCACCTACCACCATCCCCATTTATAAACCCTTTTCTCTCTCCTCGTTACTCTTCATTTAATAGTTCTTCTCTTCCTCCATTACTTCTCCACCTACCAAGAGAAGCTTAGGTACCAAGAGAAGCTTAGGCAAGTGCAACTTGCTTCATGGAGGAACTCCATTTTTATTATTCTATCTTCTTCCTTACAAGATTCTAAGATACTTTAGTACTTAGCATTTTCAATTTCCATGGTTAATTTCTTGTAGATCTAGCTTTGATGTATTTTCAAATTTTATGAGTTTTGATCTATCAAACTTGCATATTTTTGAAAACCAATGGTTCCATGTTGTAGAGAATTTCATTTTACCCCAAATTGATTTATGAAAGTCTGGATTTGGGCTCATATTGTAGATTGGGTGGAGCATGGAAGCCATGGTGTTTTCCATGAACTTCTCCTCGTTGGAGTTGATGCAAGTGCTGAATTGCACTATTCTGGCCGCATAAGTCTATTCTGGCTGCATGGGACCAATCTGGCCGCATGAGACTATTCTAGCCGCATAAGACCATTCTGGCCGCATGGGACCAATCTGGCCACATGAGACTATTCTGGCCGTATAAGACTATTCTAGCCACATGGAACCAATCTGGCCGCATGAGACTATTCTGGCCGCATGAGACCAATCTGGCCGCATGAGACCAATCTGGCCGCATGAGACCATTCTGGCCGCATGGGACCATTCTGGCCGCATAAAACCATTTCTTGTCGCATGAGACCAATTGGGTCGCATGAGACCAATCGGGCCGCATGGGACCACTCTGGGCCGCATGACAATTCATGCGTCCTGGCCGTACAGCCTTCCATCAGCCCCTTGCATTCTTTGCCATGTTAGTGGTCACATTATGCATGCCTTATTTTAATAGCCCTTGTATAACTTGGAATTCTTTTGATTATAATGCTAGTACCATGTTAATTTTGAACTTCTCTATGGACATGACAAGATATGATATATGGCTTAGCATGATACTACACGATAGTGGCCTGTTAAGGCATACTCCTGACAAGTAACAAGTAACATGACATGATTGTGGCCCGTCGTGGCGCACTCCTGACAAGTAACAAGTAACATGATATGATTGTGGCCCGTCGTGGCGCACTCTTGACAAGTAAGTCTAACATATAATCTTGAATGCTGTTGCGACGGCTATCTCGACTTGCTAGTAAATTCTCATCATGATACCGTGGGTGATTGTATCGAATGTGCTTGTATAAGCTACCAGCCTTGTCTCGTATCATGTCTAGGATATGTATCCCTGGTTACCATGGTCAGGGATTCATATCGAATCTGACTAGATTAATGACTAGATTGATCAAGTAAAGCATATAGAGAGGCATTCCGGCTACAAGCAATCCCGTTATCTGGGCGCCTCCTTGATGGACTTGTAGTCTGTCGAAGAGTATGGCACATTTCCAGCTCACTGTCATGTGGGGCACTTTATAAAACGATTACTATGCATACTGTCATGTGTTGCACTCAAGTAACCTAACAAGACATGATAACTCTAAGCTTGAACCTTGCATTTGGATAACCTGGATAGTCTGCAGGGCTTGTGGACGTAGGAATATTACATCTTGCTAATAACTAGGCTTGTGATAACCTAGCTAGTTAACTATCAAGCCGTACTCTTGCTTGGCCGTGAATGATTGAATAGAGTCCCATCAGTCTAGTCTTGTCTAGACCAGTACATGGCTATCTCTGGACATGTTTGTATATACTTTACTTTATCGATAATTGGTTAGAGGCTAAGTTCTATTCAGGTGAAGGGTTACAACCCGGTCCTTGTTTGGTTTACGGGTTGTAACTTGGTTACCGGAATAGTCCTTTAGTTATCTTATCATTTATCATCCTGTTCTCTTTAACTCATGTCTGTTATTATTTCGTCTATAACTTATGTGCTGATATGCTGGTTTTAGTTCTTAAGTGAAGCCTCCTTTGTGGCACTTTCCTTCCTGGGGTCTGACCCAGCTGGTTTTGTATGGCCAGATTTCGGAGCAACTTCCGAGGATCTTCCAGCCTTTCTGCCAGATGGTAACCACTAGAAGAAACCCTGGCAACGAATGGGTTTTTTTGCTCTTCTACTCTATTGTAAAATTATTCTTTTGAGGCGTTAGCCGCCGAGCAAGTGTTAGCTCGTGTTGAATTAACATTCTTGTCTGCCTACGGGCTGTAACATGATTGACAAATCCTAGGGTTGATCATGTATGACTTAAACTCTTGCTAGTCTTCGTATTTTTTATGACTAGCTTCATGATCATCTGAATATGTAATGTTTGGGACGCCTTACCTTGTATGTCTGATGATCTACCATCTTGTTACATTTACTTGCTTGCTTGAGATTGAGACACTAGGCTTGTTCTTGACCTTAAGAGACTAATGGCTTGTAGTAAACCCTCATGTATCTAGACAGTCGTGACCGTATTGCGAGGTGAAATTACTTTAATGTACGTAGCTGGCTGTGTCTATCCCCGCTCTCCAGTATTCTGGTTCTGGGACGTGACACGGTTTAAGTGGTAGCCCATGCAGGTCTTGAAAATTAAGACGTGTGAGGGTTTTACGGATAGATGTCTCAATCAGCACTCGTCCTTGATCTCTACTCGTGTCTTCTAATCTCTCTGAAATCTTGATCTAATCACATGCTTATATTGATCTATCATGGTCCTTCCTTATTGTTCCCTATGTCGTTTCTTCAGCGACATTGTTCCTGGTCCTACCGATCGACAAGGCGGAGCACCTCCCGTGGACCAGCAGCAACCTAGAGATCAAGTCCAGCATTCAGGAGTAGCCTCTAGAGTCATGCCTACTGGGGGTTAAGAGCCACCAGTTCAGCCAGTCTATCCTGCAGAGCCTGACGATGGCACTTTGGTGGGTCTCATCAGGACATTGCTTGCATCTCAAGATTGTCGGGGCGATGCCCTGCACCAGGCAGTACAAGATGCCATGGGCCGTGTTGGTTATCAAGGGAACAGTGCGGCTAGCAGCTTCAAGCGCTTGAACCCTCCTTTCTTCGATGGTAGTGAGGACGCTATTGCAGCTGATGCGTGGCTCCAGGACATCGAGGTTATATTGGATGCAGCCAAGACTCCAGAAGGAGAGAAGGTAGCTGTGGTGCGCCTACAGTTATTGGACCTAGACCGCACTTGGTGGGTGATGATAGCAGTTGGGTTGGCAATACTTGTTCCATGGGCGGTATTCAGTGACAAGTTTCAGATCAAGTACTTCGATGCTATAGCTCGGCACGACCTACAGACGAGGTTCACCAATCTCAGGCAGATGAGCAGGACGGTCGATGGATATGCGGCCGAGTTTTTGAGACTGAGTCGGTTTGCTCCCACCTTGGTGGCAACTGAGTTCGACCGAGCACAGTGGTTCCAGTAGGGACTCCACCTAAGATCATTCTAGCAAGAGCAGTTTGAGCATCAGACTTTTGACGCCGTCTTACGAGCAGCGAAGAGGCATGAGTATACTTCGCAGCGAGTTGTAGACAGAACTGGAGGAAAGAAGCGGTCCCATGGTCAGATGAACCAGTCTTCAGCCCCAGCCCCGATAGCTAGGGCCTTGACTATTGGAGCTCCGAGGAGAGCGGCATCAGTTATGTCGGTTCAGCACTCGACTCCGATGTACCCTCAACAGCAGAAGCGGAGGCAGTATTCCACAATGGGCTGCACTCATTGTGGAAAGCCAGTGCACGTATTATCAGAATGTCGTCGAGCACAAGGATTGTGCTTGGCTTGTGGGGCATCGGATCACATGATAGGGTCCTGCCCACAGAGAGCCGGTTCATCCTCATCGGCCCAGACTAGTCCCTCGGTGAGGGGACCAGCACCAGTGCAGCAGCAGCAGCAGTACCAGCCTCCTAGGCTATTGCCGCCTCAGGCTCAAGCATTCTAGCTGTAGCGACCGCAGCAGTATGTCCAGGTCCAAGCTCAGATTCAGAACCGCCAGAGAGGTTTCCAGCAGAGGGGACCAGCACCCAGAGGGCAAGGTCAAGTGATGGCTTTGACCGTAGAGGAGGAGTTAGCATCAGGTGAGGTGGTGGCAGGTACCATTCTTGTCAACTCTTTTCCTACATCAGTATTATTTGATTCGGGTACATCGTATTCATTTATGTCTGTACGATTTATACACGGATAGGACTGGAGCCCGAGTCATTATTAGTAAGGCTTAACTTACTGGTAACGGTCTTGTGGGAGTAGATAGAGTATTTTTCCGTGTCGAATTATAGTTAGCGGTAGAGAGTTTCCCGCTAGGTTGATAGAGTTCCCGATGGCCGATTATGATGTGGTCCTAGGAATGGATTGGTTGAGGGACCAGTGTGCTAGAATATATTGCCATATCGGCAAGATTATTTTTAGTATTCCTGGTGAGCCAGAGTTTTTATTTTTCCGAGGTGGAGTAGAACCTTCTCCTCCAGTGTTGCGGATGGCAGTAGCAGTGGTAGTTCAGTTTCCCAGAGTAGTAGAAGAGTTTCCTGATGTATTTCCCAAGAGCTAGCTTCCAGGAATGCCCCCAGAGAGAGAGATAGAGTTCACCATCTATTTGATTCCCGGATCAGCACCAGCGTCAGAGAGAGTCTACAGATGGCGCCTTCAGAGTTAGAAATCTTATACAAGATGATTGAAGAACTCAGAACCAAGGGATTCATTCATGCTAGTGGATCGCCTTGGGAAGCCCCGATGCTTCTTGTGAAGAAGAACGATGGTACGTCAAGATTATATATTTATTATCGTACCTTAAACTCTGTAACAATCAAGAACATATATCCTCTACCAAGGATAGATGACTTATTTGATCAGCTCAAGGGAGCGACAGTATTCTCGAAGATTAACTTACGGTCAGGGTACCATCAGATCAGAGTCAGAGAGCAGGACATCCCGAAGACAGCATTCAGATCGAGGTATGGACATTGGAAGTTCTATGTTATACCATTTGGAGCGACCAATGCACCAGCCGCATTCATGGACCTCATGAATCGTATCTTCATGCCCTATTTAGACCAGTTCGTGATAGTGTTTATAGACGACATCTTAGTATATAGCAAGAGTGAGACAGAGCATGAGCAGCATCTTCGTGTAGTTCTTCAGATACTCAGGGAATACCAGTTGTACGCGAAGTTCAGTAAGTACGAGTTTTGGTTGGATCGTATCTCGTACTTGGGTCACATCATCACTAAAGGTGGAGTGGAAGTGGACCTCCAGAAGATAGTGGCCATAGAGACATGGCCAGTACCTAGCACTGTCGCAGAAGTTCGAAGTTTTCTTGGGTTGGCCGGCTATTATCGGCAGTTTGTATCAGACTTTGCTAGGATTTCAGCGCCATTAACGCAGTTGACCCACAAGGATATACAGTTTTGCTGGATAGCAGAGTGTCAGAGTTCATTCGAGAAGTTGAAGCAGAGATTGATGACGACCCCATTCTCACTCTTTTCGATGGGACTGGTGAATTTTTAGTTTATTGTGATGCTTCAGGTAGAGGATTGGGATACGTATTGATGCAGCATGGTAAGGTAATCGTTTATGCATCACGTCAGCTTCGTGACCATGGAAGGAATTATCCTACCCATGACTTGGAGTTAGCAACGGTGGTTTTCGCACTTAAGCTTTGGAGGCATTATCTATATGGAGATCGGGTGGAGATTTTCACCGACCACAAGAGTCTTAAGTATGTGTTTACCCAGAAGGACCTCAATATGCGTCAGAGAAGACGGCTACAGCTACTTGTGGATTATGACATCAACTTGCAGTATCATCCTGGAAAGGCCAACGTTGTTACAGATGCATTGAGCAGGAGAGCCGGAGTTTATTTTCTAACAGCGCAGCCAGAGTTGTTAGCAGATCTTCAGAAGATGGGTATTGAAGTTGTTCTTCCTTCTAGTGTGGCATTAATGGCCAGTATGCAAGTTCAGTCTAGTATAGTAGAGAGGATCAAGTTAGCTCAGTCGGTGGATTCTAAGCTTCAGCGGCTTAGGGCAGAATGTGTAGCAGAACAGAGACCAGAGTTATGTATTCATGAGGATGGTACACTCCGACATGGGAGGCATCTTCGTGTACCCAGTGGAGATATCAAACAGGAGATCATGGCAGAAGCTCACAGTTCTCAGTATTCGATTCACCCTGGTGGTATAAAGACGTACCGAGATATCCGTCAGCATTTTTGGTGGAATGGCATGAAGAGGGACATAGACTCAGTTTGTCGCTCGTTGTTTGGTTTGTCAACAAGTTAAAGCCGAACATCAGAGACCAGCTGGACTTCTTCAACCTTTACCGATCCCAGAATAGAAATGGGAGCACATTACCATAGATTTTGTAACTGGATTACCTAGATCCCCAGCTGGGAGAGATGCTATCTGGGTTATAGTTGACAGACTCACGAAGGTAGCTTATTTTATCCCTTTCAGAATTGGCCAGTCAACGGATCAGCTTGCAGAGATGTACCTCAGGCAGATAGTCAGATTGTATGGAGTGCCAGTTAGTATCATATCAGACAGAGATTCAAGATTCACATCGCACTTTTGGCGGAGTCTTCAAGAGAGTTTGGGGACTCATCTCAAGTTCAGTTCAGCCTACCATCCGCAGACAGATGGTCAGTCAGAACGCACGATCCAGACTCTTGAAGATATGCTGCGGTCATGTACACTCGACTTCGATGGTTCGTAGGAAGATTACCTGCATCTCGTGGAGTTCTCCTACAATAACAGCTTCCAGGCCAGCATCCAGATGGCACCCTTTGAAGCCTTATACGGCAGAAAATGCAGATCTCCTTTAGCTTGGGATGATATCGGTGAGAGGCAAATACTTGGACCAGAGACGGTGATGCAGACTATTGAGGTGGTCAGATAAGTCAGAGACCATCTTCGAGTTACCCAAGATCGCCAGCGCCATTGGGCCGATTCTCATCGACGTCCCCTTAAATTTTCTGTCGGCGACCATGTATTCCTTTGGATCTCGCCTACCTATGGCGTCATTCGTTTCGGTGTACGGGGAAAGCTTAGTCCTAGGTATATAGGACTTTCAACATCCTGGAATGAGTAGGTGATATGTCATATCGTCTCGCTCTTCCGAGTCATGTTCTTGATCATTCGGAATTGGTTGTTGGTACCAACCTTTCGTATGAGGAAAGGCCCGTATCCATATTGGACCGAAGAGAAAAGATACTCAAGAACAAGACTATCAAGTTAGTCCGTGTTGCTTGGGGTCATCACTCCTTGGGTGAGTCAACATGGGAGCATGAGGATGATATTCGATCACGATATCCCGACATGTTTGACTCGTAAGGTATAATGTCTTCTTATGCCTTACGCCTTCAACTTCATTGCGTGCATGAATGATTGCTTGATTGATTGCTTAGTTATAGCTTGTCTGTGATTAGTATAGCTTGTTCGATATCTCTAGCCTCTTGACTAAATTTTGAGGACGGAATTCTTTTAAGGTGGGTAGAGTTGTCACCTCCGTTTTTCGTATACGTATTTCCAGTATACGTGTACGGATCATGTCCAGTATTTTTACTTGTCTTGTCTTGCTAGCTAATTCTTGGTTTAATCATGTTTAGATTCATCATGGCATGTCATAGTTTAACTTGGTTTATTTGGATAGGCTTGGTTTATTCCATGGTTCAACATGTTAACCCCCCACCTACCACCATTTCTATTTATAAACCCCTTTCTCTCTCCTCTTTACTCTTCATTTAATACTTCTTCTTCTTCCTCCATTACTTCTCCACCTACCAAGAGAAGCTTAGGCAAGTGCAACTTGCTTTATGGAGGAACTCCATTTTTATTGTTCCATCTTCTTCCTCACAAGATTCTAAGACACTTTAGTACTTAGCATTTTCAATTTCCATGGTTAATTTCTTGTAGATCTAGCTTTAATGTATTTTCAAATTTTATGAGTTTTGATCTATCAAACTTGCATATTTTTGAAAACTAATGGTTCCATATTGTAGAGAATTTTATTTTATCCCAAATTGATTTATGGAAGTCTGGATTTGGGCTCATATTGTAGATTGGGTGGAGCATGGAAGCTATGGTGTTTTCCATGAACTTCTCCTCAGTTGGAGTTGATGCAAGTACTGAATTGCACTATTCTGGCCGCATAAGACTATTCTGGCTGCATGGGACCAATCTGGCCGCATGAGACTATTCTGGCCGCATAAGACCATTCTGGCCGCATGGGACCAATCTGGCCGCATGAGACTATTCTGGCCGCATAAGACTATTCTGGCCGCATGGGACCAATCTGGCCGCATGAGACTATTCGGGCCGCATGGGACCATTCTGGCCGCATAAGACCATTTCTTGTCGCATGAGACCAATTGGGCCGCATGAGACTAATCGGGCCGCATGGAACCACTCTGGGCCGCATGACAATTCATGCGCCCTGGCCGCATAGCCTTCCATCAGCCTCTTGCATTCTTTGCCATGTTAGTGGTCACATTATGCATGCCTTATTTTAATAGTCCTTGTGTAACTTGGAATCCTTTTGATTATAATGCTAGTACCATGTTAATTTTTGAACTTCTCTATGGACATGACAAGATATGATATATGGCTTAGCATGATACTATACGATAGTGGCCTGTTAAGGCGCACTCCTGACAAATAACAAGTAACTTGACATGATTGTGGTCCGTCGTGGCGCACTCCTAACAAGTAACAAGTAACATGACATGATTGTGGCCCGTCGTGGCGCACTCTTGACAAGTAAGTCTAATATGTAATCTTGAATGCTGTTGCGACGGCTATCTCGACTTGCTAGTAAATTCTCATCATGACACCGTGGGTGATTGTATCGAATGTGCTTGTATAAGCTACCAGCCTTGTCTCGCATCATGTCTAGGACATGTATCCCTGGTTACCACGGTCAGGGATTCATGCCGAATTTGACTAGGTTAATGACTAGATTGATCAAGTAAAGCGTATAGAGAAGTATTCCGGCTACAAGCAATCCCGTTATCTGGATGCCTTCCTTGATGGACTTGTAGCCTGCCGACGAGTAGGGCACAATTTCCAGTTCACTGTCATATGGGGCACTTTATGAAACGATTACTATGCACACTGTCATGTATTGCACTCAAGTCACCTAACAAGACATGATAACTCTAAGCTTGAACCTTGCATCTGGATAACCTGGATAGTCTGCAAGGCTTGTGGCCGTAGGAATATCTCATTGCATCTTGCTAGTAACTAGGCTTGTGATAACCCTAGCTAGTTAACTATCAAGCCGTACTCTTGCTTGGCCGTGAATGATTGAATGGAGTCCTATCATGTCTAGTCTTGTCTAGACCCAGTACATGGCTATCTCTGGACATGCTTGTGTATACTTTACTTTATCGATAATTGGTTAGAGGCTAAGTTCTGTTCAGGTGAAGGGTTACAGCTCCGGTCCTTGTTTGGTTTACGGGTTGTAACTTGGTTACCAGAATAGTCCTTTAGTTATTTTATCGTTTATCATCCTGTTCTCTTTAACTCATGTCTGTTATTATTTCATCTGTAACTTATGTGTTGATATGCTGGTTTTAGTTCTTAAGTGAAGCCTCCTTTGTGGCACTTGCTCTTCCTGGGGTCTGACCCAGCTGGTTTTGTATGGCCAGATTTCGGAGCAGCTTTTGAGGATCTCCCAGCCTTCCTGCCAGATGGTGACCACTAGAAGAAACCCTGGCAACGAGTGGGTTTTATTTTGCTCTCCCACTCTATTGTAAAATTATTCTTTTGAGGCATTTAGCCGTCGAACAAGTGTTAGCTCGTGTTAAATTTACATTTTTCTGCCTACGGGCTGTAACATGATTGACAAATCCAAGGGTTGATCATGTATGACTTAAACTCTTGCTAGTCTTCGCATTTTGTATGACTAGCTTCATGATCATCTGAATATGTAATTGTTTGCCATTAAAATTCTTTTATTGTAAATTTCAATACAAACAGAACAGTATTACAATATAGGACTTAGATGTAGTCCTAGGAGTATACTTTTATTTATCTGGGTCCCTTGTGCCGATGGAGTGAGTGGTAATGCATTGACTCCGTTGACAATCTGACGACGGTTATCGGTTCTCTGAAGGTTTGGATTGCTCTGGGTGCTGGAGCTTGCCGAGAGAAGAAAGACGTTGAGTGTCTGTATCTGCCTCTCTGGTGGTGTGTTCCTTCATTTTTTGTACGTAGGATCGTTCTGTGTGTGTGTGTGAAGGAAATGATCCTTCTATTTATAGCTTTGCAGGCCGGGTGCTCATGCGTGCACGTAGGATGCACCTGTACGCGGGAATGCCACGTGGTGATTGCTGATGGAGGCGCATGGACGATGCGCCCTGATCGAGGGGTTGAATTCTTCATACTGCTGTTGTGAGCCGGCACGTAGCAGAGGAGAAGATCTTTCTGTTACTGAAATCTTGGGTGAGTTGAGTCAAAGGACACGTGTCATCGACTCATGGCTCGGAGATCTCGGATTTGATGGGGGGAATGATTTGGCAGGATACGCCTAGGACTGGGCGCATGAGGAGACTTTGGCTCGTAACCTTTAGGAGTCACGAACCATTCAGGGCGCGTGGCTTTTGAGGCGCATGCGAGGCTTCAGTAGTGACTTTACTCCTGTCTTTTGAGATCAGAGAGAAGTCTGGGGCACATGGCTTTTGAGGCGCATGCAGATTTGGGCGCATGGCTGCGAAGGTACATACGAATGGTTGGGTGGCCACGTGGCAGTAGCCGTCGGAGTAAAGGTAATGATGATGCTGACGTTACCGACGCTTCATCTTCTAAAAAAGTTGTCAACTGTTCAGACTTTGGGAGGTGTGCTGCCAACTCTGTCAGTTCAGTATTTAATATTTCTGACATTCGATGGACACCTGAGTGGGCACGTCAATTGGCGTTCCACTAGGAGTATGGAGACGCGTGGGGGCGCATCCTCTGTGATGCGCTTGGTACTGAAGGGCGCGTCTGTGCTGATGCGCTTGATGTTGAAGGGCGCATCTGTGTGATGCATGGGCTGGCCGGCGCATCCGCTTCGTGACACGTTCTTTAATGCAGCGGCTGTTACGTTCTTCGAGTGCTTTAAATAGCCATCTTTTTTTGGCTGAATTCGAAGCGTCCGGTTCATCCATTAAATGTAAATTCATTGCACAGAATTCGAGAGCCATCCACTTGGCGCATAGGTTTGATTTGCCCGGCCTATAAATAGTGGCATGGAGAGAGGGTTTGCTTCTCATTCTCTCACGTACTTCCGACATGAACTTGTGTACTCGAGTGCATTCTGTTGACGAAGTGCTCTCGAGGGTGAAGATGCGACGCCATGTCTTCATTGATGCACTTGAAGGTGACTGTTACATCCAAAAGTCGGAGTCGAGGGCTTCCGAGGCAGGCGAAAGGTGCCTGTTGCATCCAAAGATAGGGATGCTCGAGCCTCGTCTTCGTTGCCTGTTGCATCCAAAGATAGGGATGCTCGAGCCTTCGTCTTTGCCTGTTGCATCCAAAGATAGGGATGCTCGAGCCTCGTCTTCGTTGTGCAAGAAGAGCCATAGATCGGAATAGCGGTGCTGCAGCTTTGGTGGCTCTCTTCTTTCAAAGTGGGTTTGAAAGCTGCTCCTTTAGCCGCAGTTTCGATTACGGTCTTCCTTCGCCTTTGGAGGCTCTTTCGAAGCCTCCCCTGGCCACAGGTTGGCTTGCGGTGCTCTTCTCTTCCTCGACTAGAGGGTTGATTGCCACCCTCGTTCTGCTCAATAAATGCTTCATTAGTCGAAGCATTTTGACGGCGGTGAGCCTGGCTGGATGAGCGGCACATAACTAGGCTGCTGAAGGGATGCACATAACTGAGCTGCTAAAAAAGGATACGCCTTGCTGAGGGCGCATGGTGGGATGCGCCTGACTGAGGGCGCATGGTGATTGCTGCGCCTGCTTGAGGGTGCATGGTGATTATTGGCTGTAGACTTAGGATCTTTTCTTTGTAGAAATTCTCCTTTGTACAATCTTTTTTTAGACATGTAATAGACTTTTATATGTTAAATAAAAGTCATCTTTCAATGTCTATACTTGTTGTTTTTGCTGTGAAGTACTTTGTCCGAGTTCTGGCGCATATAGTCTGGCGCATGGGCTTTCTGGTTCTGAAATTCCATGCTTCTACAAGACCCCCTTCAAAGTTTTCAAAACTTTTGGATAAGTTTTTGAATACTTTGAATAAGAAGCATGGTGGTAGAGGCGTATGTCTGTCGGGGCGCATAGATACTCCGCGCATTAGTGATGGGGCGCATGCTCCGCTCAGTTAACGCAAATGATGACGCCTCGGTAACCGAAAAGATTAATGATGATCTTTGGATTTTATTTGCGGTTATCTCTTCACAGAACCCGAGGCGACAGCTGAGATCACACGTCATCGGTTCACGCGTGCGACCAAGCCCTATGAATAGGCGAGAGATGGAGAGAGAGAGAGTTCTTCTTCTCCTTGCTTTTGCCTTTTTTAGAGTTCTTCCTCAAAACCCTAACTTTTCTTCTCTCAAAGAATGGCTCCCAAGACTCCTCACGGCGGTGCTGGCAAGGGAAAGGAGCAGGCGGAGTATGCCGAAGAGGATGCTCCTGTCACCATTGTGACTCCGGCCGACGTTCGACCTGCGGTGACGGGTGGGTGTCGTCTCTTCCACTATTTCTTTGTTCAGATGAACTTCGGATCATGCGGCTGAGTTGGTGTGCCCTAACTCTCTGCTGCCAACGCGCATGGTCCCACCGACGTGCATAGGTTTAGGCCTTTATCATGCACCGAGGTTTAACTGCTGACGCGTATGGTTCACACCCTGATGATGCGCCAGGTTGAGTCTTCTTACCAGGCCACTGTGAGTGTCTGGGAACGCGAAGTAGCTGAGACTGAAGCTACAGTGGAGCAGTTATCTCAGTCTACGCGGGAGACAGTGGAAATGCGAGCTGCGTTGGACGCTAATATCGTGGAGATTGACGCCCAGATCCGCCACCTTGAGGACCAGCGGGCCCGACTCCTATTAGACGTCGAACGTGTCCAGGCTAAGCACGTAGCATTCAAGAAGGAGGAAGCAACTTTCACTCACCGGGCTCTTGCCCTGGCTCAGCAGCGACAACAGCTTGATGAGCAGCATGAGAACGATAGTTCTGCTGAGGCTGTTGAAGCGATGCGTCAAGAAGCTAAGCGTCGAGTCCTGGCGACTGTGGAGACTCGTGCGGCAGACTTGAGACACCGAATTAGAGAGCTTTCAGCCAACCCTGGGGATGTTTAGGGATTGTAGCCTCTTCTTTTTGTACTTTTACAACTCTTGCTGGGGATAGTGTAGTCCTTTACTCTCTCTTTTTAGAAATAAAAAAGTACACAATTTTCTGTGGTGTGTTCATTTTTGTTGTCATGAACTTGATGATTTGTGTGGACCTATTATCTTTTGCACACCTTGGTTTTTAGGTACAGATAATAAGTTTGAAAGAACCAACATGTTTGCTCAGAGGTAATGTGGACGTGGCAAATATGGGGTTCAAGTGGTAGAATCACCCTACTCAGAGGTGTTATGGACGTGGTAGAAATGATCCTGGGGGATACGCGGAACTACTCAGAGGTTATGTGGACGTGGAAGTTCTGCGATCAATGTACGGCAACGCAGGGGTTGTCTGTACGAGATGTTTACTCAGAGGTAATGTGGACGTGGTAAACATGGTGGATAGCATAGTCTTATGGAATATAAGATTCTACTTTATAGGGCATAGGGGAACAACTCAGAGGTGATGTGGACGTGGTTGTCCTTCTACTGGAGGATGCTACGAAATAGCTGGGTTCCGGAAGCGTATGATTTTGTTGGAAGGGAATTGTCTGTGAGTCCTGATGATTGGATCCACAGATCCTCTTGTGGAAGTACATGTCTGAAAGATGTCAAGAGTAGTACTTCTTTAGGAACTTGCCGTTAATGGGCATCATGAACAAGTCCCCATTTGGTTTGGCGAGGCGGTAAGCACCGTTTGAGTATACCGTCTCTATAATGAAAGGTCCTTCCCACTTGGGCTCGAACTTTTCTGGTGTCTTGTGAGTTAACACCATTGGCCTCCTGACTGCCAGAACCAGGTCGCCAACTTGGAAAGTCCTCTGCTTGACCTTCTTGTTGAAAGCCTGTGATATACGGGCTTGGTAGAGTTCGATGCGTTGTTGAGCTAGGAGACGCTTTTCATCAAGTGCCTCCAGTTCCCGCAGACGACGACGTTGATTGTCTTCTTCTGTGAGTTGGTTTGTGATTGCTACGCGGAGTGAAGATATCTGAATCTCGAGAGACAGTACCGCTTCGCTCCCGAAGACCAGAGAGAATGGTGTGTTGCCTGTTGGGGTCCGTACTGTTGTACGGTAGGCCCAAAGGCATTCGTCGAGCTTCTCGTCCCAGTCGCGTTTGTTAGATGATACGACTTTCTTGAGTAGCCTGACGATAGTCTTGTTAAACGCCTCTGCTAATCTGTTTGCAGCCGGATTGTAGGCGGTTGATGCCACATTTTGAATGCAATTCTTATCACAGAATCTGCTGAAAATATGGCTGATGAACTGAGGACCGTTATCGTGAATAATCCTCCGGGGCACCCCGAAATGGTAGATGACGTGGTGCTTGATGAAGCTGATCACTCTGGAGCTTTTCACTTCTGCTAGCGGAACTGCTTCTGCCCATTTGGAGAAGTAGTCGGTGATTGCTAGGATGAAGCGGTGTCCTCTCGATGAAGGAGGGGTGATCGGTCCCATGATGTCCATGCCCCAAGCTTCGAAGGGCCAGGAGGCGACTGTAGGATGTAGTGGTTCTGACGGTGTATGTATGAAGTCTGCGTGAAGCTGGCACGCATGGCACTTCTTAGCATATTCAACAGCGTCAGCGGCCATGGTTGGCCAGTAGTAGCCCATGCGTCGCAGTCGGTCCTGCAACTTAGGGCTACAAATATCGAAGGAGAAGTCCATCGTAGGAGTGCCGGTACAGCATTTTAGTGGCTGTATCGTAGTAGAATCGAAGAGAGCGTCTCCTGACTGAGACGGCTTCTTTCGGGTCTTCTGGGAGAATTCCGTAGACAGCGAAGTCGATAAACGGGAACCTCCAGTCTCAGACATTAACACCAGTATTTGTCGGCATGGCGTGGGCCATGTGTGAGCATAGGTTGTTTTTAGGACAGACCAAGTCTCTCCCGACTACGGTGACATAGTGTTGAGTCCCAAGGGTTGCTGCCAATGAGACCGCGAGGCCAGCCAGAGCGTCGGCCTCCAAGTTTTGTAGACGGGGTACATGTTCGATGAAGAACCCAGTGAAGGATGAAATGATGTTCAATGCAACTTCGTGATAAGGGATCAGATCTTCATGGCGAACTTCATATTACCCACTGATCTGGTTTACGATGAGTTTTGAGTCGCCGTAGGCTTCCAGATGATTCACCCCCAGCTGTTGCGCCAGCTGGAGTCCCATAATGAGCGCGTTGTACTCGACAACATTGTTGGAGTACGGCTTCGAAAGGGAGTAAGCACGCTGGATGACCAGTTGATCGGGGGAGACTAACACCACCACCCCACTCCTGCGACGATTTGGCCTTTGGTGCCTGTTCTTAAAGTGCCATCGAAAAACATCCGCCAGACGGAGCCTTCTTCAGTGATGTTTGATTCTTGGACCTCATCCGGGATGTCTTCATAGAGTTTTGAGGACTCAGAGATGGGGTGTGCAGCTAAAAAGTCAGCTAAAGCTTGACCCTTAACAGCTTTTTGTGGAACAAACACCATGTTGTACGGTGTTAACAAGATCGTCCATGTGGCTAGCCGGGAGTTCAATGATCCTGGCTTCGTCATGAGGACTCTGAGCGGATTGACTCGGGAAATGACATGAATTGTCTGGCCCGAGACATAATGACGAGTCTTCTGGATGGCAAATACTAAAGCCAAGCACTCCTTTTCAACGGGGTTATACCGGTGTTCGGCCCCGATGAGTGTTCGACTGAGGTAGTAGATTGCTTGCTCATAGCCTGTATCGCTGTTCTGAGCTAGCAGAGCGCCGAGGGAATGATCCATGGCACGGGCGTAAAGAAGAAACGGTTTGCCAGCGACGGGTGCCACCAGGACTGGTGGGCTCGTCAAGTAGGCTTTGATGTCGTCGAAAGCCTTTTGGCATTCCTCCGTCCAGACGTAAGAGACTCCCTTCTTCATGAGCTGGGTGAAGGGTTGACATTTGTCGGAGAGGTTTGCTATGAACCTCCGGATGTATACCAGACGTCCCTGTAGGCCTCGAAGTTCTCGAAGGTTCTTCGGAGGGTCCATATCAAGGATGGCTTTGGTCTTCTCGGGATCGACATGAATGCCTTTCGCCGTGATGATGAAGCCCAAGAACATTCCGCTAGAAACCCCCAGGAAGGATTTAGCGGGGTTCATCTTGAGTTGATGCGCCCGCATGAGATCGAAGACTGTCTTGAGGTCTTGCAGGTGATCTCCTTTGAGACGGCTCTTGACTGCGATGTCGTCAACATAGCATTCGACTGTCTTACGAAGGTGCTGACGGAAAATGGTGCTCATAGCTCGTTGGTATGTCGTACCGGCGTTCTTCAAGCCGAAGGGCATCACTGTGTAATAGAAAACGCCCTTTGGAGTCCTAAATGACGTGTATTTTACGTCATCGGGGAACATCTTGATCTGGTTGTAGCCCGAATATCCGTCCATGAAAGACATGCGCTCGAAGCCGCATGTGTTGTCGATCATCACGTCGGTGATTGGAAGCGAAAATTTGTCCTTCAGGCAAGCAGAGTTGAGATCCCTGAAGTCGATACAAACTCGTATCTTCCTATTCTTCTTGGTGACAGAGACGACGTTGGCTACCCAATCTGGGTGTTGTCCTTCACGGATGAAGCCGCTGGTCAAGAGCTTGTCCACCTCCTGATCGATGGCGTTCATGATGTCCGAACGGAAGCGCTGCTGTTGTTGTTTGATAGGCTTGGCATCAGGTAAGATGTTCAGCCTATGCATCACGATCTGGGGATCAAGTCCCGGCATATCTTCGTAGCTCCAGGCGAAGACGTCAATGTACTCTTTAGCCAGCTGGATTAAAGATTCTCGGTCCTCTCCTTTCAGGCTTTTGCTGACGAAGATGGGTTTAGAAGAAGATCCATCCCCAAGATCGATCTGCTCGACTTCATCTTCGGTGGGAGGTTCACGTAACTCAAAACGAGACTCCCATTGTTCTCCTAGGAGTTGAGCCCAGGGTTCTTCTTCGAAGAATTCTGGCGCTTGGTCTTCGCCTTCTTCTTCTTGAGATTGTGCAGACGTCATGTTGGCTGACAACACTCTCTTAAAGACTGTGCCGATACTGGTATCGGAGTCCCATGTTGATGCTTCAGACGAGTGAGAATGTTCTATCCCTTCTGCGTCTGAACTTTTTGGAGTTGACGGTGGCGTGACATAGCCTACCCCCCGTCGAGTTCTATTGTAGTAGTCCTGCGGCTTTCCTTTAGGAGTCGGAAGCCGGAGAGGGAGACGTCGACCTTTGCCGTAGTTCAGGCCTTTGTTGCTTTTTAGGTCGTAACCCATCTTCTAGATGAGGTACTTTGCGACGTCTGTGTACCGATAGAGTTGCATTCTATCGGCATCTGGTTCTGGCTCGAGTGGCGGGAGGTCTTGATGACGCTCAACTTTACCGAAGATGATAGTTTCTTCGTCTCGACTACGTGGCGGGACTATGTAACAGACTCCTTGAGACGGGACTACTCGATTTACATGATGGACGGTCGTTATTTGTGTTGTAACGACCGTAGAGCGTTATCTAATGTATACATGGCATTCCAATGTGGAAGACAAGAATAATTAAAAGACACTCTATTATTGATGAAATACGAGATTTTATCCTGCGGGATTACATTGTCCAGTGAGGGGGCATCTACGTCAGTGGAGATATAATCCCTTAGCTCTTCATCTGTAAGCACTGGAGTAGGATCGGGAGAGTCCACCACAGCGTTGGTCTTGGAGTCTGAGAGGACTATGTGGGCCTTCTCTGGCGGCTGGGATGGTGGCGGCCTGCCTTTAAGACGCACCTTCAGAGGTGCCTCCGCTGTGCCTCCAGTGACTGGCATCTTCCCCTGTAGTTTTGCCACGAGGGGAGCCGATGTTTGAGGCGGCTTTCCCTTGAGCCGTATCTTCAGGAGAGCTTCAGGAGCAGCTGGTGCTTTCCCGGGTAGCTTAATGCTCATGGAAGGCAACTTCTGAGGCGGTTTGCCTTTGAGTCGCATTTTTAAAGGAGCATCGGGAATGACCTCAGGCTCCATGTCCGGCTCTGCTGCCGTTTCTGCTTCGTCGTCAGCATCATTGGCTTCCTCCTCATCAGGTGACTTGTATAAGTCGGCATCGGTGAAGTAGGTTTCAATCCCTTTGAAAGGGTCAATGTCTGCAAACTCCGTCCGGATGACACCGTTGGTGGACACATACTTCATACACTGGTGGAGCATGGATGGCACCACCATGTACTCATGCAGCCATGGTTGACCGAGCAGGATGTTGTAGTTGACATCGGCATCCACAACGTAGCAGGTTACCTCAGTTCTGAGGTTACCGATGTGACACTTCAGCCGAATTTTGTCCAGCGGCTCGCTTTTGCTGGTGTTAAAGCCACTGATTGTTGTGTGGAGGGTGCCAGCCAGTACATTGGGATCCCCAGTGTTGAAAGCAGCGTCTTCGAGATGATGCTGAGGAAAGACCCCGGATCGATCTGAATCCGCTTTACCTTGACTGAACCGATGTACCCTGTATAATACAGCGGCCGGTTATGTCGGTAGTGCTTGAGCAGCATGTCTTGTTGGATGAAAGTTATGTTCGGGATAACTTCATCCGCACAATGACAGTGTACACATGTAGTTGGAAGATCTTCAGGCTGCTTGACCTGACTGAGAAAGGATTCAGCATCCTTCAGAGCTTCACATAGAGCTTCTCGGGAGTCTTTGGAAAGACGCAGGAGCTCGAACAAAGATAGGCGGGCAGGAGTACTGGCCAGTTGTGCCAGTATGTCGAAGTTGTGGGGCTTGGCTAGCCCCGAAGCATTCTCCTTTCGTAGAGGTCTGTCGAAACGAGCCTCCACATGCTTCTGCTTATTGGCTGCTGAGGGCTTAGATGGACCCTCCTCCTGGGCAGCAGGGACGGTGCAAGGAGGCACCACCTCGACGACAGCTTCGTCGGATTGGACGTTCTGCTGTAAACGCGTCTGCACAGGAAGTGCCTCTTCCGTTGAAGAAGTGACCGTGCAGCAAGACTTGATCTTCCTGCCTTTGGATTTGGAGGTAGGGCGTACCTCCGGTTGAGTCACCTCGGAGACGAGGTCGGGGTGAACCCATAGGACCTCTCCTCGAGATGTGGTGAGTGGGGTGAGTCTACTCACGTTGTCACGGGTAGATGGTAAGTTAACCACCTCCATTGTCGCCTTAGGGATGGGGACGACGCCATCATGTGTTGTTGTTGGCGGTAAGGTGTCGAACTGGAGTGACACTACGTTGGCCAACACCGTCTTCTCCTCGTAGTCGACGGAGATTACATCCGCATTGATCATGCGCTGGATGTAATTCTTGAGGACATAGCAGTCCGTGGTTGGGTATCCGACAAACCGTTGGTAGTGACAATACCTCGAGTTGTCCACTTTCCCAACTTCGTCGGGACGCTTTGGGTCCGGCAGCTTGATCTTGTCATCCTGCTTCAGTATCTCAAAAAGTTGCAGGGTGTCTTCGTCGTTGAACGAATAAACCTCCTTTGGCCTTGGTGCAAATGGAGGATTCTGAGTAGGTGCCGATACACCTTTTGAGGCATTGACAGTCAATACCTGTTTCCCCTTTATCTCCTGTCCGGGGTTGTTGGCTGCAGACCGTTTCCCCTTGTCATCAAAGGCGGGGAAGCTGACTCCTAGAAGACGTGCATTGGCCGCCTTCCTTTCTGCGGCTTCGGCTTCAATGATCAAGGAACTCCAGTCGGGAGGAGGAGTGGAGTTGAGCCAGAGTTTGACTGCAGGCAGCATGTTCATGCTGCAGGAGGAGAGGAGCGCATGTTCTGGCATGCCCGGAGGTAGTCTGAAGCAGGCTTATCGGAAGCGTTCGATGAACACCCGAACCGTTTCCTTCTCCTTCTGGCGTATCTCTATGAGGGACGCCATCGTCATGTCCTTTCCGCCGTCGTAGAAGCAGTCAAGGAAGAGGCGCGTGAGGTCGTCGAAGGAAGATATGGAATTGTCGGGGAGGCTGCAGTACCAGTCGTACGCCACTCCCTTCAGTGCCCCGACAAATATGCTAGTAAGTAGCACGTCCTCCTTCGGAAGATGTCCCGTCTGAGACTGAAAGTACGTCAGGTAGCGACGCGGAGAGTCCTTCCCGTCGTACGGCGTCAGTGTTTGTGGTTTATACTTTGGAGGATAAACCACCTTGTTCCACTCGAGGGGATAAGGCTGGGGGAGGCCCATCTTTTGGCGCTCCTCTTGTCTCGTCTTAGACTCAAAGCGCTCGCGCAAGTCCCTGATCATCTCGACCACGTCCTCCATAGAGCTGGGAGTCGGGGAAGGTGGTACCACCTGATGTTGAGCATTTGAGGGCTCTGACGTCCGAGGTGCTTCTCGACGATCTGTGTCCGAGGATACCCGTTGAAGGGGTATACTCGATTCCCCATTGGCCCCTGGGTCGGGACCGGTAGAAGGTGTCCTGGCCAACCGTATCTCAAACACTGCTTGAGTCAGTGTTTGTATGGAGGCAGAGAGGGTTTTGAGTCCTCCCTCCAGGGTATCTATGCGCTGGACGAGGTCTGTTGGCGGCGCATCAGACTCGATATCAGCCCCCATCACGTTTACTGTCATGACGCGGCCGGGAGTAGATGGATGGGTCGAGGCTTCACTCTCGGCCTCACTCTGTAGGGGAGTTGCCTCTCCTGGAGCCTCGTCTTGGCTACCCCCGGCTATGTTTGGGAGAACATTCACCACGGGCGCATCTGCAAGGGCCTGATCACCCTCAGCTTCGTCTTGAAGGGCCTCTTCGTCTTCGGAACTCGGGTCCGCGGATGCCAGACCACCCCCAACTATGTTCTGGAGGATATCTTTGTCTTCAAGAGCTTCTGGGAGGCTGACTTCGCCTCGAGGATCCGCCCCAGATGTGCTTTGGACACCCTCGTCTTCGGAAGGAGGCTCGACAAGGGTCTGACTACCCCCAGCTTCCTCCAAGATCTTCTTCCTCCCCCGAGTGCCTTCGAACACTCCGGAGGATGAGACAGCTGTCTTGGTCTTCCTCTGCTGGCTTTTGGACGAGGAATTGCCAGTCGTCTTTCGGACTGACGAGGAGTTGGAGATCACATTGCATGAAGCAACCCTTGGCACTTCTTATGTTGACACCTTCTTTCCGAGGCGACGTCGGAGAGGTGTCGATGATTGCAGCCGCTGGAACACCGACTGCCTTGGTGGGACTACCGCTTTGCAACAGCAGTTGATAGTGACGACAACACAAGTGTGCCCTGTGAGGGGCGCATCGTGCCTGTCAGTCGACTCTCCTGATCGGTGCTTGTGAGTGATCACGTTACGCAGATCGTTGGAGGAGAGTGCCACCTTCACACCCCCTTCAGACGCATGGCAAGGCCAAGCGCCGGGGTGGTCAAGTGAGTGTTGCGCCCCCTGATCTAATACCAAACAGGCATCCCGATCAGTAGTGGGGGAACCACAACATTTGAAGTGACTTGAACGGACCTCAGACGCACAACCAGAGGAGGTGCGGGAGTTCAAGACCACCGAATTTGCCTCACTCGACTTGGTTGTGCACGCAATAGATGCGTCCAAGTGAGACGAGGACTTTGAAGGTCGGCTCATTTCTGGTGCCGCAGCACTCGAGTCGACCTTGTACAGCTTACCATCAGCAGCGCGTATGATTGTGAGCGCATGCTTCTGGCTTGCTGCTGGCATAGCACGTTTGGGGTGCATGGCCAATGCCGCCTTGGATTTCTTCGTACCAGCCCACTGGGGTGCATAGTACTCAGAATCCTAATTCTTCTCGCCATTACAGCGAGTGAGTCTGTCAAAGACAGAGACTTTCTGTGGTGCATCGGAGGTGATGCGCGGGGCATTGGCTGCGCCCCTGCTTCGTCGATGTATCTTCTCGCCTGAGAGGGAGATGGCTGGAGAATGTGGTTAGCCGCACGCTTCCCCGAGAGATGCGCTGCACCTTAGGCGCATCTTAGTTGCTGAGGACGTCAGCAGGAAGGGAAGGCTGGATTGGTGCATCCCCTTCGGTGGTGGTGCCCGAGGCGTCGACCTTACGCACCCAGACTCGGCGGGTCTTCTTCGGCTTCGGCAGCCGCTTCGAAGGACTCGCACTTCCTTCAGAGATAAACTCCTCATACGCCTGTTGATTGAGGCGTACGACCAGCATCTTGTGGGAGGAGCCCACCTTCACATCGTCGGATTGCGACACAGCTTTCTCCGTGGAGGAGAAAGAGGTCCCCAGCAGAGTCGCCAGCTTGTTTGCCATTAAAATTCTTTTATTGCAAATTTTAATACAAACAGAACAGTGTTACAATATAGGACTTAGATGTAGTCCTAGGAGTACACTTTTGTTTATCTGGGTCCCTTGTGCCGATGGAGTGAGTGGTAATACGTTGACTCCGTTGACGATCTGACGACGGTTATCGGTTCTCTGAAGGTTTGGATTGCTCTGGGTGTTGGAGCTTGCCGAGAGGAGGAAGACGTTGAGTGTCTGTATCTGCCTCTCTGGTGGTGTTTTCCTTCATTTTTTGTACATAGGATCGTTCTGTGTGTGTGTGTGAAGGAAATGATCCTTCTATTTATAGCTTTACAGGCCGGCTGCTCATGTGCGCACGTAGGATGCGCCTGTACGCGGGGACGCCACGTGGTGATTGCTGATGGGGGTGCATGGACGATATGCCCTGATCGAGGGGTTAAATTCTTCATACTGCTGTTGTGAGCCGGCACGTAGCAGAGGAGAAGATCTTTCTGTTGCTGAAATCTTGGGTGAGTTGAGTCAAAGGACATATGTCGTCGACTCATGGCTCGGAGATCTCAGATTTGATGGGGGGAATGATTTTACAGGATGTGCCTAGGACTGGGCGCATGAGGAGACTTTGGCTCGTAACCTTTAGGAGTCACAAACCATTCGGAGCGCATGGCTTTTGAGGCGCATACGAGGCTTCAGTAGTGACTTTACTCCTGTCTTTTGAGATCTGAGAGAAGTCTGGGGCGCATGGCTTTTGAGGCGCATACAGATTTGGGCGCATGGCTGCGGAGGCACATGCGAATGGTTGGGTAGCCACGTGGCAGTAGCCGTCGGAGTTAAGGTAATGATGATGCTGACGTTGCCGACGCTTCGTCTTCTAAAAAAGCTGTCAACTGTTCAGACTTTGGGAGGTGTGCTGCCAACTCTGTCAGTTCATCATTTAATATTTCTGACATTCGATGGACAGCTGAGTGGGTGCGTCAATTGGCGTTCCACTAGGCGTATGGGGACGCGTGGGGGGTGCATCCTCTGTGATGCGCTTGGTACTGAAGGGCACGTCTGTGCTGATGTGCTTGATGTTGAAGGGCACGTCTGTGTGATGCGCGGGCTGGCCGGCGCATCCGCTTCGAGACACGTTCTTTAATGCAGCGGCTGTTACATTCTTCGAGTGCTTTAAATAGCCGTCTTTTTTTGGCTGAATTCGAAGCATCCGGTTCATCCATTAAATGCAAATTCATTGCACAGAATTCGGAGAGCCATCCACTTGGCGCATGGGTTTGATTTGCCCGGCCTATAAATAGTGGCATGGAGAGAGGGTTTGCTTCTCGTTCTCTCACGTACTTCCGATATGAACTTGTGTACTCGAGTGCATTCTGTTGACGAAGTGCTCCCGAGGGTGAAGATGCGACGCCATGTCTTCATTGATGCACTTGAAGGTGACTGTTACATCCAAAAGTCGGAGTCGAGGGCTTCCGAGGCAGGCGGAAGGTGCCTGTTGCATCCAAAGATAGGGATGCTCGAGCCTCGTCTTTATTGTGCAGGAAGAGCCGTAGATCGGAATGGCGGTGCTGCGGCTTTGGGGGCTCTCTCTTCCTTCAAAGTAGGTTTGAAAGTTGCTCCTTTAGCCGCAGTTTCGATTACGATCTTCCTTCGTCTTTGGAGGCTCTCTCGAAGCCTCCCCTGGCCACAGGTTGGCTTGCGGTGCTCTTCTCTTCCTCGGCTAGAGGGTTGATTGCCACCCTCGTTCTGCTCAATAAATGCTTTATTAGTCGAAGCATTTTGACGGCGGTGAGCCTGGCTGGAAGAGCGGCACATAACTGGGCTGCTGAAGGAATGCACATAACTGGGATGCACATAACTGAGCTGCTGAAAAAGGATGCGCCTTGCTGAGGGCGCATGGTGGGACGCGCCTGACTGAGGGCGCATGGTGATTGTTGCGCCTGCTTGAGGGCGTATGGTGATTGTTGGCTGTAGACTTAGGATCTTTTCTTTGTAGAAATTCCCCTTTGTACAATCTTTTTTTTAGACATGTAATAGACTTTTATATGTTAAATAAAAAGTCCTCTTTCAATGTCTATACTTGTTGTTTTTGCTGTGAAGTACTTTGTCCGAGTTCTGGCGCATATAGTCTGGCGCATGGGCTTTCTGGTTCTGAAATTCCATGCTTCTACAGTAATGTTTGGGACGCCTTACCTTGTATGTCTGATGATCTACCATCTTGTTACATTTACTTGCTTGCTTGAGATTGAGACACTAGGCTTGTTCTTGACCTTAATAGACTAATAGCTTGTAGTAAACCCTCATGCATCTAGACAGCAGTGACCGTATTGCAAGGTGGAATTCACTTCAATATACGTAGCTGGCTGTGTCTATCCCCCGCTCTCCAGTATTCTGGTTCTGGGGCGTGACAGGTAGAAAGGGGCCAAAGGATCTCCTTATAAATGGAAAAATTCAGCGAGCATCATCTAGCATTAACTTTCACCTTTACTCAATAAAAAGGTGTATAGTGGCTAGGCGTATTCGTGAGTGCTAGATGGTAGACTAGAAAGAGCAAATTGTAATCTATTATTTTAAGGTTGATAGGCGATCTATGGAAGTATGGCTTAGGGTTTAAAAAATAGATTTAGTATTTATATCATTTGAGATTATACTTATATAGAAACTCGACGGTGAAACGGAAACCTTATGTTGAGAAGACCAACGGATCATACACATTGATATAAGATATTAGAAATCCTAGAAAACCTTTTAGATAGAATAGTAGGGTTGGACTAAGTTACATATAGTGGCTATGAAGGAGGGATCGTAGAAGTAGCACTATGGATAGGCAATAAAGATCAAAGAGGGTGAGGACCCAGCAGACTGCATTCTTAGGGTGTAATACCTTGTTAGTGAAGATAACATCTGAGAAGAACCTGTCATAGAAGGGAGCAAAGGGATTGGAGATAAGAAGTTCTATGGTGTTATAAGTACGATTTGGCCCTAAAAGATTAGTTAACCATAGTGTCGAGGATCAAATACTATCCTAGGAAACCTTTATAGAAGGTTCAACATTCTAGTAGGAGTGGAAGCTCGATACCCTTCGTCTGACTGACCATCCGAAGCTCAGGATTATTCTAGAACCTCAGATAGGGTTCATTCTCGATCATTCCAATACCCTTTCAATTACGAATACTTTTTACGAATTGTCGTCCCAATATTTTGTTATAATCAGTCGTCTCATTTATGTAAATGAGTATTACCTATACCCCTATCATAAGTCGAACAATACTAAGGATTAATCTTTGTTCCTCTGTACCTCAAGATATAACATCCATATAACGATAGGTTCCAGTCATTACCTACTCAAATTTTCTTGATCAAGTTACTATGACATAATGCTCCTTACGTATAGTCATATTAACTTCTTCCGAGAATGACTTCCTTATCCTTTTATGTAGTGCTACCATTTAGTTCGATAACCCAGGGTTCCACAGTCGCGAGATTGTAGGACCTCACAAATTTTAGGGTTTTCCTAAATTTGTAAGTGATTGGGAGAATCTTCATTCCAAATAAGCTAATAAGTCAGTAGTTTATGACACCCACTTTTTAATCAGACTATTTGGTGTCCGCTACTATGACATTGATATTTGAAGCACAAGACTAGCAGTTACCTCCAAACAAATTTTATATACACGACCTAGACGAGTCCACCTTTAATTATACCTATCATGTCCTACTTAAATATGTCTCCTCATTAACTATTTTTAAGGCACAACATTCGGGCCTAGGGTCTCAACCTTAGCCACTCCCACAATTGACCATTCCAACCTAAATAGGAGGCTCGACCTCGACCAAACCCTTTCGACCCACTATACGATTTTAGAGGCCAGGCTGTTAAACTTGTTGTTAGTTGTAGCGCCTTAAGAAAACATGACCCCCTTATGGTAGCTCTTAGGGAGTTTGTTATGAATATAATGGCCTGATAAGCCATTTATTTAAGGCTGGACTAAGAATGTGAAGAACCATTATTTATGGAATTTTTTAGGCTATGATTCCAAGCTTCATAAGACCAGGTAAGTAGCTAAGGTGGGTAGAATTTTATAGATATCCTCCTAAGGTAGAAGTTAGAATAGATTACATTGTAGGATTTGTCCCTAATGAGAGACCATAAGATTACTAGTAATCTATGCTACCCTTTCTCCAAGACACAACCTTGAATATGTTTGCGAGAACAAAAGTTTTCTGAGAAAACTAGTTTACAAACTAATAAGAAGAGTACAAAGGTACAATCTGATTTTGGGAAAGTACAACTGTAGAAATCTGATCAGAAGACGATCACTTTGTCACTTGGATGATACAATGTCGAAGAAGAAAGCCTTTGGAGAGTGCTGTAGCAACTTATTCAGGAGATTATGATCATTAGTAATGCTTGAGAAGTGATTTGGAACTCTATTATAGAATTTTGAGATAACTGTCAAACAGTTACCCTGATTGGCACACATTTGCAATTGGCACACCATTATCCATTTACCGAATGGTTTGGGACGTATGGCATTCTGTGAGAGAGATGCGCTTGGTCATGGGCAGTGTCACGTGCACATTCTTCAAGAATTGTAGTATATGCGCCACATCATCTAACTGCTTCTAGATGAAAATTGACCAAATGGTGACAACTGATAAGTGGCACCTGGCACAATTTGTTAATTAGCGCCCTCTGTATTAAATCTGTAGGAATTAACTACCTTGCACCAAATGATAAATAGTACAAGGCAGCTATCAGTCATTATGACAAAATCTGACACAATTTTCTCGAGCGCTGTGCGCTCGGGATTCGAAAGGATTTTCTTTAACTGACATGTTGTCAGTCATTATGACAAGCGCCTGAGATTCTCGAGGAAGCTTGCCACGTAGCAGCCAGCGCCATTTGATGTCCAGCGCTATTCGATATCCAGCGCTATTTGATTAATAACTCTTGGCACTAATTGTGAGTAGCGTGATGCATTCTTTTAGTAATTTTTAGCTTCTACAAGACCCCCTTCAATGTTTTCAAATTTCAAAAAATTTGAAATTTGAAATACTTTGAATAAGAGGCAAGCGCACTTCAGAAGCTCAACCGATTCCGAGTTTTACGCATAAATTACGCATCCATTATGCCTAGACTCCAGCTATAAATATCATTTGAAGAGAGAGAAGAAAGCTTTTACTTGCAAAATTTTCTCACAGGTTTCTTTTCCTTCTTTCTCTCTCCTTTCAAAATCCTCTGATCATCCTCGATAATGGCCCCAAAGTGATCGACCGCAGATAAGGGAAAAGGAGTCATCGGAGCTCCGTCGCGTACGTCGCCGTTGAGGGTGCCACAGTACATGCCACTATCGGCGAGAGCGGAGGAGGCGAATCCAGCACTCGAAGGTGATCATCGGAGAAGATGATGATCAGTAGGCTTAGCACCATCTGATGGCAGTGCCAAAAAGCCAGCGTCAACCACCTCTTTCAGAGTGCTGGTTAGTACTGCATAATTTTTTAAAAAATAGCGCCACCTCTTTTAGAGTGCCGGTCAAAGCATATCGCGTACTCTTTGTCTACATAAAGTGCGCTACGTGCTAAAAATCTTACACGTGCAAAAATAATAACTGTCATATGTACAAATTTTTGAACTGTCATATGCACAAATTAGGGACTGCTGTACTGCATGCACAATCTAAGAACTGTTGTTCTGCATGCACAATTTTAAGGACTTGTCATGCTTCATGCACAAATAACAATATGATTGTCATAGGGCACAAACTTAGGATTTTATCATGCGCCATTTAGAGGTTGTTGTACTGTATGCGTAATTAGTACTGTATGTGCAAATTAGAGATTGTCATTTTTGTGAAGATTTTGTGCAGAATTTGAAATGATCTTTCATGATTTTGAACTTTGTTTCTTCTCTTGCAGTTGACCTCAGAGAAGATCCTCATGCAGAGATAGTGGCCTCTGCTTTCCCAGAGTATTAGAAAGATTTATCTTATGTCTTCTTTCCTCAATATAACCTTCCTACTATTAGGAGAGCTCTGCTAGAGTCCCAAGATAACAGGACTTTACTATGTCTGAGGAATGGTGAACCCTTCATAAGTTTAGATCAGGTTCACCATAAGAAACCAGTTTTCTTGTTTGGCGAAGCTATTGAAAAAGACTCTCAGCCCAAGTCGAAGCAGGAAAAATGAGTTTATCATAGTGGAGATAGATTAATGTATCTCACCGATATGATGAGACATCTATCTCTATCCGATTATGCTCATGCCATCCATACTCGAAACATGGCATGGGATCTGACTCCTTTCCAACAGGCTAGAGTTGGAAGGATATGTCACAGAGTAGGGCCTCAGAGGAGGAACATTTTCTTCAGTTCATCAGAGAGATATAGCACCCACTTGAGAGGCCTAAGACCGTGTTGTGTGCCGGCTGAGGATTCGTCTCCGATGATTCCAGGTAGAATACGTTCCTTTGCGAACATATTTGCTAAAGCCAGAGGAAAGAATCCGACTCCGAATATACAGCTGACGGGTTTGATGAATCCAGAAATCAAATGCTGGAATCGACTTTCAGTATGGGCCTTGAACAACTTTAAGGACAAGTTGCTTGAGTTGGAGCTTTATGAACCCATTTTGACTACTTCTTGTGGCATTCGTACTAACTATAATATGTTTTTAGCCGTGGTAGAGAGGTACAACAATTCGACTGGTACTTTCATGACCCCTCGTGGAGAGATAGGCCTTGCCCTTCATGAGATGCAATATATTTCTCATCTGCCAATGGGTGAGAATCCCTACGAAGAATATGTGCCTACTAATGATGAGCTGGATGTTTTGGCCGAGAAGAACTCACAAATGGTGGCAGTCTTTGAAGAGTGGTTATGTCATTTCATGATTTGCATTCTTTTGTATAAGAGCAAGGCAATGGAGACATGCTACTTGTCTAAATGGTTGGTGTATATGTTCTTAGGCCATATCCAAAAAATTAAGGTGCAAGAACACTTAGATTATGAACCCCACTTTTTCGAACCACTTGACCGCAGTACAATCGAGAAATTGATAGAAGAGTTGAGGCATATCGACAATAAACTGTTGGAAGATTGGCATGATTTTACTGCTGGCACTCCTATCGAGACTTATATAAGATAAGGTGGTAGAAAGATGTCTCGAGAATCTACTCTGGCATGCTTCCCCTCTCTTTAGCTGCGACGGTTTGTGGTCCCCGGAGCCAATGTCGTTGACCGAATCCATCGAGGTGTACTATTCGTCGCCATGTGTTTAGTACTTGGATACAAGATGGACATTCTTTTCGTGATGACTTGCCGGCTGAATGCTGGTCTTCGTTCATTCACAGATACCATGATGGAGAAACTCGGCACTCGAGATGAGTTTTCTCGCACTGAGATGCCCTATACTTATTTATTCGGGTGGTTATTGCTGCACCACCCCACCCTAATGGATCCAGCTCTAGGTGCTGCAGGAGGAGATTTCATCAGACATTATGCCACGTCTCGATGGAAAGTGAACACCCTTACTGATTGTAGAAAGGTACTGAATATGGGTTCCGAGTGGAGATTCTTTAGCGTTGCTCCTCCTCCTGGATATGATAATCTTCCGCCTCTGCTGATGGACTTAGAACCGATGGCTACTCATCTGTAAAACCCCTATTTTTTAATTATTTTTTATTATTTTATTAGACTTAAAAATGAATTTATACAATTTATGGTTTTATTAATTATAAAAAATGACGTTAGCCATTGTTGAGTTTTGGAGCACTAGACGACCATGACTTTTAGCACGGAAGTTGTAGCAGTGTGCCTTGACTAGTATATTAACCATGCCATGGGAAGCCTAGCCATGGTGATGTCCAAACTAGGAAAACCATGCCAAGTTGTGAATGGACTTATTTAAATTATTTTAATTAAATATTATTTTATATATTGATTTTTAGATGACCCGGTTGGTCCAATTCAGCCCGAACTAGGCCCGGACCAAATTTAAGCCCATGTAAGCATGTAGTGTGACCAAGGTGGCCATGTAGACATATTTTATGTAAGTAAAAATATTTTCTAAATTATTTTAGAATTTTATGTACAATTTCTAATTATTTAAATATGTGTACAATTATTGGTATTTTTATTATTAAATAATATTTTACAAAATTGTACATTTTTTGGACCTGGATAAGGGTGTGTGGTACAGTTCACCTGTTGGAGCAATTTTTATTATTTTATTAAAATTATTAACGCACCATCTGGATTCACTTTTCATCTAGTGTGTAAAAAGTTACACGTAGTTAAAGTTCTCAAAAAAAATTGTAAATTCTGTTTTCGAAAATTAGAAAAATACCCTGATACGGAGTCCATCCCGACAAACCGGACGACATGGTCGTGCACTATACGCATCGAAAGACGCGTATGGATGTTGTCGACGTGTGGGAACTGACGGAACCAGATTTCGTTGCATGTGCATGACGAAATCAGTGTGTATCCGTCGAGATACCCCTGTATCGACCCTTTGCAAATGAAGTCACAACTTCGTGTACACTCATCAAATCGCGACGAAACTTGCGCCATTGGACTCGAAATATTTTTTTGGTCCTGTGAGCCAAGTTTGGTTCAGTTCTGAGAAGGTTGACTGGGACGCCATTTTGGCGGGCCCACAATCCCACTCAACGGGCGATTTTGTGCACGGCCCACCGGAATCCAAAATTGGACATACCGTTGGGTTCGTCTCATCAAAACAAATCTGTAGGCATATAGTTTGACGACTTTAGAGACCGTAGATATTGGCACACATTTCAGTACAAAGCGGGTCCAACGGCGGATATCGTTTTGACCCAAAATTATGATTTTGCCCCTGTTCCAGAATTTAACTTTTGGACAGGCATTTCCTAGGCATATCTTTTATTCCAAACTCGTTCGTAATGTTTGTTGCAGCATCCGGAGTCATCTGCGGGATTTGACTTTTCTTGCTTTGTTTATCTACTGGTTCGAGCTACTGGATTATTCTCTTTTGCACATTACCTCAGGCAAGATACCTTGCCACCTTACTCTGTGAATTACATATTCTTATTTTCAGTTGTTATTTTTAGCATTTCTTATTTGTTATTATAAAACTGTGCGTCCAAGTAATACTTGGGTGCAAGCGACTCTATCGGTCGTTTTCTTGCTTTTATTTATCTCTCTTGTATCGACTTAGCCTAGTGACCACCAATTGTTGATGAGGTATTGGTATATCTCATACGGCCTTGACACTTTACCATGTATTGTGAGTCACATATAGGACACGTACTCGCGTAGTCGGTCGGCCACCGATACATATGGGGCGTGCGACGGTTAGGAGTAACTGCCAATAGAATTGCATGCTAGTGGACTTGGCAGTTACTAGATGGTCATACGAGTCATGGATGTGACTCCATTAGGCATTGGAAGGGAAGAATAGTTCCTTGATGTATGGGCGATATTTATATACTGCTATTGTACCTGAAGCTTCGTTGGAGACGCAGGTTCATCCTATTGTACTGATTTCCTCTGATGTTCAGGGAACGTTATAGACGTTTTCTTACTGATTCCCTCTGACGTTCGTCGAACGTTATGGACGGATTGTACTGATTCCCGCTGAGAGGGACGATGCCACTGCTATATAGCCTGAGTGCCCATATATGGAGGATTGTTCTTTATTGTATATTCACTATAGTACGGTTAGGTACCCTATTGCATGCATCCCTTATTTTCTATTATATATCACAGTTTATATGGCATGGTATTTTCTGGTATCTTGTTACGTCCCTCTGAGGACCTGGTTATCTCACCAGGTGTGTGCTTCTGTGATATTGCAGGTGTTCTAGTCGAGGTCGTGATCTTCTTTATTCATTCGAAGATGACGTGTCTTGGGTCTTTCTTTGCTACTCCCGCCAAATCATTTCAGTTTCCATGTATATTTTTCCTTACTTGTTGGTAGTGGATTTGTCTCCGTCCAACATATTGTACAAAGACTTATTACAGTTGATTATATGATATCTTTTATTCTTCATTTGTGGATGAGATTATATTACTCTTGGTTTACTGCATTTTACAGCTTATGTATTCATACGAAGTTTTCATATATTGGAGTATACTTTGTATGTATGCAGCTGGCATGGATACGTACCTAGTCCTAAGTATTTTGGGACTGGGGCATTACATCATCCACCTCCGGCAGCTTTCATGTAGTTGAAGATGATCAGACCCTCTCACTTAGTATATCGATTTGAGGGTAAATATTTTCTGGAGCCATATCTGCCTAGCCGATTTGCTCGTCAATTCGGCTATGATCAAATGCATATGGGAAATGCAACCACTTGCCTGAAAGCTTTTGGATATTTGATCTATAGCACTATAGGATGGAGGTACTACAGTGTGAGGGGCACTAAGGCTACATTCACGATGCCCTCTACTACTTTTGAAGCGGGTCTACATGTTTACGGATTCGATTTGAGGAGACGAACCCAATGGTATGTCCAATTTTGGATTCCGATGAGCCGTGCACAAAATTGCCCGTTGAATCGGGTCGTGGGCCCGCCAATTTTTGCGTTCCGTTCAACCTTCTCAGAATCGGACCAACTTGGCATACAAGACCAAAATTTTGATTCGGACCTGTTGGCGCAAGTTTCGTCTCGATTTGACGAACGTGCACAAAATAATTGGGAAATTTAGAAAAAGGCCGATATGACGTTCTTCGACAGATATGGGTCAAATTTGTCGCGCACACGTGACCAATTTAAATTTCGTCAAAGCCCACACGTCCGCGAAGTCGATACGCACCTTTTGATGCTTTCGGTTCACGACCACGTCGCCCGGTTTGGCGGGACGCACACGGTATCGGTGAAGTTTTTATAAAGTCGATTGTTTTGAAACACTATTTTTGACAATTTTTAGAAAACGAATTACTTAACCTATATAGGATGAAAACAGAAAATACAAGAAGGGATTTAAAGAGGGTTATGTTGTCTTCCAGTCCCTTCAAACGAATTTCAAAAATTTGCAATACGCTGGTTGCAATCAGCGATAAACAGAGGCTTCGTCACATTAAAATATGTCTTTACGATACTGGTTTTTCCTAACTTTTGTGATTTTTCACGAAGCTTACAGGCTCAATTATATTATTCCATCTACTGGGATTGGTAGAGGGTCATCTAGGCTGTACATAGGAACTTACGGAATCGAAAACGCTATTGTGTATAGGAAGAAATCGAGTCGAAAAGGGAAGTACCTTGCTGCGGTGTCCGAACAGAGTTGCTATGTCTGGCGCGGTTTCGACGACTCCCCGGCGATCGACGGTGGCACGGCGGTTCGCAGGCGGTCGAGAAGGTCGGTCCAGAGATCGGGAAGATAGGCGAACACGCGTAGGGCTTCCCAGTCGATAGAATTATATTTGTATACCAAGAATCGAAACCCAATTCTGATATATATATATCGTTTGTTTAAATCCTAATTTCATTTAGATTTAAATTCAAATTTGAATGGGTCTAATCCAGATCGGGGGAGAACCTGACAGGGATTAGTTTAGAATTTATTTGATTAGATTTGGTGTTAAAAATTGGGTAGTTCGGATTTGAGAGGAGGTCTCCTCTTCGCGCGCAGGGCTGGCTCGGGTTCGGCATGGGAAAGGGAATGAGCAGTAAGTTCATTTAAATATTTTTTTTAAAAGCTTTTATATATATAACTTATCTCTAAATATGTATATACTCATATATTCTAAAATCATAGAAAATTATTAAAAATATTATTTTAATTAGTAATAATCTTATTATTCACATATAGAAGGATCTTACACATATACATACATGGGTATAATCTATATATATATCCATATACAAATATATATATACATACATATATCCTAAAATAAAAATCTAAAACTATTTTAAATAAACTATTATAATACAAAAATCATTTTTAAAATAAAATAGCAAAAATTCAATTTAAGCCAAAATATTTATAAAAATTTATAAAAATTTGGAGATTTTACATCCTACCCAACTTAAAGAAAATTTCGTCCTCGAAATTAAACTAAGGTAGGGGTCAATTGCAATGCAAAAAAATTTTGGAAGGGCCAAGTCATGCAAGACGTACCTTGGTCTTCGAACAATTTCGGGTAACGATTTCGGATGTCGTCCTCGCGCTCCCAAGTAGACTCCCCTGGCGAGTGATGCTTCCATGCCACACGAACCAATAGTATAAATTGATTCCGCAACACCTTCACTCGACGATCGAGGATACCTATTGGTTGCTCTTCGTACGACAAACTCGGTCCAACGGTGATCTCGGAGTGATCAAGCACATGATTACTGTCTGCCACATACCTTCTTAGCTGAGACACGTGGAACACATCATGTACTCCCTCTAACGACGGTGGCAAGGCCAATCTATAAGCAACTTCTCCCACACGCTCCAAAATATCAAAAGGGCCGATGTATCTTGGACTCAACTTGCCACGTCCTCCGAATCGAATCGTGCCTCTAGTGGGGGATATCTTCAAGAAAATATGGTCGCCTTCCTTGAACTCCAAAGGTTGACGACGATTATTTGCCCACTGCTTCTGTCGATCCTACGTTGCTCGCAGGTGGTCTTGTATCTTCTTTACATTTTCTACTGTGCTCAAAACCAGCTCGAGGCCCAATATTTGTCGCTCTCTAATGTCGCTCCAACAGACAGGAGATCGACACTTTCTACCATACAATGCTTCAAACGGAGCCATCTGAATGCTCGCTTGATAGCTATTGTTATAAGAAAACTCCACAAGATGAAGGTGGTCCTACCATGATCCGCCAAAGTCAAGCATACACGCTCTCAATATATCCTCTAGCGTTTGAATCGTACGCTCTGACTGGCCGTCTGTCTGTGGATGGTACGACGTACTAAACTTCAAATGCGTACCTAAACTGTCCTATATACTTCTCCAAAAATGTGAGGTAAACCTCGAGTTGCGGTCCGACACGATGCTAACTAGTACACCGTGTAGCTTTACTATTTGTTTCATATATATATCTGCCAAAACTTTCGTGGACTGCCCCACTCTAAAAGGTAAGAAGTGGGCCGATTTGGTAAGTCTATCAACAATCACCCATACCGTATCTCGTCCATTAGGACTCCGAGGAAATCATGTGACAAATTCCATCGTAATGTGCTCCCACTTCCACTCGAGAATGGATAGCGGCTGCAATAATCCGGCTGTCCTCTGGTGCTCGGCCTTCACTTGCTGGCACACCAAACACTTGGCCATGAAGCGAGCTATCTCTCGCTTCATTCCGTGCCACCAATAATACTGTCGCAAGTCTCGGTACATCTTAGTTCCTCCGAGATAAATAGAGTAAGTTGAGCTGTGTGCTTCTGCCATCAACTCCTGCCACAACTCTCTATTAGGAACATAAATACGATCACCACACCGCAATGTCCCATCGGGATGTATCCTCAATCCCGTCTGCTCTCCTGCCTCGGTCCTCTCTCGAAGTCGTCGGAATCTAGCATCCGCAGGTAATGCCGCCTTGATCCAATCTACTAGTGACGATTGCACTCGGAGGTTGGCTAACACGCCCTCTGCTCCAGGCAATACTACTTCAATACCAAGCTGTTGCAAGTCTCTGATCAACTCCTTCTGCGTAGTCAAGAAGTGTGCCATGGGCTTACGGCTCAATGCGTCTGCTACAACATTAGCCTTGCCCGGATGATAATGTAACTCAATCTCATAATCCTTCATCAACTCCAACCAACGTCGATGTCGCATATTCAACTCTTTCTGCGTGAACACGTACTTGAGGCTCTTATGGTCAGTATAGATATCAACCTTCTCGCCGTACAAGTAGTGTCTCCATAGCTTTAAAGCAAGGATAACCACGGCGAGCTCTAGATCGTGGGTTGGATAATTCTTCTCGTGCACCATCAACTGTCTCGATGCATACAGCTACCACATGACCATGCTGCATCAATACGCATCCTAATCCTTTCCCGGATGCATCGCTGTAAATCATAAAACCTCCTGGGCCCGATGGTAGTGTCAAGATAGGTGCAGTGGTCAAGTGCTTCTTCAACTCTCAAAAGCGGCTTGGCACTCATCTGTCCATACAAACTCCTGATTCTTGTAAGTTAGTCGAGTCATAGGTCCCTCTATTCGAGAGAAATCTTCCAAGAACCTTCGGTAATATCCCATAAGTCCAAGAAAATTTCTCACCTCAGAAGCTGATGTAGGAGCGGGCCATGTCTTGACTGCTGTGATCTTCTTAGGATCTACCGATATGCCATCTCCCATAACAATGTGCCCAAGAAATACAACCTCTTAGAGAAAGAATGTCACGCCCCAGAACCAGAATACTGGAGAGCGGGGGAATGACTCAGCCAGCTACGTATTACGGGTAGATGAATACCGTATAATACGATCAATGCTGTCTAACCAGACGAGGGGGTGCATACTACATGAAAGTCTTACTATGGTCACTTCACATCTATTGTCTCAATCATTCAAACAAGAAGCAAAAATAGAGAGCATGTAAGATAAAGCAGTAAGGCGTCCCAAACGCTGAGTCAAAATGTTCTTGAGATCTGGCTTTACAAAACATAGCCAGATGGTATAGTAACATATACACAATTATTATCAGCTGCAGTCTGACTTAGTTACAATTATGTAAAAGTAAGTGCAAGACAATCCGACTAACATGTCGGTGTCAAACGGCTAAGTATGAAGTAAATAACAAAACGAGCGATGAAGTAAGGAACCCACTCGAGTCCTCCTGCGATCATTCCCCTAGTATTGACCATCTTGGAAGTGGAAGTAAGTTGAGTCCTCAGGAACCGGCTCTAAATCTGGCCATGCAAAACCAGAGAGGTTAGACCCCTAATAGCAAGTACCACAAGGAAGCACGATATGAAGGATTAAACCAGTAAGTAAGAGGATATAATAATAGATCTCTGCTTTCCACTAGGATTCACATAACATCACGACACTTCGAACCAACCTCCCAACCAAACAAAGACAGAAGTTGGCCCGTCAAGTCCTGATATTCTGATCATCTCAGTTAGACAACAGAGTAGGTACAGTACACAAACAAATCATTTTGAACGCCCAATCAACTCCTACGGCTTGCTATTGTGAGTCCCAAGTTATCCTGGACTTATGCAAATAGGGATTCCTCAGTTCTTACTATGTGCGAGCAAGGCTAGTCTATCCAGTCAATCAATTGTGCCAATCATGAATTAGACGAGTCCCAGCGGGACGCCCGTCATCAATATACAATATATAATAATAATATAAGCAGATACCGCTCCCTGCCCGTGTGGCAGGTTTACAGTATCTGTGGGAACCAGCCGGCCTGTCGGGCACTACTAGTCCCAAGAGGGCTGCCATGTAAGAACTCGGGGATCCATTCTCTCCATGCAATCATTATTTTTATTTAACTTAATAGTCCATACGTTGAGTGAAATCTCATGCCGTGGATCATGGTCCTTCAAATGAGTACTTTCGTACGGGATACGATATGCGCAACTCTACAACGATACCCGTGTGGCTAGGTTGTAGGTCTTACATAGCGTAATGCAACAATCAAATCTAACCACGGAGTAATCATGCCTTGACCATAAAGTACACATTCTGCTTTTGTAAAATAAATAAATAAATAAATAAATTGAAGCCTGCATGTGCCTGTACGTCAATATTCAAGATCGGCTAATCGATTACAATAGTTCATTACATGAACGTGTCTCATTCATTTAATTCAATAAGATGACTAGCCAGTCTCTTAGTTTCAACTAGGAACGCATGATCAATTTTAGTCAAGATAACCATCGTCATTAATGGTGACAAGGCATGAAAGTCAATTAGTATTAAATGGGGTCGAGTCTATAACTCTCAGGGTTAAGTTCCAATCTTACTGGGTATCTATAAACCAATCAAGACACAGGACACGTTCTACATAACCATATGTATCAAAAACATTAACATGCTAAGATTATCGAGTTCATGCAAAAAGCATAAGGATATAATAGGAGAACTATCATGCCACCATTAAATGAATAAATTATAGAACAAATAGAAACACCCAGGTCAGGAAGTCACGCCAACAAGTCTATGCTAAGACCAACAAGTCACGCCAACAAGTCTATGCTAAGGCCAACAAGTCACGCCAACAAGTCTAGTAGGTAGGAGTGAGCGTATAAACAGCGTGAGCATGAAAAGTTGTTCACGTTGGCACGCACAGCATGAGCGTGAAGGGTAATTCACGCACTCATAACGTGAGCGTGAAAAGCGTGATAAGAAATTCACGCACGCACAGTGTGAGCGTGAAAAGTAACTCACGCACGCACAGCGTGAGCGTGAAAAGTGAGCGTAGAAAGTGAGCGTGGAAAATGATAAGAAATCCACACACGCACGCAAAGACGTGTGCGTAACTAAAATGTCACGCTGATATGCAAGAACGTATGCGTGACTAAAAATTCACGCACGCACGTAAGAACGTGTGCGTGACTAAAAATTCACGCACTCACGTAAGACGTGTGCGTGACTGAAAATTTACGCAGGCACGTAAGACGTGTGCGTGACTGAAAATTCACGCAGGCACGTAAGAACGTGTGCGCGACTGAAAATTCACGCAGACACGTAAAGACGTGTACGTGACTGAACCTTCGTTCCAAGCCAGAAATGAAGTTCCCATGGTTCAGAACCCATGGACAACCGAGAATACAACAACTTAGATCTAGAAGAAACAAGCCAAAGAAATCAAAAATGCTAAGTACTAAACTCTCTCAGGATCATGAGAAGAAGACAAATGAACCATAAAAATGGTTCTCCAAGTGGGAAGCAAGAAGTAAGATGTACTTGCCTGCTGTTGGTTGGTGGAAGAGAGTGGTGAGGAAGAAGAAGAAGTAATGGTGAAGGAGAGTTATGAGGAGAGAGAAGGGGATGGGGCCTTAAATAGGAAGGGTGGTGGTAGGTGGGGTTCGGTTCATTGAACCACCATGAACCCGAGAAAACCAACCTAGGCCGAACCACATAAGACTAAAGCAGAGAATAAAATACAGAAATAAAATACAGGAATAAAATTACAGGAAATAAAATATAGATAATTAATTAACATAAAATTAAAGGAATTTAAATACAGGATAATACATGATAAATACTAAATAAATATATATAAGTTGTACATGTATAAAAATACGCATTCTGGGAACGGGGAGTGACATCTCTACCCACCTTAGAAAAATTCCGTCCTCGGAATTTCAAATCCAAGCAGGTAGAAATACCGGAGCTAAACTAATACAAGCAATTCTAGTGAGCAAGCAATCATTTTTACCATATCGAAAGCAAGTACTATATATGTAAATTCATCATTCTACGATATCAAGTAGCTCTACCCATACTGTGATAAGCATGAAGAATCAGGACAATCAAGGTATACAGAAAGAGATATACCTTGTGAGCCAAACAGGTGTGGATACCGTGATCGGATATCATCCTCACATTTCCACGTTGACTCTCCCAAGGAGTGATGACCCCAAGCAACACAGACAAGACTAATTGTTCGGTTCTTAAGTATCTTCTCTCTTCGGTCCAAAATGGACACAGGTTGTTCCTCGTAAGACAGGTTGGTACCAACAACCAGCTCAGAATGATCGAGGATATGGCTTGGGTCTGATACATACCTACGTAATTGAGATACATGAAACACGTCATGCACCTCTCGTAACGAAGGTGGGAGGGATAAACGATAAGCAACATCGCCTATCCGATCAAGGATAACAAATGGGCCCACGTACCGCGGACTCAATTTCCCGCGAACGCCAAATCTAATGACCCTACGAGTAGGTGAGATCCGCAAGAATACGTTGTCCCCAACAGAGAACTCTAACGGCCTACGATGCTGGTCCGCCCAATGACGATGTCGGTCCTGCGCAACTCGAAGTCGCTCTCTAATTCCCTTAACCACTTCAACCGTCTGAATAATCATTTCTGGGCCTAACATCTTTCTCTCTACGATATCATCCTATGCAAGCGGTGACCTGCACTTCTTACCATATAGTGCTTCGAATGGCGTCATCTTGATACTGGCTTGATAACTATTGTTGTATGAGAACTCGACTAAGTGCAGGTGACTCTCCCAAGACCCTCCAAAATCTAGAGTGCAAGCTCGTAACATATCTTCTAAAGTCTGAATCGTTCTTTCTGATTGCCCATCCGTCTGCGGATGGTAAGCCGTGCTAAATCTTAACTTGGTACCCAGACTATGATGTAAGCTCTTCCAGAAATATGATGTAAAACGGGTATCTCGATCCGACACAATACTGACAGGGACTCCATGCTGCCTGACTATCTATTGCATATACAACTCTGCCAACTTTTCTGTAGATTACCCTACTCTGAAAGGAAGAAAATGTGCTACCTTCGTAAGTCGGTCTACTATTACCCAAATAGCGTCCTTACCACTTGGTGATCTCGGTAAACCGGTTACAAAGTCCATTGTAATATGCTCCCATTTCTATTCCGGGATAGGAAGCGGTTGTAATAGCCTAGCTGGCCTCTGTTGTTCTGCTTTCACTTGCTGACATACCAAGCAACGGGAAACAAATCTGGCTATCTCCCTCTTCATCCCATTCTACCAGAAATGCTGCTTGATATCTTGGTACATCTTGGTCCCTCCAGGATGAATAGAATACTGAGAACTGTGAGCTTCTACCATAACCTCCTATCTGATATCTCCACTAGGTACACATAGACGTGATCCAAACCTAAGTGTACCATCTTTATGAATTCTCATCTCCTTCCTGAGTCCTGACTCACATTCTGCCCTAAGCTTCTGAATCCTTGGGTCTTGTGCCTGAGCTGCCTTGATCCTGCCTACCAAGTCGGATTAAACTTGCAGACTTGTTAGAACTCCTACATCACTAGGAAGTATAACTTCGATGCCCATCTCCTGAAGGTCTTCTAAGATATCCCTCTGTGTTGTCAACATAAATGTGCCGCCTCTCCTGCTAAGAGCGTCTGCTACTACATTAGCCTTGCCTGGATGATACTGAAGCTCTACGTCATAATCCTTAATCAACTCCAACCATCTTCTCTGCCTCATGTTTAGTTCCTTCTGAGTAAAGATGTACTTCAGACTTTTATGGTCTATGTACATTTCCACTCGGTCACCATATAAGTAATGCCTTCATAGCTTCAGAGCAAACACTACTGCCGCTAACTCCAAATCATGAGTTGGGTAATTCTTCTCGTGGTCCCGAAGCTGCCTAGATGCATATGCTATCACCTTTCCATGTTGCATAAGGACACACCCAAGTCCTTTACCTGACGCATCACAATATACTGTAAAACCTCCGGGTCCAACTGGCAATGTAAGAATAGGTGCTGATATCAACTTCTGCTTCAAAGTCTCAAATGATGCCTGACATTCTGCCGACCAAACGAATGGTATATCCTTCCGGGTCAAGCGGGTCATGGGTGCTGAAAGCCTTGCAAAGTCTGACACAAACCTTCTATAATATCCTGCCAATCCCAAGAAACTCCGCACATCTGCTACGGTCTTGGGTACTGGCCAACTTTCTACTGCTTCTACCTTCTTGGGATCTACTGCTACTCCAGCTCCTGATATGATGTGACCCAAAAATAAAATATAATCTAACCAAAACTCACACTTACTGAGCTTGGCATACAACTGGTTCTCTCTCAGAACCTGCAACACTTTCCTGAGGTGGTCTTCATGCTCCTCTTCACTAGCAGAGTATACGAGAATGTCGTCAAGAAATACAACGACAAACTGGTCTAAGTATGGCATAAAGATGCGATTCATCAAATCCATGAATATTGCTGGAGCATTGGTCAAACCAAACGGCATTACTAAGAATTCATAATGCCCATACTTCGACCTGAATGCTGTCTTGGGAATATCTTCCTTCCGAACCCTCACCTAATGGTACCCTGAACGAAGATCTATCTTAGAGAAAACTTTAGCTTTGCTCAACTGATCAAATAAGTCGTCGATCCTGGGTAATGGGTACTTGTTCTTCACTGTCGCCGCGTTAAGCTTTCTGTAGTCAATTCACAATATGGATAACCCATCCTTCTTTCCCACAAGTACCACTGGTGCTGTCCATGGTGACACGCTAGCTTGGATGAATTTCTTCTCCTTCAGTTCCTCTATATGCTGATATACCTTAGCCTGCTCTGAATCTGCCATTCTGTAAACTTGATCTGAGATCGGTTTAGTTCCTGGTGCTAATTCTATACTGAACTCGATATCCCTAACCGGTGGTAGACCTGGAAGTTCTTCAGAAAATACGTCTAAAAATTCTTCAACTACCTTCGGAATCTGAACTTCTTCCATTGCCGTTATTACTCCCTGCTCTCGTTGAGTTGTCCCTGATCTGACTAAGGTGAACTGCTCCATGCCTGGAATATCAAAAGATACACTCCCTCTACGACAATCTATTGTCGCATGACTGTCTTTCAGCCAGTCCATGCCTAAGATAACGTCGAAATTTCCAACAGAAAATTCTATCAACCGGGCGGGTAAGGAATGCCCGCAAACTACAACGCTACATGCTAAAATAACTCTACTAACTCCTACGAGCCCATTACCAGTGAGTATATTCAACCTCCCTGGCAATGCCTCGAACTCCATTCCTAGTCGTATCGCAAATTGTGCAGATATAAATGAATGGGATGCTCTCGAATCAAACAATGCTACTGCGGGATATGAGGCGACGAGAATGTTACCTGCCACAACATCTCCCAATGCCAATGCCTCCTCCAAGGACAGAGTGAATGCTTGCCCTCGACCTCCTTGCTAGTTTCCATGCTGCGGTCTAGCCTGATGCTGTTGCTGGCCCCTTCCTTGATGATGCTGGGGTGGTCTATACTGGTGTTGCTGCATCGGCGGTCCCTGCTGCCGAAACATCTGAGCCTGCGGCATTAACGGACGCTGTGCCAACGGCCTTACTGCTACCGCTGGTCCTCGATACTGGCCTGCCCCTGGTGCTGGCAGAGCAGGAAATTGCTGCCCTGGTCCTCCTGACCTCGAATTCATGGGACATGTGGTAATCCGATGGTCTGGATTTCTACATATCAGACACAGTCCATTCAATGTCCGACACACATCTCTAGTGTGCCCCATCTTCCCACAATAAGTGCAGCCCACTGGGGGTTGCTGGTTCTTTCTCTGTTGCTGTTGCTGCTGCCTGGGTGGTGGTGCTGGTCCTCGTATCGCCACATCGTAGATACGAATGCCAGTGGATGGTGCTGTTGTTCAGGGCGCTGCTCCCTCTCCTCCTTCAATCTGACTGTGGGATCTCTTCTGACCCCCAGTCCTCGCCGCAAGCCTCTGAATGGTGATCTCATGCCTTCGAGTTGCCGTTAATACTTCGTCAAAAGTTTGGTAATTGTGCCCCTCTATCAATTGCAAGAGTTCAAGATGAAACCCTTGCTGAAACCTAATGGCCCTCTGGCTCTCTGTTGCTACCATCTCTGGGGCGAATCTACTCAATCTGCAGAACTCCGCTGCATAAGCATCTACAGTCTTGCCGGCCTGCCTGAGGTTGATAAACTTCTGTTGTAGCTCAAACCGTGCCACAACTCCATAGTACTTGGTCTTGAATCTTGCAGTAAAATCGTCCCAAGCCACAGGACGTCTGATGCCCACTTCCTCTGATTCCCACCAATCACGTGCGAGATCCTGAAGTAACAACTTTACTAGATCCACACGTTCTCCTGTCGGTACCTTAGCTGCTGTCAGAATAGCCTCAATATCCTTAAGCTATGCATCTGCTGAGATGGCATCCTCCGTGCCCTCGAAACGGCGGGGGTTGTACTTGTAAAACCTGGCTGATGCTCCTGAATCAGTCCTCATTCCTCTTTCCAAAGCCGTCTGCAATCCTTGGTTGAGCAACACATTCTGCTCTTGTAGCTGAGTGTGCATGCGCTGCTGGGCCAACATCTGATGTTGCTGAGTAGCCATCATTCCTCTCATGATCTCCAGAAGGGCTGGTGTATCCACTTGGGTAGGTAGAACTGTTGGTGGTGGTGGAACATCCGGATACTGCGATCCAGCTGCTGCTTCTACTATCACTTCTTCTTGGATAGCCTCCTGAGGTGAGACTGGCCCTTGTTGCTGACCAACCTGGTCATGTTGCCCATGTTGCCCCTGTTGTTGTCCAGCTCTGACCGATACGGACGAAGTGCCCCTAAGAAAAGGAATAAGAGAACAATCAAATAACCGGATATGAAGGATCAATGAAGTCAAAGGATACCGGAATGTCAAGCAAGGGTTGAGAATAACGAATCATGAGATCAAGGGGGAACATATGTGATTGAGACATCCTATAAATCAAAACACCCCACAAGTTTGAAATCAGACCTGTATGGGCCACCACTAAAACCTTGTCACGCCCCAGAACCAAAATACTAGAGAGCGGGGGAATGACTCAGCCAGCTACGTATTACGGGTAGATAAATACCGTATAATACGATCAATGCTGTCTAACCAGACGGGGGGGTGCATACTACATGAAAGTCTTACTATGTTCACTTCACATCTATTGTCTCAATCATTCAAACAAGAAGCAAAAATAGAGAGCATGTAAGATAAAGCAGTAAGGCGTCCCAAATGCTTAGTCAAAATGTTCTTGAAATCTGGCTTTACAAAACATAGCCATATGGTATACTAACATATATACAATTGTTATCAGCTGCAGTCTGACTTAGTTACAATTATGTAAAAGTAAGTGCAAGACAATCCAACTAACATGTCGGTGCCAAACGGCTAAGTATGAAGTAAATAACAAAACCAGCGATGAAGTAAGGAACCCACTCGAGTCCTCCTGCGATCATTCCCCTAGTATTGACCATCTTGGAAGTGGAATTAAGTTGAGTCCTCGGGAACCGGCTCTAAATCTGGCTATGCAAAACCAGAGAGGTTAGACCTCTAATAGCAAGTACCACAAGGAAGCGCGATATGAAGGATTAAACCAGTAAGTAAGAGGATATAATAATAGATCTCTGCTTTCCACTAGGATTCATATAACATCACGACACTTCGAACCAACCTCCCAACCAAATAAGGACAGAAGTTGGCCCGTCATGTCCTGACATTCTGATCATCTCGGTTAGACAACAGAGTAGGTACAGTACACAAACAAATCATCTTGAACGGCCAATCAACTCCTACGGCTTGCTATTGTGAGTCCCAAGTTATCCTGGACTTATGCAAATAGGGATTCCTCAGTTCATACTATGTGCGAGCAAGGCTAGTCTATCCAGTCAATCAATTGCACCAATCATGAATTAGACGAGTCCCAGCGGGACGCCCGTCATCAATATACAATATACAATAATAATATAAGCAGATACCGCTCCCTGCCCGTGTGGCAGGTTTACAGTATCTGTGGGAACCAGCCGGCCTGTCGGGCTCTACTAGTCCCAAGAGGGCTGCCATGTAAGAACTCGGGGATCCATTCTCTCCATGCAATCATTATTTTTATTTAACTTAATAGTCCCTACGTTGAGTGAAATCCCATGTCGTGGATCATGGTCCTTCAAATGAGTACTTTCGTACGGGGTACGATATGCACAACTCTACAACGATATCCGTGCGGCTAGGTTGTAGGTCTTACATAGCGTAATGCAACAATCAAATCTAACCACGGAGTAATCATGCCTTGACCATAAAGTACACATGTTGCTTTTGTAAAATAAATAAATAAATAAATAAATTGAAGCCTACATGTGCCTGTACGTCAATATTCAAGATCGGCTAATCGATTACAATAGTTCATTACATGAACGTGTCTCATTCATTTAATTCAATAAGACGACTAGCCAGTCTCTTAGTTCCAACTAGGAACGCATGATCAATTTTAGTCAAGATAACCATCGTCATTAATGGTGACAAGGCATGAAAGTCAATTAGTATTAAATGGGGTCGAGTCTATAACTCTCAGGGTTAAGTTCCAGTCTTACTGGGTATCCATAAACCAATCAAGACACAGGACACGTTCTACATAACCATATGTATCAAAAATATTAACATGCTAAGATTATCGAGTTCATGCAAAAAAGCATAAGGATATAATAGGAGAACTATCATGCCACCATTAAATGAATAAATTATAGAACAAATAGAAACACCCAGGTCAGGAAGTCACGCCAATAAGTCTACGCTAAGACCAATAAGTCACGCCAACAAGTCTATGCTAAGGCCAACAAGTCACGCCAACAAGTCTAGTAGGTAGGAGTGAGCGTATAAACAGCGTGAGCATGAAAAGTGGTTCACGTTGGCACGCACAGCGTGATCGTAAAGGGTAATTCACGCACTCATAAGGTGAGCGTGAAAAGCGTGATAAGAAATTCATGTACGCACAGTGTGAGCGTGAAAAGTAACACACGCACGCACAGCGTGAGCATGAAAAGTGAGCATGGAAAGTGAGCGTGGAAAATGATAAGAAATCCACACACGCACGCAAAGACGTGTGCGTAACTAAAATGTCATGCTGATACGCAAGAATGTGTGCGTGACTAAAAATTCACGCACGCACGTAAGAACGTGTGCGTGACTAAAAATTTACGCACTCACGTAAGACGTGTGCGTGACTGAAAATTCACGCAGGCACGTAAGACGTGTGCGTGACTGAAAATTCACGCAGGCACGTAAGAACGTGTGCGCGACTAAAAATTCACGTAGACACGTAAAGGCGTGTGCATGACTGAACCTTCGTTCCAAGCCAGAAATGAAGTTCCCATGGTTCAGAACCCATGGACAACCGAGAATACAACAACTTAGATCTAGAAGAAACAAGCCAAAGAAATCAAAAATGCTAAGTACTAAACTCTCTCAGGATCATGAGAGGAAGACAAATAAACCATAAAAATGGTTCTCCAAGTGGGAAGCAAGAAGCAAGATGTACTTGCCTGCTGTTGGTTGGTGGAAGAGAGTTGTGAAGAAGAAGAAGAAGTAATGGTGAAGGAGAGTTATGAGGAGAGAGAAGGGGATGGGGCCTTAAGTAGGAAGGGTGGTGGTAGGTGGGGTTCGGTTCATTGAACCACCATGAACCCGAGAAAACCAACCTAGGCCGAACCACATAAGACTAAAGCAGAGAATAAAATGCAGAAATAAAATACAGGAATAAAATTGCAGGAAATAAAATGTAGATAATTAATTAACCTGAAATTAAAGGAATTTAAATACAGGATAATACATGATAAATACTAAATAAATATATATGAGTTGTACATGTATAAAAATACGTATTCTGGGAACGGGGAGTGACAAAGAATTCACACTTGCTAAGCTTCGTAAAAAGTTGCTCATCCCTCAAGATTCCCAAAACTGTCTGTAGATGCTGCTTATGCTTCTCTTGGCTCTTCGAATATATCAAGATATTATCTATAAAGACGACCATAAATTTGTCTAAGTACTGATGAAAGATCTTGTTCATTAAGTTCATGAAGACTGCGGGGGTGTTGGTCAACCCGAAAGGCATGACCAAGAACTCGTAGTATTCATACCTCGAATGAAACGCGGTCTTCGGAATGTCTTCTTTCCGAACCTTCAGTTGGTGATAGCCCGATCGTAAGTCAATCTTGGAAAATACTTTTGCTCCACTCAGTTGGTCAAATAGATCGTCTATGCGTGGCAAGGGGTACTTATTCTTTTCTATTACTGCATTCAAGGCTCTGTAGTTGATGCACATGCGCACCGTCCCATCTTTTTTAGACACAAAAAGATTGGGTGCTCCCCATGGTGACGCACTGGCACGAATAAAATCTTTCTCCAATAAATCGTCAATCTACGTCTTCATCTCTACCAACTCCTTAGGTGCTAGTCGATATACTCAAGACGAAATAGGCTCGACTTCGGGAATAAGCTTAATAGAAAACTCAATATCTCGGTCAGGTGGCAGTCCTGGCAATTCTTCGGAAAACACATCCTTGAACTCAGCGATAACAGGGTGCTGAATGGTCTCCTGCATCATCATGTGAGTCCCCAAGGCAGGTGCATCGCTCATCAAGGCTTCCTCTTTGGTGAACTCGAACTCCGTATCACTCGGGGGTCTAAAGACGATACTGCCCCTATGGCAGTCAATAAGAGCGAAATGCTGGCTCAACCAGTCCATTTCGAGAACCACATCGAATGTCGGCATAGGAAATACAAGAAGTCATGCCTTCATCTCTCTACCACTTATCACTATAGAACAATCTCTACAAACACCACTAACAGGTACAACTCCTCCTTCTATGAGGATTCTAATATTTTGAGATAAAGATGACATGGGTATACTATGTCTAGTGGCAAAGCTAGTGGCTATGAACAATGGGTGGCTCCAGTGCCAAATAATGTAATGGCAAGAAATGATACAACTAAAACCATACCTGCTATGACGTCCACCTCTGGTTTTGCCTCCTCGGAAGCCAGTGTAAAAGCCTTTCCAACTCTCTGATTGCCCGTCTGTGCTCTAGCCTGCTGGAATTGGGTTGCCTGAGGGGGTAAGGGTGGTCGTGGTACTCCTGGTCCTGCATTAGCTAGCCTCTGCTGCTGATTATGTGGAGTGATCCTCTGAAATGAGCAATCCTTAGCCTGGTGCTGATTCGATCCACAGATCAAACAATGACCCATCCGTCGTCTACAATCTCTCAAAACATGACCAACCTTGCCACAATAATAGCAAGTGGCCTTCTTCTGTGTCTGGTATGGCCCTGTCCTCTGCTGATGTTGATGTGTGGGAGGACGTCTCACTGGCCCTCCTATAGTAGTCTTAGCTGATCCCATAGTCGAAGTAGCTCGTCGGTTTGCCTTCTTGCTTATGGCCTCCTGAGTTCTAGCCTCTACCAGAACAGCTGCTTGGGAGACCCTCAAATCGGAGTTGGTGTACCTCTGCAACTCTATGCTCAAGCCTCTATGAAATCTTTTGGCCTTCTCCAGCTCTGTCATAACCAATCCCGGTGCAAAATGACTCAGTCGACTAAACTCGACGTCGTATTCATCAACTGTCATATTCCCTTGCTCCAAGTGTAGAAACTGGTCATACAGTACATCCTTGGCAGTGTCGGAGAAAAAATTCTTATTGAACAGTCTTTTGAATTCCTCCTACGTCTGGTCAACTCCTAGTCGTCTCTCCTCTGCGGTCCACCAATCGTAAGCATTTCCTTCTAACTGTAACTTCACTGTCGTCATCCATAAATCTGCGGATAACTTCGAAGCCTTTAGGAGATTTTTCGTCTTAACCAGCCAATTGGTGATCCCGATGATGTCTTCAGTGCCCTTGAAGTATGGAGGATTCATGTTACGGAACCCTTCGATAGTACCCACAGAGGCTTGGAATGCTCGGGTCAGTGTTGTCTCCAAACTCCTTCTAGTAGCCTTGCTCTGCTGCATCTGGGCCTGTACTAAGCTCTGGAGGATCTGATCTGTAGTAGTCCCACCAGCCTGATGCATGGGCTGCTGTGGGGGCATATATGGCATCTGGGGCATAAACTGTGGGACATCCTGAGGCCCGTACTATGAAGGATATAAAGGATATGGAAGGGAATACTATGGGGGATATGAGGAAGGATACTGAGGGTAATTCTGTGAAGGATACTGGGGTGGATATGGTGATGGACATAGTGGGGGCTGCTGGGGTGGATAAGATGGTGGATACTGTGGAGGCTGTTGCGGTGGATATGATGATGGTGGATATGGGGGTGGAATCTGTGGTAGGGACTGTGGTGGATAGGGTGGTGGAGGCGATAGGTACTCCTCTTGAGTTACAGGGTTCCCAGGGTCTGTCTGCCCCACTTGAGGTACCGGGGCTTGCTGCTGAGTAGTGGGTGGTGTCATCACAGGCTGCAATCCGGATGGTGCTGGAGTAGTAGGGGACATGGGTGGTTGTCCCACTGGTCCTTCTTGAGCAGTGGTATTTCCATCAGTGATGGTGAGAGGGGTAGAGCATCCACTATAAAAATTTATCCTATATTGGCACCAATATTTGAGTTTGGTTAGAACAAGGTCAAACCGGATGTAATCAAGCAGTTAAACGAGAAATTTAGTAGAGGTCAAGGAAGATATTAATAAGTGGATAAGATTTTATATCCTATTCCTATATGCAGGCTTGTTGGGCACAGTCATATAACCCAACAATATTAAATTAACCTGTATGGACCACCACAAAAACATGTAACACCCTAATCCCGTAATACATAGGACTAAGTACGTCAATATGCCAGCTGTACGTATACGAAGAATACACCAATATGGGGTATCCTCGTATTTGTACATAAGCTGTAAGTAACAATACATGATAAGCCACAATATAATAACTATATCTCATTCACAACTCAACACAAAGTGAATAAATAAGTCTCAATGATAATAAAAGAAGTCAAGAGATAGCCGGGTGGTCATTCCCACTCCAAACAGCTATAAAAATAGTCTCAACTAAATGGAGTCCAACCTCCTCAAAAATAGAATAATGAAGATAAAAGATGTCTACTACATAGTCTCAGATAATAAAGAGGAACTAAGTGTCAGCGGGAGATGCCTCGTCATTGACGTAAGAAGGATCCGAAGTTGCTCCGTGCTCCTGGGGTTAGTCCTGCTCGTCTAATCCTGGAGAGATCACCAGGTCCTCAGAGGGACGTAACAAGATACAGAAAACATGCCAAAATAACTGAATATGAAAATATGCCACTATGATACTACAGGTTTTCCTAACCATCTATGTGATATGCACTTTTGAGGATAACGTTCTACGCAGGGGCTGTAAGGATTCACGCAAATAATAAAGAGTGGCCGTCAAGTAGCGCTCATCCGAGATACTATCGGCCCATGTATGTGTGTAATAAGTAAATGTAGCCCCAACGCTAGTAGCTGTCCCCTCCCTCCGATGCTTCTGTCCAAGATGTATCCACAGCATGTCTAGTTGGCAACTGCTACGGCTTCTAACTCAATACACTAGTAGCAATTACCTCATATCCGTCGCACGACCCATACATAATGATGGCCAGTCGAGTATGCAGGACCGTGTCCTATATGAACTCACTCATCTCGTGATACACATGTGTCAAGGCCATAGGAGATATGAAAATATCCCACACTCATAAGGTGGTCGTCTAACTCTAGGTCGACATGCATAATAGAATATAAAAATAACGACAATGACTAAATCTAGTCGCCTGCACCCAAGTATGACTTGGACGCACAATATAAATGAAATGGCAAATAAGAGAAAGAAATATGCAATAATAAAATATACTAAAAATAAATGAGCACAATCAGAATCTATGGCAAGGTATACTTGCCTGTGGTACGAGGAGGGCAAATCCAAATGCTGCAAGTGTCAACACAAAACTCACAAATCACAGATGACTCCGAATGCTGAAACAAACATCAAAAATATTCTCGATGAAAAAGATATACCCAGAAAATACCTGTCCGAAAGTCAAATTCCGGAACAGGGGCAAAATTATAATTTTGGATCAAAACGATGTCCGTCGTTAGACCTATTTTACACCGAAACGTACACCAGTATCTACGGTCTCTAAAGTCGGCAAACTACATGTCTACGGATCTGGTTTGAGGAGACGATCCCAATGGTATGTCCAATTTTGGATTCCGATTAGCCGTACACAAAATCGCCCGTTGAATCGGGTCGCAGGCCCACCAATTTTGGTGTTCCGTTCAACCTTCTCAGAATCGGACCAAACTTGGCATACAAGACTAGAATTTTGATTCGGACCTGTTAGCGTAAGTTTTGTCTCGATTTGACGAACGTACACAAAATAATTAGGAAATTTAGAAAAAGGCCGATATGGCGTTCTTCGACGGAAACGGGTCAAATTCATCGCGCACACGTGACCAATTTGAATTCCGTCAAAGCCCACACATCCGCGAAGTCGATACGCACCTTTCGATACTTTCGGTTCACAACTACGTCGCCCGGTTTGGCGGGACGCACACGGTATCGGTGAAGTTTTTATAAAGTCGATTGTTTTGAAACACTATTTTTGACAATTTTTAGAAAACGAATTACTTAACCTATATAGGATGAAAACAGAAAATACAAGAAGGGGTTTGAAGAGGGTTATGTTGTCTTACAGTCCCTTCAAACGAATTTCAAAAATTCGCAATACGCTGGTTGCAATTCAACGATGAACAGAGGCTTCGACACATCAAAATCTGTCTTTACGATACTGTTTTTTCCTAAACTTTCGTGATTTTTCACGAAGCTTACAGGCTCAATTATATTATTCCATCTACTGGGATTGGTAGAGGGTCATCTAGGCTGTACATATGTAACTCCCTACACCGATTTTTTGTGAAATTTAAGAATATTTCTTATATTTGAGATTTCAATATTGCTTTCCACTTATTATTATTTTTACCACTTTTACTAATTTTTCTGTTAATAGAAAATCTTGATAAATATTATTGTACTAGTCACTTTTTGTAATTGACTTATCATTCTATTACTTTATGTTTAATCAAAATTGTTCAAACTTTTGTTTTATTAATCAAGTCTAGTTTAATTATTAATAATTAAAGTTTTGCTTTGATGGATATACTATTAATTAAGTTTATTATTTTATTTTAATAGTTTAGTGGTACTTTACTAATCAGTGTTGATTATAACATCATGTTTTCTAATTGCTATCTAGACATTTACTGAATAACTGTTTTAAATAATACTACTTTTTTGATTTCTAATGAGAGATAAATAATTTAATTAACTATTTTCGGAATTAATTATTGATTAATAATTAAAGAAAAACTATTTTTAATTAACAGTTGATAATCATTAACTAATTTTGTAATTATTGAAATCTTTAAAAATCTGTTTGAATATTTGAATTTAAAAATCTGTTAGAGAGTAACTAATTTCTGTTAGCAATTTGAAATCTGTTATTGATTTTTTCTAAAAACCCCAGATCTATATTTATTTACAGTAGTACCATTGTCCTATCTTGGGGAACACCCCCAGATCTTTATTTAATTACAGCTCTGCCACTCAAATACTTCACTATAAATAATATAATATTATTGTACGGTTCCCAATACATTCTGACACATCATATCAGTCACTACACTCATTCTCTCTCTATACAGTCTCTCTCTCTCTCTCTCTCTCTTCATTTCTCTCTCCTGGCCGATCTCCGCCGCGCTCTGCCATGATCCTCGTCGGAGGTCCGCCGTTCTCACCACCACTACCAGTGCCATCACTTCGACATCTCCACCGTACTGTGAGTCACCGAAGTCGACACCGCCACAACTGAGCACCACCGTCGATCGCCATCACAAGACGCCGGAGATCTCTTCGACGACACATTCTGTGTCCAGATCTCCACCACCGGCCACCGTTCGAGAAATCAGCAAGAGACGCCACCTCACCAGAAGTCAGATCGGACAGACGCTTCGAGTACAATGCCGTCCCTTCGAGCTTCGTGGAGGGTACCGTCTAGATCCTTGTGCCATTCCCTCGACTCCCGAGTTGTACACCGTCGATCGAGAGCCGCCTCCGCCAGAGAAGACGTTCTCGCCAGCCGAGGCCGCCTCGACTGAAGAACAACACCCTCGAAGACGGAACCCTCCTCGATTGACGAACCACGCTGCCGAGCCGCTGTCAGATCCGGAGTCGTTGCTGCACCTGGCCGAGGTCTTCCCGTACCTTGCCAAGCTGAAGTCGCCAACTAGAGGAGTTTCTCGCCGTTGCAGAGCCGGATCTCCGTCACCGGGCACCACTAGACCAAGTCGAGCTCCTCTACCGCAGCATCGAACAAATCGAGGTGAGCACTGACTCTTCATCTTCTTGAATCCCTTCTTGTTCTTCCTTTTTGTTTCTAGATTTAAGGTTTCTAGCTAGTTGTGAAGAGATGGAGAGTTGGTGTATCAATTTAGGGTTTCGTTATGAAGAGAGAGTTTGGGGAAGAAGACATAGGTGGCTTGATTATGTGCGGCTGAGGGTGTAGTAGAAGAAAGAGGAAGAGAATGAGATTTTTGTGCTGGTTCTGGGAAAAATCGGATGAGAAGAAGAGCTGAGTAATGGAAGAATGAGTATAGATGAGAGAGAAAGTTAGATTGGGTTGGGATTCTTTATGGCTGGGGTAATATTATAAATGTTGTGAGAGAGAGTACTTTTAGAGTATGCTCTCTTTTCCTGTTTGTGTCAGCTTTGACTCTTCAAGAATCGAAGAGTCACCTGTGTTCAGAAATTGAAGAACCTTTACTTGACCCTTCATTATTCGAAGAGTTAAGTTTGGGTTAATATTTAAATGGTGCAGCTCAAAGAAGGAGAAAATGATATGGAGGAGAGAGGAGAGTTTAAGTGAGGGATTAGTTTTATTAGACCAGGTCGGGCTGAGAGGGAACCTATAGGCTGAGTGTAGGCTCCAAGCCCATGGCATAATATTTAGATAGTTCCTTTAAACTGGAATCAAAGCCCATTAAGTTGGGTTCAAATTCAGTTTTATCTATTGGTGTTGGGCTCTGTTTTAGGTTGCAGGAAATAATTAAATTAGAGTATAGGATTGGAATGATTGGGCTGAGCCCATGGTCTGGGTTAGAGTTGTGATCTTCTGGGTTAGTTTTATTATTGTCATCATTATTGTAGTTGTTAAATGCTAATTAAATTAACATTTAATATTTCTTGCTATAGTAAATAAATTAATAAAGATTTGCAAATATATATGTACATACCAATACTGCTTTATCTAGACAAAAGCCTTAGCTAGCAATTATCTTCTAAACACAAATGTTTTTCCTAATAAGTACATATTTAGCACTTTGTCAAATAAATGATTTTTCTATAGTTATAATATATTTTTCTAAAATAGTTATCTTGTTAGCATTAATAAATAATTAGTATTTATTCTAGTTGATAGTTAGTAAATATTTGGTTTAATTTTGTTAATATTAATTACTAAATATTTTTGCTAGAAAATGTTCTATTGTTTTCTAAAATAATTTCTTTACTAGATATAGCTTAAAGCATTATTTTGATTAGACTATAAATATATTTTCTAGAATATTATTTTTAGCTAATATATTTTTCATTAGCTAGCTTATGGTTATTGTTAGCTAATATATATAATTTAGCTAATTAGCTTTTAGCTAACTTGCTTGATATCAACCAAACAAACTTGTACCAACACCAGGTGACATACATCCATGCAGTTCTACTCCCGTGCTTCCAAAGTGAGGCAAGTACACCGACTCGATCTTGTACTTTGTATTTCTGTCTTACATTCATGTGCCATGTTCTCATATCGGACACGAGATACACACGATTGCCTTGTACCTTATTCATTGCATTGTGAGTCATTATTTATTGCGGGGATTGGGGGAAATATTAACTTTTTTGTGACTACGGCCAACATAGGTATTGTGGATAGCCTAATCGTACACCACACGTACGATTAAGCCGCACCTTATAGAATTGATTGATTGTGGATTGTGGTCCGAAGTCGGTCACACATTAGTTTAATATTTCAAAAAGGTCACACTTGCATTAATTGTCGTGTTCATCGTATTGTCCATTGATTATTGCGTTTATTGCCTTCGCATATTGATTGTCATGTCCATTGCTTGTAGTTTTACATTTCATTTCTGGTACCATAGTTTCATTTTCAGTTCTGGTATTCTGGTTTCACCTTGTATTCTGTACTACAGATTACATTGTATATTATTCTTGTCGGAGTTGTACTTTGCTCTTTCCTGACAGGACACATTGCAGGTGCTTGAGGCCACATGGAGCATGGTGACTGCATTAGATATTGCAGGATTTTTTTTTCTTCTGGAGATTGTATTTTTATGATTTCATTATTATATATTTTATTTGACCGGATTTATTTCCGGATGACTTTGTACTAAAAAATGACTTGATGGATATTGGTGATCTTTTTGGGACGTTTATAGATTCTGTGATTGTTTACATTACATTGTGACTTGGAGTTTTCCTTAGTATTATACAGCTTACTTTGTCGTGTCCATCGATGAAGGCTGGGCGTGTCCGACTCGTGTCCGATTATTCATGAGCGGGTCGTGACATGTTTTTAGTAGTGGCCCATGCAGGTCTATCCTAATGACACTTAGGCAATAAAGTGTTATTAGGGGACCAGCGAAGCTAAGGAAAACTCATCACAGCATAGGAACCGTGGGAAAATGGTTATGGTTATGGTTATTGATATTTAAATTTAAAATTTGATTTTTACTTATGATTTTTCTAGGTTTAGTTTATGATTTTTTTTAGGACAACAATCAACGATTTATTTTCTATTACAAGATGATCGCCACGAAGAACGCGGAAACTAGCGAGCAGCCTGCACCCGATGTGCAGGAGCAGCTTCCACCGCCTCCGTCTCCGTCTCAGCCGCTTCCCCCGACGATGACATTCGACGGTACTCAGATGATGGCCATGTTCCAGCAGTTCATGGAGGCACAGAACCACCAGGCCACACAATTTCGAGCGACCATCATGGACGTGCTCCGAGTTAGGGAGCCAGCTCCGCAAGCATCGCCGGCACTACCAGTACTAGCAGCACCGAGGCTAGGGACCGCCAGAGATTATCAGAACCTCTGCCCAATGGATTTTTGGGGCCATGAGGGGATAGTCTACGCAGATGAGTAGCTAGAAAATGTCGAACGGACGTTGAAGATGGCGAGGATTCCGGATGATCTGAAGGTCGAAGTTGCGAGCATGCAACTTTTCGACATTGCTAGAGCTTGGTATAGAGAGGAGCCTCAGTTGGCCGAACCCTAAGTTCTATGGAAGGATTTCAAACTGCTGTTCCAGGAGAAGTTTTTCTCGGATGTGGAGCAGGACGAGCTTCGGATGCAGTTCGAGGCATTGCAGCAAGGGAGTATGACTGTGGCTCAGTACACATCGGAGTTCACCCGACTCAGCAGGTTCACGGAGAACCTAGTCAGCACACCACATGAGAGGGCTTGGAAGTTCAAGAAGGGCCTCACCAGGGAGTTACGGCACGCAGTGGCTATTAGCCAGGCTACTACCTATGCGAGCATCCTCAAAGTTGCTCAGGGAGTGGAGAAGGAGATGGACCCGAAGCTCAAGCGGGACCGAGACATTGGCGCCAGCAGTTCCCAGGGTCCACCGAAGCGGACCGACACTCAGCAGCGGCCAGCATCTCAGCATCAGCATCATCCTCATGTTCGAGCTTCGACATCACCGAGACAGCAGAGACAGATCCAGACCCCGACATACTTATCTTACGTGTACTACAAGAGGCCGGTACACAGTGTCGAGGAATGTTACAAGAAGTTAGGGCAGTGCTTGGTTTGTGGATCTGCCACTCACCAAGTGAGAGATTGCCCTACAGCTTTCACTCGTCAGGGACAGCACCAGAGCAGCAGCAGGAGGACCCAGCCTTCGAGGATCAGTAGCCGCAGGGAGCGCAGTCAGATGGACCGTTATTTTCCTTACCTTGCTTATAGTAGCTAGATTTCTTTGTAGTGCCTATTTTGAGGCTTGTCTCTGAATTTTCTTGTATTTACAGTCTTTTATATTGTCTAGTGACTACTTGTTAGGCCTTGTTACTTTTGTTATCCAAATAAAAATCTTTTTACTCAATTGCTTCTTAAAAACTTTTTACTTGATTTTGTGCACTCTGACAAAACCCTTAAAATTTTGAGGACAAAATTTTTGTAAGGGGGTAGATTTGTAACTCCCTACACCAAATTTTTGTGAAATTTAAGAATATTTCTTATATTGTTATTTGAGATTTCAATATTGCTTTCCACTTATTATTATTTTTACCACTTTTACTAATTTTTCTGTTAATAGAAAATCTTGATAAATATTATTGTACTAGTCACTTTTTGTAATTGACTTATCATTCTATTACTTTATGTTTAATCAAAATTGTTCAAACTTTTGTTTTATTAATCAAGTCTAGTTTAATTATTAATAATTAAAGTTCTGCTTTGATGGATATACTATTAATTAAGTTTATTATTTTATTTTAATAGTTTAGTGGTACTTTACTAATCAGTGTTGATTATAACATCCTATTTTCTAATTGCTATCTAGACATTTATTGAATAACTGTTTTAAATAATACTACTTTATGATTTCTAATGAGAGATAAATAATTTAATTAACTATTTTTGGAATTAATTATTGATTAATAATTAAAGAAAAACTGTTTTTAATTAACAGTTGATAATCATTAACTAATTTTGTAATTATTGAAATCTGTTTTAAAAATCTGTTTGAATATTTGAATTTAAAAATCTATTAGAGAATAACTAATTTATGTTAGCAATTTGAAATATGTTATTATTTTTTTCTAAAAACCCCAGATCTATATTTATTTACAGTAGTGCCATTGTCCTATCATGGGGAACACCCCCAGATCTTTATTTAATTACAGCTCTGCCACTCAAATACTTCACCATAAATAATATAATATTATTGTACGGTTCCCAATACATTCTGACACATCAAATCAGTCAGTACACTCATTCTCTCTCTACACAGTCTCTCTCTCTCTCTTCCTTTCTCTCTCCTGGCCGATCTCCGTCGCGCTCCGCCGTGATCCTCGTCGGAGGTCCGCCGTTCTTACCACCACTACCAGTGCCATCACTTCGACATCTCCACCGCACTGTGAGTCACCGAAGTCGACACCGCCACAACTGAGCGCCATCGCCGATCGCCATCACAAGATGTCGGAGATCTCTTCGATGACACACCCTGTGTCCAGATCTCCACCACAGGCCACCGTTCGAGAAATCAGCAAGAGACGCCACCTCACCAGAAGTCAGATCGGACAGACGCTTCGAGTACAACGCCGTCCCTTCGAGCTTCGTGGAGGGTACCGCCTAGATCCTTGCGCTATTCCCTCGACTTCCGAGCTGTACACCGTCGATCGGGAGCCGCCTCCTCCAGAGAAGACGTTCTCGCCGGCCGAGGCCGCCTCGACTGATTAACAGCACCCTTACGGACGAAACCCTCCTCGATTGACGAACCACACTGCCGAGCCGCTGTCAGATCCGGAGTCGTTTCTGTACCTGGACGAAGTCTTCCTATACCTTCCCAAGCTGAAGTCGCCAACCAGAGGAGTTTTTCGCCGTTGCAGAGCTGGATCTCCGTCACCGGGCACCACTAGACCAAGCCGAGCTCCTCCACTGCAGCATCGAACAAATCGAGGTGAGCACTGAGTCTTCATCTTCTTGAATCCCTTCTTGTTCTTCCTTTTTGTTTCTAGATTTAAGGTTTCTAGCTAGTTGTGAAGAGATGGAGAGTTGGTGTATCAATTTAGGGTTTCGTTATGAAGAGAGAGTTTAGGGAAGAAGACATGGGTGGCTTGGTTATGTGCGGCTGAGGGGGTAGTAGAAGAAAGAAGAAGAGAATCAGATTTTTGTGTTGGTTCTGGGAAAAATCGGATGAGAAAAAGAGCTGAGGAATGGAAGAATGAGTATAGATGAGAGAGAAAGTTAGATTGGGTTGGGATTCTTTTTGGCTGGAGTAATATTATAAATGTTGTGAGAGAGAGTACTTTTAGAGTATGCTCTCTTTTCCTGTTTGTGTCAGCTTTGACTCTTCAAGAATCGAAGAGTCACCTATGTTCAGAAATTGAAGAACCTTTACTTGACCCTTCATTATTCGAAGAGTTAAGTTTGGGTTAATATTTAAATGGTGCAGCTTAGTGAAGGAGAAAAATGATATGGAGGAGAGAGGAGAGTTTAAGTGAGGGATTAATTTTATTGGACTAGGTCGGGCTGAGAGGGAACCTATAGGCTGAGTGTAGGCTCCAAGCCCATGGTATAATATTTAGATAGTTCCTTTAAACTGGAATCAAAGCCCATTAAGTTGGGTTCAAATTCAGTTTTATCTATTGGTGTTGGGCTCTGTTTTAGGCTGCATGAAATAATTAAATTAGAGTATAGGATTGGAATGATTGGGCTGAGCCCATGGTCTGGGTTAGAGTTGTGATCTTCTGGATTAGTTTTATTATTGTCATCATTATTATTGCAGTGATTAAATGCTAATTAAATTAACATTTAATATTTCTTGCTATAGTAAATAAATTAATAAAGATTTGCAAATATATATGTACATACCAATACTGCTTTATCTAGACAAAAGCCTTAGCTAGCAATTATCTTCTAAACACAAATGTTTTCCTAATAAGTACATATTTAGCACTTTGTCAAATAAATGATTTTTCTATAGTTATAATATATTTTTCTAAAATAGTTATCGTGTTAACATTAATAAATAATTAGTATTTATTCTAGTTGATAGTTAGTAAATATTTGGTTTAATTTTGTTAATATTAATTACTAAATATTTTTGCTAGAAAATGTTCTATTGTTTTCTAAAATAATTTCTTTACTAGATATAGCTTAAAGCATTATTTTGATTAGACTATAAATATATTTTCTAGAATATTATTTTTAGCTAATATATTTTTTATTAGCTAGCTTATGGTTATTGTTAGCTAATATATATAATTTAGCTAATTAGCTTTTAGCTAACTTGCTTGATATCAACCTAACAAACTTGTACCAACACCAGGTGACATACATCTATGCAGTTCTACTTTCGTGCTTCCAAAGTGAGGCAAGTACACCGACTCGATCTTGTACTTTGTATTTCTGTCTTACATTCATGTGCCATGTTCTCATATCAGACACAAGATACACACGATTGCCTTGTACCTTGTTCATTGCATTGTGAGTCATAGTTTATTGCGAGGATTGGAGAAAATATTAACTTTTGTGTGACCATACCCAACATAGGTATTATGTATAGCCTAATCGTACACCACACGTACGATTAAGCCGCACCTTGTAGAATTGATTGATTGTGGATTGATTGTGGATTGTGGTCCGAAGTCGGTCACACATTAGTTTAATATTTCAAAAAGGTCACACTTGCATTGATTGTCGTGTTCATCGTATTGCCCATTGATTGTCGCATTCATTGCCTTCGCATATTGATTGTCATGTCCATTGACTGTACTTTTACATTTCATTTCTGGTACCATAGTTTCATTTTTCAGTTCTGGTATTCTGGTTTCACCTTGTATTCTGTACTACAGATTACATTGTATATTGTTCTTGTCGGAGTTGTACTTTGCTCTTTCCTGACAGGACACGTTGCAGGTGCTTGAGGCCACATGGAGCATGGTGATTGCATTGGATATTGCAGGATTTATTTATTTGTTTTTTTTCTGGAGATTGTATTTTTATTATTTCATCATTGTATATTTTATTTGACCGAATTTATCTCCGAATGACTTTGTACTAAAAAATGACTTGATGGATATTGGTGATCTTTCTGGGACGTTTTTAGATTATGTGATTGTTTACATTACATTGTGACTTGGAGTTTTCCTTAGTATTGTACAGCTTACTTTGTCATGTCCATCGACGAAGGCTGGGCGTGTCTGACTCGTGTTCGATTATTCGGGAGCGGGTCGTGACAACATAGGAACTTACGAAATCGAAAATGATATTGTGTATAGGAAGAAATCGAGTCGAAAAGGGAAGTACCTTGCTGCGGTGTCCGAACATAGTTGCTCTGTCTGGCGCGGTTTCGACGACTCCCCAGCGATGGACGGTGGCACGGCGCTTCGCAGGCGGTCGAGAAGGTCGGTCCAGAGATAGGAAAGATAGGCAAACACGCGTAGGGCTTCCCAGTCGATAGAATTATATTTGTATACCAAGAATCGAAACCCAATTCTGATATATATATATATATATATATATATATATATATATATATATATATATATATATATATATATATATATATATATATATTATACACATATTCTAGCAGTTGGATGTCTCCTCTTCCAGAGCTCCCGTTCCCTCCCCTCCCGGGAAGCCCCTAGGGCTTCCCCTTTCGTCTCTTCTTCGGCGATTGGTGATTTCCGATGGCTCACCCTTGGCCGACAGAATGTGTGGAGTTGATCCAGGAACTCTACTCCTCCCTCTTTTCCGCTCATTCTGCCCCCACCCTCCTCTCCCCAGCCGATCGCCAGCCTCCCCGTCCAGATCCCTCCCCTCCGGCGTATGCCTCACCACCTCCCCACCCTAGCCTGAGGCCCCAGGACCCCTGCCCGCACCCTCTCTCCTCCGGATCAGTGCCTAGCCCCCCTTCTCGCGGCTCCGGCGTTCTACTCGGCGGATAGGCTTCCCGTCGTGGTCGCTCGCAACTCCCTCCCTTCTCCCCATCTCCCCCCGCCTTTCCCCGCTTTTTCGCTCCGGCTCATTGTTCTAACGGAGCTCCCTCCTCCTCAGGAGGATCACCCACCTGCGGTGCAGGCTCTGGGGAACCTGTTCGAATTTCAAACAGAGTTCTCAACCCCTCGGGATAGCGTCCTCCTGCGGTGCAGGCAAGGGAGCACTTCCCTTCTGGCATCACGTGGCCGGCTCAGTTGACCGTAACCACGTAGTGGGCCACCCTACTATCTTTTCATGCCAGCGTAATTTCCCTCCCGCAGTTGATCCCAGTGGGTCCCACCTCTTGAGTGGCTTTTACGCTCCTGGCATGATGGGCAATACGCTCTCGAGTGGCCTTTTTGTTTTGGGTGGGACCCTTCCTCTTCCTGGTCGTCACGCGCTAGTTGGCCTATCCATCCCCTCTTCTGGTGGGCCCCTTGCAGCTGGCTCTACAGGCATGATGACCTCTCCATTTCCTCTTCAGGCGGGACCCATGCACGTGATGGCCTCTCCATCTCTTCACGCACCCAGCTCCCTAGCAGAGGGATCTGCTCTTTACGCGCCTTCTCCCGAGCTTTACGTTCCCAGTTCCCTTGTGGCTGGCTCTTCTCTTTACGCGCCAGCGCCCACATCGCATATTTACGCTTCTGCGCCTCTCTACGCGTTTGCGCCTGACTCTCAGGTCTACGCTACCGCGCCCTTCTCCCAGTCTTACGCTCCAGCTCTGTAGTTCGCGTATCCGTCTGATAGGGCCTCTGCTTCCCCAACGTTTTTTGCCCCCTCCCTTCCATCTCCCTCTCCCGTTGAGCCTCCGGCTCCCACCGCCCCCTATTCCGTTGTTCCCTCGATATCCTCTTCGCCGTTGGGTTCGGTGCTGCCCCTTCCAGCCGCTCCCCTGGCCTTTCTTTCTCCACTACCCTCCATCCCCCCCTTGTCGCCTCCTCCGTGGGAGTCCCTGGCCCTTCGGCTTTGGGTCCCAGCCTCCCGACCTCCGGTGGGCCGCCAGCGCCTTCCCTAGCCAGCAAGGAGGCCTTCGCGCCGGGCTCATCTCCGCTCTCCGCCGGCCAGCCGTCTCCTTCCTCCCCAAGCCCTGGGTCGGGCGCCCCGGTGGTCCCCACCCCCGCCTCTCCTCGCTCGGTGTCTCTTCCTCCCCTGAGCGCCCCTATCCTTTCCTGTTCCGCCCCGGCGTCCTACGCCGCCGTTCTGCGCCCGGACCTTGCTTCCGATCAGAATTGCATTTTCCCTGATGTCCGCCTTCCGGACATCGAGTACTCCCGAGAATCCCCTGTGCCTTTAGTTCCGTTCACCGAATCAGAATTAACCTCGCTGTCATCATCCTTCCCCCACTCATTCATCCTCAAATTTTCATCCGGTTGTCCTAAGCTCTCTAGAGTGCAGGAGGTAATTGCCAGCTGGAAGCTGACGGCTCTATATCGAGTAGCTCCCATCGATCCGAGGCATATTCTTCTCCACTTATCCTCTGACCTCGACCACAGGACCGTGTGGTCCAAAGGCACTTGCAGGATCGACTCCCACCAGATGAAGATCATTAAGTGGTCGACTAGCTTCAACACCAAAGAAGACTCCCCGAAAGTCGCCGTTTGGGTTACCCTTCCCAATCTTACCCTCATTTGCTTTGTCCCAGCAGCGCTTAGGCGCATCGCTAACTCCTTCGGCACGTACGTGGCAACGGCGCCAGAGACGAGCAACCTCACCAAGGCTCACTATGCCAAAATTTGTGTGGAACTCGACCTTTCTTCAGAACCACCGAACTTTATCTCGATTGAGCTGGGCAACAGGACCCACAACCAACAAATTATCTACGATAACCACATTTTGTTCTGTAACAACTGCCATCTAAGAGGCCACACCCCAAAACATTGCCACCGCCTCCATCCAGAACTCAAGAAGAAACCAGCCCGGAACGACAAGGCACAAACAGATGAGAGGACACCCCAGGGGGCCATTCTTCCCCTTCCCAACATCCACATCCGTTTCAACTCCAGAGAAGGCTTGTCGGACCAGAGCGAGATCCCTAGCAACGCGTTGATCCCACTCAACCCCCAAGCCATCACACTATCCAACCAATTCGACGCTCTTGACTCGGAGGAAGCGGCTTCCCCTTCGTCTTCAGAGCCCCTTCATGTCGAAAACATCGGCGCCATGGTCCCCTGCTCAGAGGTCGAAGAGGCGACCATGGTCTCTATCGACGAGGACCACCACTCCATCATCGAAGACCCAATCGAAGCAACCCTTACTATTCTAGGCCCGGACCTAGTTCAGAGGGGCAACAGGTTCTAGCGGCAGGATTTCCTCTCCAGCAATCCATGCTTCTGATAGAGAGCACTAGTGATTCCTTAGTTATCCCCCCCAGAAGACCCATCATTAGACTCCGCCGGGGAATCGATTGGTCCCCTCCCGAACCAGCAAGGGGCAGCAACTGGTGATCATCCTACCACAGCTAAGAGTGTTAACGGAGTCTTAATAAGGAAAGGACTTGCAGATTCCAAAACCATCCTAACCAGATCCGCCACCAAGCGGATTAAACAAACCCCCCCACGACTCCCTTAATGATTAATATCCTATCATGGAATGTTTGCGGGTTGGGGAACAAACCAACTCTAAGGAGAGTCATCAGCCTTAAGAAAATCCACAAGATTGACATCCTCATTATTCTTGAACACAAAATTCCCTCCAAAAGACTCAAATCTATCCAGCTGCAGCTTGGCCTCCCCACGGCCATTGTCGGCAGACACGACATTTGGATCCTTGGTTCGAATGATGTCACTTTCGGGTGTATCCAGGACAACCGGCAAGCCCTCTCCTGCTGGCTTGACCACCCCAATCTCTCCGAGCGCGTCATCATCCCGGCGGTCTACGGCTGTTGTGACTTCTTAGAGAGAAAAAACCTCTGGAACGACCTCATTGACATCCACCAAAATCACAACAATTCTCCTTGGCTCTGTATTGGAGACTTCAATGCGCTCACCAGTAGAGACGAAAAAATCGGAGGCCGGCCCCCTTCCATCCCGGCCATGCAAGACTTCAACAACTTCATTTTCAACGCCAATCTTGCCCCGATCCAGTTCACCGGCAACGCTTTCACATGGTGCAACATACAAGAAGGCAACCGTCGTCAGTACTCTCGTCTCGACAGAGCCCTCACGAACATCCTCTGGCACGGCATGGGGATCACCACCAACCTGTCCCACCTCAACTCCACCGAATCCGACCATGCCCCGCTTCTGGTGGAAGTCAAAAACATTACTAACCCATCCAATAAGAATTTCTAATTCCTCGACCTCTGGAGCGAGCATCCACAATTCTTGAGCATCGTCGCGGAAGCGTGGAATAGCGAGGACTCTCCCAACCCCCTGTCCCGCTTGAGCAATAGGCTTAAGGCTACCAGAAAAGCCTTGTCCAACTGGAGCAAACTAGCTTTTGGGGACATCTTTCAAGCCGTCAGGGTCGCTGAGGACGACGTCAGCCGTGCAGAAGCCAGGTTCGCTTCAGATCACTCCCCGGTGGCCAAGACCGCTCTCAACCTCACCAAAGCCATGCTCAAATTTAGGATCAAAGTGGAAAGCGACTTCTAGAAGCAAAAAGCTAGATTGAAATAGGATACCGACGGGGACAAAAACTCAAAATACTTCCACGCTTGCGCCAACGGCCGAAGACAAAAGCTAGCGATCCACCAAACTACCGACGAGAGAGGGAACATCATCACAGACCAGAAAGGCATCCAAACAGCTGCCACGGACTTCTATTCCAAATTATTCTCCAAAGAAACGGTCCACAAAGACAACGCCTTCTTGGACCAAATTCCCTCTCTAATTAATGAAGCTGACAACGCCCAGCTCGAGCGCACCCCCACCGTTCAGAAAGTGAAAGAGGCGATTTGGAACCTCAACGAGCATAGTGCTCCAGGCCCGGATGAATTCTCGGGTGTCTTCTTTCGCAAATGCTGGGATATCATCAAGCAGGATATCACCGAAGCGGCTATAGCATTCTTCCAAGGAGCCACTTACCCCAAAGCCATCTCCAGCGCCAAGCTTATCCTCATACCGAAGAAAGATAATCCGGAGACCTTTCGCGACTTTCGACCCATCAGTCTGTGTACTTTCACCAACAAGATCATATCCAAAATTATCGCTTCCAGAATGGCAGGGATCCTCCCCAAGATCGTTTCTGAAGAGCAGAGCGGCTTTGTCCGCGGAAAGAACATCCAGGACAATATTATGCTAGCCCAAGAGTTAATTACCTGCATGAAGTTTCCAGCCAGAGGGGAAAACATCGCAGTCAAAATCGATATGGAGAAAGCTTACGATAGACTGGATTGGCAATTTATGATCTGGGTCTTCAGGGCGTTCGGCTTCTCCGAGAATTGGACCAACTTAGTGTGGAGATCTATCAGCAACTCATGGTTCTCCACGGTCATCAATGGCCAAGCCGGTGGATTTTTCAAATCCAGTAGGGGGTTAGAAAAGGCGACCCTCTATCATCCACAGTCTTTATCATAGCGGCCGACGCTCTGAACAGGAACCTCAACAACATGACAAATATTCCGAACTTCCAGCACTACCACACATCCAGCGGATGCCCGATCATCACCCACTTGGCCTTTGCCGATGACTTACTTATTTTCTCGTCCGGGGACGAAGGAGCTGTCACGACCCGCACCCGCTTTTCGGACGCGAGCTCGTGAGCAAGCCAGCTACGTATCGAGCGGACTCCATCCCGACTCGAGTACGTATAAGCTGTCAAGGTCATGGGTATCATGTCTAATCTAAACTGTATCTCAATCCACAAGAATCAAATAAACAAGAATGAACAAGTATGGGTCATGGTCTGCAGCCCATTAGCATATTGTTCGATTAGACTCCAAGAATGATATGAGTCTATAAATAAGCAGAGTATATCATGGTATGGAATATAAAGCACGAGAAGATAATAAAGAAGTATCACAAGCAAATACCTGTATCATACATCGCAATCCTCTACCATCCTGCTCTGCTAACTAACTCCATGCAGTCGCTGAAGAACAGTTTGGCAACTCTAGAGGGGGGTGAATAGAGTTTATATAGAAAAATAGCCAATTAAAAATAACTCTTTCACCAACAATAAATAATCAGAGTAAAGTGCGGAAAATAAATGAAGAGCAGAAGAGCATACGCAAACACAGCAATTTTAACCTGGTTTCCCTCGTGGAGGACTAGTCCAGGCCTGAGAACTCTAGCTCAGGATTAAATCCACTATTTGTGAAATAGTAGTTTACAACCCGTGCCTTTTCTTCAGAAGAGCACGTCAACTTCTAACAGAGGATCGCAGTGGCGATTTGCTTGGAATTGTCCAAGCGACTTCTTCGACTCTTGCACAAGAATCCTAACTGAGAGATGCTGAGCACTCGAGACTTAGGAGACTTGTGGCTAGTAGATGGGAAGGGTATGGCTTATTGAGCTTGTAGGAGAGAAGAGAAGAGAAGATTGAGTGAATTGAAATGAGAGAATTCATGCCCTATTTATAGTGTTTTTAGAGGCAGAATTCGGCCAGAATTCGGGTAGGAAAATTCAAAAATTTGGCCGTTGGACAGCTAGCAACCAGCTAACCCTAAAATTAGGGTTCCTGATTTCTAGGGGACAGAGTTCGGCCCGAACTCTGTGTGGAGGCAGAGTTCGGCCCGAACTCTGTCTCCAGAGCACAGAGTGGTCCTAAGTGGGACTTGTGGGCAATTTTTGTTTTGGTGGAGCTTGGAATTTTGGGTAGGCTTATAGACTAAGTTCCAAGAGCTCAGCATAACTCAGAGTACATTTTTCTAGACTCAATAAAATGTAAAAGTACAGACTCGAAAATATACTGAGAGTCGGAAACTGAACTGTTGTCTGTCCTGAACTGAATGCAGACGTCGTGTGTCGTATTGAATTTATACAGATATTATTTAGTCAATGTAGTCAATATTTGGTTGACTGTGACTTTGTGTCAACAATCTCCCCCATATTGATAATTGACAAAATAATAAATGTATATTTCAATATTCATACCTGGACACAGTTGGTTAAAACACAGCTCTCCCATAAACAATGCCGAGCTAGAATAAGATAGCTCCCCCGTAATCAGTGAACGGTGCCGAGCTAGAATCAATAGCTCTCCCCCGTAAATAATGCATAGAACCTGTGGCCTGATAAAAATATTTTCCCAAAAACAAACACAAGCACACCAAATATACATATTTCTCCCCCTTTTGGCAGTTAGCAATATATAGACTGCATAAGGAAAAGTATGGGAATAGCAGTATAGATAATGAAAAGTAATCCAACCACACCAAGCAGAGAAGAAATAGTATAATACTGACATAAAGTAGAACTACGAAAAATAGCATAAAATGTTATCCACCAACCAGCACATCATCAGGGTTTGAAGACATAAATCCAGTGCATAAATCAAACTAAAATAACTAAAATCAAAAGGCAACTAAGACCATCAGCAGTGGCAGCAGCATATCAAGCCAGTCTCCATCATGGAGCACGAGAAGGTCCTGGAACATCGAGAAGGTCCTGGAACATCTGAAGATCCACAAAAGCATCATCAGGATCCATATACCTCATGACCCACGGGTCGTCTATACGATGACCCGCGCGATCTGGATCCCGCTCAATAGGCACATGCAGATCAGGATGACGAGCAAGCGAATACCGCATATCATGCAGAGAGTTCCCAAGGGCACTGATCTGTAAGGTGGTACGGTAATCCTGCTGCGTCCAGCGATCATCCTCAATGGCAAAACGATCGCGAAGCAAGGTCTGAAGAGAATCCAGGTTGGCAGGAGGAGGAGGTGCATCCTGTCCGAGTGGAGGGGCATCAGGCGCCTCATCAGCAGAATGCTCAGATGACTCAGAAGCAGCGACAGGCTGAAGGAGTCGTGCCTTGGATAGAAAGGTAGTCAGAAAACAAAATAAACTTTAGAAATTCTCAATTAGGCAATATTAAATCGAAAACGAGCCATATAATAAATAAGGACATATACTGTGGTTCAATAGTCCAAATTTGCCATGGGTTAGCTGCAGGGGCCGGATCCCAGCTAGCGGTAGTCCTGAGGACTAGTGCACCGTGTCGCTTAGGCTTTTACGCCTTGTTGTCAGAAGGACCCTTTCGGCTTGTACCCATACCAAATTCTTCGAAAAAGAATCACAATATACTCGATATTTATGCAGGTGAGTTTCAATTTATAACTGCTTCATCTAAAATTCCAAGTTTACGACAAAGAAAATTGAAGCGCTCTTCGGATAGTGGCTTAGTAAAGAAATCTGCCAGCTGATGATCAGTGTCAATAAATTCTAAGTTAATCGTGCCATTTTGCTGATGATCACGCAAAAAGTGGTGTCTGATCTCAATGTGTTTAGTGCGTGAGTGGCAGACAGGGTTCTTAGTCAAATTGATTGCACTAGTATTGTCACAGAATATAGGAATATGCATGAAAGATAATTTATAGTCTTCAAGGGTTTGCTTCATCCACAGAATTTGTGCACAACAACGCCCAGCTGCTATGTATTCAGCTTCTGTTGTGGATAGTGCAACAGAGTTCTGCTTCTTGCTAAACCATGAGACTAAAGCCTTTCCTAATAAATGACACGTGCCGCTCGTACTTTTACGGTCGACCTTACATCCAGCAAAGTCAGCATCAGAGTAACCGATGAGGTCAAATGATGTTGACTTGGGATACCATAGGCCCACTGTAACCGTACCCTTAAGGTATCGAAAGATACGCTTAACCGCGGTCATGTGAGATTCCTTAGGATTTGCTTGATATCTAGCACATAGGCAAACACTAAACATGATATCGGGGCGACTAGCAGTTAAATAAAGTAGGCTGCCTATCATACCTCGATACTTACGTTGATCAACGGATTTGCCGCTCTCATCTGGTTCGAGTTTGGTTGAAGTAGCCATTGGAGTGCTGATTGGTTTGATGTTGTCAAGATCGAACTTCTTCAGCATGTCCTTGGTATACTTCGATTGACAGATGAAAGTTCCATTAGCCAGTTGTTTTACTTGCAGACCAAGAAAGTAGTTGAGCTCTCCCATCATGCTCATCTCAAATTCCGTCTGCATACACTTGGCAAATTCTTGACAAAGAGTTTCATCAGTAGACCCAAAAATAATATCATCAACATAAATCTGAATTAATAAAATGGTGTCTTTGAAAGATTTGATAAACAGTGTAGTGTCAATTTTCCCTTTTGAAAAACCTTTCTCAAGCAAGAAACTGCTTAGCCTTTCATACCAAGCTCTGGGGGCTTGTTTAAGGCCATAAAGCGCTTTCTTCAGCTTGAACACGTGGTCGAGAAATTTGTGATTTTCAAAGCCAGGGGGTTGTTTCACATAAACTTCCTCCTTAATAAAACCATTCAGGAAAGCACTTTTCACATCCATTTGAAATAATTTAAAGTTTTGAAAATTAGCAAAAGCACAAAGCATCCGAATGGATTCTAGTCTAGCAACAGGAGCATACGTCTCATCGTAGTCGATACCTTCCTCTTGGTTGTATCCTTGAGCTACTAGACGAGCTTTGTTACGTGTGACTGAACCATCTTCATTTACTTTGTTTCTAAAAACCCATTTAGTACCTATTATTGAGTGATTAACCGGTCTAGGAACGAGTTCCCATACTTGGCTTCTCTCGAATTGGTTGAGTTCTTCTTGCATAGCAGAAATCCAAAATTCATCATTAAAAGCTTCAGAAATGTTTTTAGGCTCTACTTATGAAATGAAGGCAGTGCTAGCAACGGAGTCTCTTAGTGATGATCTAGTAGTTACTCCACGTGAAACTTCTCCTATAACTAAATTTTCTGGATGAGAAGGTTTGAAAGAGAATTTCTTAGGCAAACCCTCCAGAGAATTAGTTTCGGTTGAAGTATTCATTGGAGTAGAAGTTGATGGCTCAACGTCATCATCAAGAGTACTTGCTGCACTGTTGTCTTCATCAAAAGTCACATTTGTTGACTCTTCCACAATAAGTGAGCGTTTATTGAAAACTCTATATCCCTTACTCTTAGCTGCATAACCAAGAAAGATACCATCGTCAGCTTTGGCATCAAATTTGCCTAAGTTGTCTTTGGTGTTAAGGATAAAACATCTACAGCCAAAAACTTTAAAATAAGAGACATTGGGGGTTCTCCCAAACCAAAGCTCATAGGGTGTTTTCTTCGTAATGGGACGAATAAGCACCATATTCAAAATGTGGCATGCTGTACTTACAGCCTCTGCCCAAAAATATTTCGGAAGAGAAAATTTATTCAACATGACTCTAGCCATATCGCCAAGAGTCCTATTCTTCCGCTCCACAACACCATTTTGTTGAGAAGTTCTAGGACAAGAAAATTCATGATCAAAACCATTTGCATTACAAAAACTTTCAAAATCATAGTTTACGAATTCGCCTCCATGATCACTTCGGATTCGAGTAATCATGTAGTCTTTTTCGTTTTGAACTTTTTTTACAAAAATTTTGAAAGCAGAAATAGCATCGCTCTTATTAGCGATAAAGAAAACCCATGTAAATCTCGAAAAATCATCAACAATAACAAATGCATAAAGTTTGCCTCCAAGGCTAGCTATTCTACTAGGACCAAATAAATCCATATGAAGTAGTTGTAAGGGTCTAGTAGTACTTACAGAGTTGATAGAATGAAATGAGGATTTAGTTGCCTTGTTTAGTTCACATTCGGCACATACCGTGTCCTTTTTGAATGTGATGTCAGGCAATCCTCTCACTAGCTTCTTGGTAGAAAGCCTGGATATAGCATCCATGTTGGCATGACCAAGACGCTGGTGCCAAAGTAGTCGTTTGTCTTTGTGGGCATATAGACATCTACCTGCATTGTTAGTATTTATAGAAAGATAGAAAATGTAGATGTTGTCCTCTCTTTTCCCTTCAAAAGCAATGTCTCCTGTTGACCTATCATAGATGTAGCAATTGTTTTGTCCAAAGTTAATATCATATCCATGATCAGCAAGATGACTAATGCTGAGCAGGTTATGCTTTAACTCGGTCACTAGGCAGACATCCTTTATTACAGGAGAAGGAGGATGACCAATGATACCATTACCTATAATGTGCCCTTTGAGATTGTTATCGAAGGATACGTATCCTTCTCTCTTCATCGATAGTGATGCAAAAAGATTTGCGTCTCCCGTCATATGTCGCGAGCATCCACTATCGAGAATCCACTTACTTTCAGTTGAGGAGAGAAGGTCCACCTACATCAAGAGTAGATGTGACCTTTGGTACCCGAATTCTTGAGGGTCCTGAAAAGTTAGTCTTTGGGAACCAAGCATATATCCTTTTATCTACAAGTCTTCTAACTCTGCACTGTGGTGAGATGTGTCCATGTAATCCACAATAAGTACAGATAGCATTTTTATTTATACTAGGAGCATGAGAATAATATCTATAAGCAGCAGGATGAGGATGGACATGATGTGAAGAGTTAGCATGGTGAAGATGATTATGCATGGAATAAGTGGCATGTTGATGGTATCTATAAGGCATAAAATGATGGTATTGTCTATGATGTGTGACATGCTGATATTGTCTAGATGGCATGGCATGATGATTTTGTCTATATGGTATATGAGGATCTTGTCTATATGGCATTGCATGATGATTTTGTCTATATGGCATGGCATGGTGCTTTTTATGTGTGGAGTGATGTTGATTGTGTCTTTGTGCATGATGAGTGTGTACTGAGTGAGAATTGTTCTTACGTGCACGTGGTTTGTGAAAGTTTGTGTATATAAATGCATGGTTATGTGCTGCATGAGATTGACGTGGTTGACTAGCATGAGTGGTGTTGTGCCCATGTGATTGGGTTTGAGGTTGAACAACCTGTTTACCCAATTTGGTTTCTAATCTTTTAGAAACAGCTTGCAGTTCATCAACCTTAATATTTAAGCCATAAATCTTAGTCATGGAAATCTTGTGTCTACTCTTTTCTTCAGCAAGCAACGTGTTGAGAGTAGTGATTTCTTGAGTTTGTTGCTCAATACGTGCTTCAGCATCATGTAAGCTTAATTTAAGCTTGGATGCTTCATCAGTGTCATTTGTGGGTGATGTGTTTCTAACATTATCAAGAAGTAAAGAAATTCTTTGTATCTCATCTTCTAGACTTTTGATTTTGTCCTTGGCATGTTTATATTTACCGATGACCTTTTTATGATCATCGAGTAAATCAGTGAAAGCATCGCCAAGTTCATCAAAAGAAAAGTCATCCAGAGTTTCGTTAGATACCTTGTTGGAGGTTGCCATCAAGCACACATTTGCTGTATCTTGAGGAGAGTCCTTTTCTTCCTCAGAGTCACTCGCTTCACTTTCATGCCAGATACCTGTGTTGGCATATTTCTTTGATGAGTTCTTTTTGTAAGGCTTCTCATAGCGGTTGCTCTTCTTCAGGAATGGGCAGTCTTTTCGGACATGTCCAGTTTTCTTGCAACCGTAACAAGTTGGTTCTTCTTCATCGTCTTCTTGAGGTTCCTTCTTCCTTCGATTGAAGCGAAGGAATTTCCTGAAGTTGTGAACCATGAGAGCTTGGTCTTCATCATCAGAATTATCTTCTTCGGTCTCATCATGATTAGCTCTTCGTTGATGAGCTTTAAGTGCGATCTCCCTGGTCTTCAGAGCAGGCTCTTCGAAGTCCTTGAGGTCAAGCTCGTGAGTCATAAGCTTACCCATCAAGGTCTCCATTGACATTGTTGTGAGATCGTTTCCTTCTATGATGGCTGTCACCTTAGGGTTCCAAATCTTTGGTAGCCCTTTGAGCAGCTTACGAATCTTCTCGTGGTTTGAGTACTGCTTTCTAAGCGAAGATAGAGGATTGATGATGTCGAGGAATCTTGTGATCATTTGAGTGATCGTCTCACTTGGCTTCATCTTGAAAGCTTCGTATTCTTGAGTGAGACGGCTTATTTTAGATTCCTTAACCTGTGTGGTTCCTTCATGCGTCACTTCTAGAAGTCTCCATACTTCATGAGCAGTGGTGCATGTAGAGACCCTGTTGAACTCGTTCCTGTCTATAGCACAGAATAAAGCATTAATAGCCCTAGCATCTAGACTTGCCTGTTTCTTCTCCTCGACAGAATATTTGTCGTGTGGTTTCTCAATGAGGTCACCATCGACAACTATTCTGGCGGGCTTTTTGTAACCGTCAGTGACGACAGTCCACAGGTCAAAGTCTAGAGACTTAAGATAGAAGCTCATCCTTGTTTTCCAATATGTGTAGTTAGTCCCATCAAATAGGGGAGGCCTATGAGTGGACTGACCTTCACCATGATTGGAAATCAAGGGTTGTGTGGTTGCCATGGATCAGCTCTTAGGATGTTAGTCCTTGTAAAGAGAACAGAGCTCTGATACCAATTGAAGAACAGTTTGGCAACTCTAGAGGGGGGTGAATAGAGTTTATATAGAAAAATAGCCAATTAAAAATAACTCTTTCACCAACAATAAATAATCAGAGTAAAGTGCGAAAAATAAATGAAGAGCAGAAGAGCATACGCAAACACAGCAATTTTAACCTGGTTTCCCTCGTGGAGGACTAGTCCAGGCCTGAGAACTCTAGCTCAGGATTAAATCCACTATTTGTGAAATAGTAGTTTACAACCCGTGCCTTTTCTTCAGAAGAGCACGTCAACTTCTAACAGAGGATCGCAGTGGCGATTTGCTTGGAATTGTCCAAGCGACTTCTTCGACTCTTGCACAAGAATCCTAACTGAGAGATGCTGAGCACTCGAGACTTAGGAGACTTGTGGCTAGTAGATGGGAAGGGTATGGCTTATTGAGCATGTAGGAGAGAAGAGAAGAGAAGATTGAGTGAATTGAAATGAGAGAATTTATGCCCTATTTATAGTGTTTTTAGAGGCAGAATTCGGCCAGAATTCGGGTAGGAAAATTCAAAAATTTGGCCGTTGGACAGCTAGCAACCAGCTAACCCTAAAATTAGGGTTCCTGATTTCTAGGGGACAGAGTTCGGCCCGAACTCTGTGTGGAGGCAGAGTTCGGCCCGAACTCTGTCTCCAGAGCACAGAGTGGTCCTAAGTGGGACTTGTGGGCAATTTTTGTTTTGGTGGAGCTTGGGATTTTGGGTAGGCTTATAGACTAAGTTCCAAGAGCTCAGCATAACTCAGAGTACATTTTTCTAGACTCAATAAAATGTAAAAGTACAGACTCGAAAATATACTGAGAGTCGGAAACTGAACTGTTGTCTGTCATGAACTGAATGCAGACGTCGTGTGTCGTATTGAATTTATACAGATATTATTTAGTCAATGTAGTCAATATTTGGTTGACTGTGACTTTGTGTCAACAGTCGCTAAACCTGAAGAGATCATCAGGTCCTCAGAGGACTAGCAAGATACATAAAACATGCATATCTAACAGTTTAATCATGTAATAATATAACCAGGGTATAAACAGGAACTAGACAGGAGACTGGCATGTGGCTACTGACACGTAACTATGAACACGGATACGGGATCAAGTATGCATAAATGAACTACTGGTAGATCAACGGAATACCAACCCTCACCCAGAATGTGGACTCGTGGGTCAGTTTTTAGACAAGTCACCCTTGCTCTGTGTGTGGACTCGCAGGTGCAAAGGACAACCCTCGCCCCGTGTGTGGACTCGCAGGTTGTGGGAAAGACAAAGAAATAGCAGTTCACTCACACATACTTGCAGACACGACTCAGTCAAGACACAGGTGAATACACGACATGACCCAATCACGATACACGAGAGAACCAATCCAATATGAACTAACCAGGCTAACCATGTACAAGGACTATAGCTATACTAGCATGTACGATATACAAATCTATCATATCCAATATTTTTCTAAAATATGTATACGACCGTATTCGGTATTTATGGAGATTTTAATTTTTTGTATTATTTAAATTTTATTTTAATTCTTGGATCTTGATTTGGTCAGGATTGTTGAGGCCTGGAACTTGGTATTTATCATGTCGGTATTGTTTATTGAAATTTACGTTGCTAGCTTCATTATAGGATTTTTTTTCTATTATTGTTCTTGTTACTATTATCACTATTGTTACTTTCATCATCATTATTTATTTAAATAATCTCCCCCTCCCCTAACCTAACCCTCACCTCTCTCTCTCTCCCTTTCCGTGGAGCAGCCGCCCCCTTCCCTCACAGCTCATCCCTCTCTTTCTTTCCCGCTCAGCTCTCCTCTCCCTCACTCTCCCGCTCAACTCTCTCTCTTCCCAGCCCCTCTCCCTCTCGTACACTCTCTTTCCCCTCTCCCTCGAGCTCCCGCTCGCCCCTGCGTCCGGCCAGCTCCGTCGCGGCCATGCCCCAGCCGCCACCATCACCCACCAGCACCGCCATGCCTTTGCCACCTCCTCCCTGAGCCCCCTCTTTCCAGAGTCGCCACCGCCAGCCACCGTCTCCGTCAACACCTCCGCGACCACCACTGCCCCCTTTCTCCTCCGGCCCCCTGAGCGCCGTCGGCGCCTTCGTCTCCACCGCCGCCGCCCTCATCATCGTTGCCGTCGCCGTCTTCCTCTCGGCCGGCCTCCTCCGTCGCCACCAGCACCACCACCGCTGCTGCTGCTGCCCCTCCGCCGGAGCCCGACCGATCCCGGTGAGCCCCGATCTCCCCCGCCCTTCTTTTCCTCTTCTCCCCGGTGGCCAGCACCACCGCCGTGTCATTGTCGCGCCCGGGCCAGCACCGCCTCGAGCGGTGGGACGCCCTTGGGCCCCGTGCTGCTCGAGCAGCGAGCCAGCCTTGGGCTACGTGCTCTTTGGGCCATGTGCCTCGGTGCACGTGCTGTCTCGAGCAGTGCGCTGCTCGATCCGCGTGCACCTCATTCTGTGTATGCTTCGGTTTACGTGCGCCTTATAGGTTTTCGTGCACCCTCGATTCACGTGCTGCCTTGGGCAGCGGGACGCCTCGAGCCCCGTACTACCTCGGGCACCGTGCCCTATTGGTTTGCATGTTGCCTCGTTTATGTGTCTCGGCCTTTGTGCCCATCTCGATTTTCGTATCGCTCCGATTTGCGTGCCGCCTCGGTTGCGTACCACTTTGATCTCCGTGTCGTACTGGTTTACGTGTATGTATCGATTTGCGTGCCGCATTGGCATGTGTGCCATCTTGGACTTTGTGCCATCTCGGTTTGCGTGCACGTACGGATTTACGTGCCGCCTTGGTTTGTGTATCACTTTGGACTCCGTACCGCATTGATTGCATGCTTCCTTGAATCTCGCTCCGTCTCGATTCGTGTGCACGCCTCGATTTGCGTCACGTTGATTCGTGTGCCATTTCGATATTCGTGATTTCCTCGATCTACGTGCACGTCTCGATTTACGTGCACGTTGTCTCCTGTTCATCTCGATTCTCGTACGCGTCTCGATATACGTGCACGTCTCGGTTTGTGTGTCCGCGTCGGTCCACGTGCCTCGGTTTCCGTACGAGATCCCTGTACTGCTTGCGAGACCCACACGGTATAGCCTTCTGCCATCTCTTATGATTATTCTATTATTTTATTATTTAATTCTAATGATTGTTTATTGTGTGTTCTGAGGATCTCGATTGGCGTGCTAGCTTGGATCGCGACTGCCGAAGACTTGCTTACCTAGCCGAGCCCTCTAGGCAAGTATCCCTTGCTCATCGGCGGCTCTTGCCATCTCTCCTGGATATTTTTTTATTGTATTTAATTTATTGTAAATTGTATAACCATGAGTAGTGTAGCTTAGCAGTAGAACTGCCATGATAACCTCGATTAGCTTGGTCCGATACTGGGATAGACCGTATCGGACGACTCGGATGGGTCATCCACACCTCCGAGGACACGAGCACGACTCACTTGTACGGATTGTCCCCATATGCCCCGTGTCCGACTCACAGTCGGGTAACGGCTTTGGCCAACTTTACTTGTGGCGGTGATTGTGCTTGGGTTAGGGATTTATGAGCATGTGTTGTGGTGCGCCCTGCGAGACGGTTAGTTTATTATTATGCATGTTGGCTTGGCGCCCAGTACGCATTGTAGTGCTACTGGAGGCCGAGACTTAGTGTTCTCGGCTATCGATTTGTTCCCAGTACGCATCGTAGTGCTACTGGTAGCTGAGACTTAGTGTTCTCAGCCCACGAGTCCGCGATTCTGCGATTCTGCGGCGGGTTGCGCCGAGTGGTTTTAGCCCCTATTCGTAGGGTGCTCCCATCCAGATTACAAAGGAGACTCTGCCGGATTTTTCCAGAATTCCCAGTTGGGAATTTGGTTCGAAGGATTAAGCAGAACCATTCCTTTGGTTTGCGGGACTGAACTCATGCATGTTCTTCTTGGTATAGCATCCCTGATCTCATTGCCTGCTAGATAGACTCCCGACCGGATTAGTCGCCTAGCGTCTTGCCTGTCTTGTCCGTCGAATTATGTAAGGAGAGCGGTTCTACTCGGGTGAAGGTCTGCAACCCTGGTCCTTGTTTGGTTTAAGGGTTGTGGATCTGATCCAGAGTGGTTCACACAATCCTTGCCTTTTCGACGGTATCACCCATTGGACTCTTGACCTGTGACCCTTCTTTTTAGATGGTGTTCTAGTTTAGTTGTTATCCCATTATCTGTCCTGTCCGCCGGATTGTGTAAGGAGAGCGGTTCTACTCGGGTGAAGGTCTGCAACCCTGGTCCTTGTTTGGTTTAAGGGTTGTGGATCTGATCCAGAGTGGTTCACGCAATCCTTGCCATTTTCCGACGGCGTTGATTAGTGTTAACCCGTGTGTTGGGATTATGATCTTATTCGAGGATTGACTATGAGGAGATATGATATTGAGATAGTGGTTATGGTAGACTAAGTGGATTCTTAGATAGTGTTACTAGTTCTTTGGTGATGTTCTAATTTGATCATATATGTCTTGAGGACTCTTGGATTTTGATACTGGTACGAGTGTCTCGCAGAACGAGGAGAATATCGAGGGTATTATTATATGATTTTTACTCGACTTCCCAAACGTCCAAATCCGGTACCTTTGTGTATTCCGGTAGTTAGAGAACCTGGTTGATTGCTGTGTCTTGGTAGTTGAGGGGCTTGTTTTCTAGTGGCTTGTGATCATTGACTAGGAGGATTCTTGTGAGTCTGAGGGCCTAGCATTGTTAGGGGCAATGAGATTGGTATTTGGTGGTTGTCTTTATTGACGTGATATTCACTCCCTCATGAATGGGAGGCACTTGATACATCGATTAGGTGGATAGACCGACTTGATGATTGGAGCTGTAGGCTCCCATATATGCTTGAGATGTTATTATAGTAGAGGTTCTGGTCTTGTACTTGACCTGATATCCATGCCACGATGTGGGCAGATGACTTCTTGTGACTGACAGAGTTGTCCTTATCCCAGACCTGACTACCTGTATCCGTGCTATAAGTCCAGCTTACCCTGTGAGGTACTGGCCCTGACATTGCACTGCGGTGCCCTTTGTCTATTGGCACTTTGAGGTGCTACTTCCATGATTATATGGCATTGCGATGCCATCTTAATATTCTGGCTATATTATATGATTACCTGCACGGGTATCTGGTAGTTGGCCTATAATCTTAGTGTGGTTAGGATTGCTTGCTTGCTTGTTGCATAACACTAAGGATGGATCACAACTGGGACTATAGGTGCCGAGGCTGATTCTTACTTAGCGTTCTCGTACTGAGGTATGACATCTAGGAGGATGAGCATGTGACCACGGCATGTGATTCCGGATAAATGTAGGGTTAATCTAGGCAACTAAAATGGTAGAAGCATTGGGAGGGAACGGAATCCCGAGATCGTGCATTACTGGCCGCCACAGGCTCGTCCTAGCGCGTCGGGGTTGGCCGTCACGGATATGGCAGTATCCGACTACTATATGTACTCCTGCTTAGCACGGTGGCCTTCCGAGGGACCGTGCATACCTACCTGCTATGCGTTATTTGGCCTCGCTAGCCCTTGCAGGATATGGCACGATCTGAGGATTCCTATATTGCATTGTTGGGGTAACCCAACCTCCACATAGACAGCCGTAGGCATTTGAGTGGCCGCTTATTTATATAATTGTTTGGCTTGTTGCTTGCTAAGCTGGCTGGCACGTAACGCTGTCCCGGTACAGTAATTCATTCCCTTGTTCTTGTTTGATGTAGGGATGGGTTACTGTTCCGATGACAGACTACGAGTTCCAGTTGGCAATGCAAGCGTTAGTGGATGTTAGGAGGATTGTGATGATTGTTGGTTACTTACGTACTAGTAATTGGATTGCTACCTTATATTCTGTAATCGTGCGTTGGTACCGCACGATCCCTTACCTTATTTACTGTTTTTAGATGATATTCCTGTCATATTATATTCTGTTGGTTTTCTTCACCCGTCCTTGAGCCTTCCTTTCTGGTACTTGCTATGGTTGGCCTGACCAACCCTGGATTGTTCCCAGATTGCCTGTGACCGGCCATGTGGATCTTCCATACTTGACTTGGAGGACGTGCTTCAGTTTCTGACCATGAGGGAACTGTGTGGGAAGGTATTCTTGTCTACATTATTTCTTATTGTAGACTCTCTGATTATCATATGAGTATTTCCTGTTTTTCATATGATTATCTCTCTTGTCGTTATTTCATTGATTATTGCCTGTGGATATGAGATCCGATTTAGGCCATAGACTGCTTGGATGCTAGGATACCCAGCAAGATTGACAGCCACGATCGCCGTATGACGTTTTATACCTCATACGGAGTAGCTGGCCTAGTCCGTCCCAGTATTTTGGTACTGGGGCGTGACAAGGTTTTAGTGGTGGCCCATGCAGGTCTCGTCTTGAGATATTGTTGGGTATCACATGATTGTTGAATAATAATAAATAATTAAACTATTCATAATGGTCATGTCACAACTTGGCCTGGTTTTTCTAGTTAGGACATCACTATGGCTCGGCCTTCCCCTACCATGGCTAAACTCTAGTCAAAGCAAGCCACTGCACTATCTGTGCCATGATTCCTAGTCACCTTGTACTCCAAATCTTAACCCTGGCTAAAGTCGTCTACCGTAATAATAAACTAATTAATTATTTATAAAAGTCTAAAATCACGCTTTAAATTAAATAAATAAATAAAAAAATATTTCAAAAAATATATTTTCGGGAAGGGAAGCTACAAATCTACCCACCGTAAAAATAATTTCGTCCTCGAAATTCCAATTCATAACTATTCCATAAAAATTCAAAGTCCTTAATCTCCTCAAATTTAATTCCTCGAAATATTTCATGACTTTCTTTAGTCATTTTATAACTCGAGTACTTGAGGACTTCTACCCACCTTTGGTCATACTACTCCTCAAAATACTGTCACTAAAATCTCATAACATTCAACTAGTTGCTAACATCACTATCCATATATATATAGCATATGGTATCTCTAATACCCTCATATCTATTAAGTAACCAAAATCCAATCATCAAGCAATGTTATACTACAATTTAAGAATTTCTAATGAATCCTAGACAGCACGATCATTCGTCACCCCAGAATAAGAAGGGACGAGAATCAATGGTACGGAAAATAAGAAAGTATAATCGGGAGCAATTATAAAATTTCAAGGACGTAGAGAATTTCTAGGAGAATTTTCAAGGCAGAGTGGATTGAGATTTCTAAGGTTTAGTCAGTTGCGCAGGCTCGTATCAGTACAGTTACGTAACCGATACGATATGCTCTGACCTGCGTGGGCCACCATAAAAACTTGTCACGACCCGCACCCGCTTTTCGGACGCGAGCTCGTGAGCAAGCCAGCTACGTATCGAGCGGACTCCAGCCCGACTCGAGTACGTATAAGCTGTCAAGGTCATAGGTATCATGTCTAATCTAAACTGTATCTCAATCCACAAGAATTAAATAAACAAGAATGAACAAGTATGGGTCATGGTCTGCAGTCCATTAGCATATTGTTCGATTAGACTCCAAGAATGATATGAGTCTATAAATAAGCAGAGTATATCATGTTATGGAATATAAAGCACGAGAAGATAATAAAGAAGTATCACAAGCAAATACCTGTATCATACATCGCAATCCTCTACCATCCTGCTCTGCTAACTAACTCCATGCAGTCGCTAAACCTGAAGAGATTATCAGGTCCTCAGAGGACTAGCAAGATACATAAAACATGCATATCTAACAGTTTAATCATGTAATAATATAACCAGGGTATAAACAGGAACTAGACAGGAGACTGGCATGTGGCTACTGACAGGTAACTATGAACACGGATACGGGATCAAGTATGCATAAATGAACTGCTGGTAGATCAACGGAATACCAACCCTCGCCCCGAATGTGGACTCATGGGTCAGTTTTTAGACAAGTCACCCTCGCCCTGTGTGTGGACTCGCAGGTGCAAAGGACAACCCTCGCCCCGTGTGTGGACTCGCAGGTTGTGGAAAAGACAAAGGAATAGCAGTTCACTCTCACATACTTGCAGACACGACTCAGTCAAGACACAGGTGAATACACGACACAACCCAATCACGATACACGAGAGAACCAATCCAATATGAACTAACCAGGCTAACCATGTACAAGGACTATAGCTATACTAGCATGTACGATATACAAATCACAATTAACTAATCAACTAGTAAAACTATATAATAATAGAAATATACATGTAAATAAACTGTAGAGGGAGGCAAGGTATACTTGCCTGGTGGCAGTGCGAAGAACCAATAAGATACCGTCAACTGGTACGCCATAAAGTCCAAAATCCACAATTGTCTCCGAAAGCTGAAACAGATATCGCCAATATTCTTAGAATAGTCAAATTAGCTAGGATTGCCTTTCCTTAAGTCCAATTCTAGACACAGGGGCAAAACGGTAATTTCAGGCAAAAACGATGTCCGCCGTTGGACCCGTTTTGCACCGAAAAGCGTGCCAGAGTCAATGGTCTCTAAAGTCATCAAACTACATATCTACGGATCCAATTTTTCGATACAAACCAAACTGTATGTCCAAAGTTGGATTCCGGCGGGCCGTGCACAAAATTATCCGTTGAGTCGGACCGTGGGGCCCGCAAAACGGTGATTTTATCAACTATCTCAGAATCGGACCAAACTTGGCATACAGGACCAGAAAAATGTTACGGTCCTGTTGGCGCAAGTTTCGTCTCGATCTGACGAGCGTGCACAAAGTAATTAAAAAATTTGCACAGAGACCGATACGGTGAATTTCGACGGATACGCATCAAATTCGTCGTGCACACGCGACCAATTTGAATTCTGTCAAAGTTCACACGTCCATGAAGCCGTTACGCACCTTTTGATGCTTTCAGTTCGTGACCAAGTTGCCCGGTTTGGCGGGACGCACGTGGTATCGGAGAATTTATAATTTTAAAAACTGTTTTTTAAACCTATTTTTCTCGAACTTTGAAAACTGATTTCTTTGCACACAGTTGATAAAATTCGAAACTACAAATTAGGTTATGAAGCCCTACATGTTGTCTTCAACACTGTTCAGAGGGTTTACCAAAATGGTCCCTGGATTGATCGGGATTGATCCTCCAATATGGATGATTGAACTGAATTAGTGTTCTGTTTTTATAGGTTTTCGACCAACTTCGGGTCGATCTCATGGACTGGTCGTGCATCCTATATGAAATCTAATTACTGGGGTTTCAAGGCGGTCATGTTGGCTTTCCAAACTAATTTATGGTTCGCGAAAAGATGGAGTATCGAGATCGGGATCTTACCGGAAGTCGGTGGTTGCAACTGCTACTGCTGCTGTCGCCCTTGTGCGCGCGGCTTGCACGTGTGCGGCCGTCTGCCGCCGGCCGGCGGTGGCTGCGGCGCCGCACGGCCGCCTGGGCGGCGCGTCGGGCATGGGGTCGGCGTGGCATGGTTGTGCTTAGGGTTTTTGTTTCGCGTGGCTCTCTCGATCTCAATCTTTATAAGTAACGTGCGGGGGTTCGATTCCGCTCGGCTGAGGACAATTGGGCTCGGGTCTGGGGTTACTGTACATGTGGGAATGAAGGAAAGGTTGGGCTGGGGAAATAATTAGTTAGGTTATGGGCTGGTCGAGAGAAATGGGTTGGGCTCGGGTCTATTAGGCCAGGCTGGGTTTGCCGGGCTACTGCTTATTCTTGGTCGGGTGTTGGGCTTGTGGCCTATAAATATGAATATATATACATAACATTTATTTAGAAATAATATAACCAATACTAATAAAATAATATTATATACGAATATCCTCATAATAATGATAATAACAATAATAATAATAATAATAATAATAAAATTCCATAAATCAATAATGGTGTATATAAACCATTATGCTCAGTCTAACAACCCCAAAATATATGAGGACCTATTTTATACAAAAAGTCACTGGATAACAATAATAATAACATTTATAATATCTAATTTCGAATGCTGGAAAATATTCGTTAAATCATTAAAATAAAATACAACACCCTTATACCAAATTTCCTCAACACGAATGTCCTTGGACGTGACGCATGACTGCATGGCTTGGGCTGGTCCGGGTCCAGTCCGGACCAGTCTGGTACAACCGGAGCACTTAAATGTCAAATATCAATAATAATAAATAATTAAACTATTCATAATGGTCATGTCACAACTTGGCCTGGTTTTTCTAGTTAGGACATCACTATGGCTCGGCCTTCCCCTACCATGGCTAAACTCTAGTCAAAATATGCCACTGCACTATCTGTGCCATGATTCCTAGTCACCTTGTACTCCAAATCTTAACCCTGGCTAAAGTCGTCTACCGTAATAATAAACTAATTAATTATTTATAAAAGTCTAAAATCACCCTTTAAATTAAATAAAAAAATAAAAAAATATTTCAAAAAATATATTTCCGGGAAGGGAAGCTACAAATCTACCCACCGTAAAAATAATTTTGTCCTCAAAATTCCAATTCATAACTATTCCATAAAAATTCAAAGTCCTTAATCTCCTCAAATTTAATTCCTCGAAATATTTCATGACTTTCTTTAGTCATTTTATAACTCGAGTACTTGAGGACTTCTACCCACCTTTGGTCATACTACTCCTCAAAATACTGTCACTAAAATCTCATAACATTCAACTAGTTGCTAACATCACTATCCATATATATATAGCATATGGTATCTCTAATACCCTCATATCTATTAAGTAACCAAAATCCAATCATCAAGCAATGTTATACTACAATTTAAGAATTTCTAATGAATCCTAGACAGCACGATCATTCATCACCCCGGAATAAGAAGGGACGAGAATCAATGGTACAAAAAATAAGGAAGTATAATCGGGAGCAATTATAAAATTTCAAGGACGTAGAGAATTTCTAGGAGAATTTTCAAGGCAGAGTGGATTGAGATTTCTAAGGTTTAGTCAGTTGCGCAGGCTCGTATCAGTACAGTTACGTAACCGATACGATATGCTCTGACCTGCGTGGGCCACCACAAAAACTTGTCACGACCCGCACCCGCTTTTCGGACGCGAGCTCGTGAGCAAGCCAACTACGTATCGAGCGGACTCCAGCCCGACTCGAGACGTATAAGCTGTCAAGGTCATGGGTATCATGTCTAATCTAAACTGTATCTCAATCCACAAGAATCAAATAAACAAGAATGAACAAGTATGGGTCATGGTCTGCAGTCCATTAGCATATTGTTCGATTAGACTCCAAGAATGATATGAGTCTATAAATAAGCAGAGTATATCATGTTATGGAATATAAAGCACGAGAAGATAATAAAGAAGTATCACAAGCAAATACCTGTATCATACATCGCAATCCTCTACCATCCTGCTCTGCTAACTAACTCCATACAGTCGCTAAACCTGAAGAGATCATCAGGTCCTCAATGGACTAGCAAGATACATAAAACATGTATATCTAACAGTTTAATCATGTAATAATATAACCAGGGTATAAACAGGAACTAGACAGGAGACTGGCATGTGGCTACTGACAGGTAACTATGAACACGGATACGGGATCAAGTATGCATAAATGAACTGCTGGTAGATCAACGGAATACCAACCCTCGCCCCGAATGTGGACTCGTGGGTCAGTTTTTAGACAAGTCACCCTCGCCCTGTGTGTGGACTCGCAGGTGCAAAGGACAACCCTCGCCCCGTGTGTGGACTCGCAGGTTGTGGGAAAGACAAAGGAATAGCAGTTCACTCATACATACTTGCAGACATGACTCAGTCAAGACACAGGTGAATATACGACACGACCCAATCACGATACACGAGAGAACCAATCCAATATGAACTAACCAGGCTAACCATGTACAAGGACTATAGCTATACTAGCATGTACGATATACAAATCATAAGTAACTAATCAACTAGTAAAACTATATAATAATAGAAATATACATGTAAATAAACTGTAGAGGGAGGCAAGGTATACTTGCCTGGTGGCAGTGCGAAGAACCAATAAGATACCGTCAACTGGTACGCCAAAAAGTCCAAAATCTACAATTGTCTCCAAAAGCTGAAACAGATATCGCCAACATTCTTAGAATAGTCAAATTAGCTAGGATTGCCTTTCCTTAAGTCCAATTCTAGACACAGGGGCAAAACAATAATTTCGGGCAAAAACGATGTCCGCCGTTGGACCCGTTTTGCACCGAAAAGCGTGCCAGAGTCAATGGTCTCTAAAGTCGTCAAACTATATGTCTACGGATCCATTTTTCGATACGAACCCAACCGTATGTCCAAAGTTGGATTCCGGCGGGCCATGCACAAAATTATCCGTTGAGTCGGACCGTGGGACCCACAAAACGGCAATTTTATCAACTGTCTCAGAATCGGACCAAACTTGGCATACAGGACCAGAAAAATGATACGGTCCTGTTGGCACAAGTTTCGTCTCGATCTGACGAGCGTGCACAAAGTAATTGGAAAATTTGCACAGAGACCGATACGGTGAATTTCGACGGATACGCATCAAATTCGTCGCGCACACGCGACCAATTTGAATTCTGTCAAATTTTACATGTCCACGAAGCCGTTACGCACCTTTTGATGCTTTCAGTTCGTGACCAAGTCGCCCGGTTTGGCGGGACGCACGTGGTATCGGAGAATTTATAATTTTGAAAACTGTTTTTTAAACCTATTTTTCTCGAACTTTGAAAACTGATTTCTTTGCACACAGTTGATAAAATTTGAAACTACAAATTAGGTTATGAAGCCCTACATGTTGTCTTCAACACTGTTCAGAGGGTTTACCAAAATGGTCGCTGGATTGATCGGGATTGATCCTCCAACATGGATGATTGAACTGAATTAGTGTTCTGTTTTTATAGGTTTTCGACCAACTTCGGGTCGATCTCATGGACTGGTCGTACATTCTATATGAAATCTAATTACTGGGGTTTCAAGGCGGTCATGTTGGCTTTCCAAACTAATTTATGGTTCGCGAAAAGATGGAGTATCGAGATCGGGATCTTACCGGAAGTCGGTGGTTGCAACTGCTACTGCTGTTGTCGCCCTTGTGCGCGCGGCTTGCACGTGCGCGGTCTTCTGCCGTCGGCCGGCGGTGGCTGCGACGCCGTACGGCCGCCTGGGCGGCACGTCGGGCCTGGGGTCGGCGTGGCATGGTTGTGCTTAGGGTTTTTGTTTCGCGTGGCTCTCTCGATCTCAATCTTTATAAGTAACGCGCGGGGGTTCGATTCCGCTCGGCTGAGGACAATTGGGCTCGGGTCTGGGGTTACTGTACATGCGAAAATGAAGGAAAGGTTGGGCTGGGGAAATAATTAGTTAGGCTGTGGGCTGGTCGAGAGGAATGGGTTGGGCTCGGGTCTATTGGGCCGGGCTGGGTTTGCCGGGCTACTGCTTATTCTTGGTCGGGTGTTGGGCCTGTGGCCTATAAATATGAATATATATACATAACATTTATTTAGAAATAATATAACCAATACTAATAAAATAATATTATATACGAATATCCTCATAATAATGATAATAACAATAATAGTAATAATACTAATAAAATTTCATAAATCAATAATGGTGTATATAAACCATTATGCTCAGTCTAACAACCCCAAAATATATGAGGACCTATTTTATACAAAAAGTCACTGGATAACACTAATAATAACATTTATAATATCTAATTTCGAATACTGGAAAATATTCGTTAAATCATTAAAATGAAATACAACACCCTTATACCAAATTTCTTCAACACGAACGTCCTTGGACGTGACTCATGACTACATGGCTTGGGCTGGTCCGAGTCCAGTCCGGACCAGTCTGGTACAACCGGAGCACTTAAATGTCAAATATCAATAATAATAAATAATTAAACTATTCATAATGGTCATGTCACAACTTGGCCTGGTTTTTCTAGTTAGGACATCACTATGGCTCGGCCTTTCCCTACCATGGCTAAACTCTAGTCAAAGCACGCCACTGCACTATCTGTGCCATGATTTCTAGTCACCTTGTACTCCAAATCTTAACCCTGGCTAAAGTCGTCTACCGTAATAATAAACTAATTAATTATTTATAAAAGTCTAAAATCACCCTTTAAATCAAATAAATAAATAAAAAAAATATTTCAAAAAAATATATTTCCGGGAAGGGAAGCTACATGAGCGGTGGTTGTGGTCCGACACACCCTACAGAGGTACTCTACATGCTCAGGTCAGAAGATCAACCCAGCCAAGAGTGTCATCTATGCCCACCACAATATCAAAAGAGAGCACGCAAATAGACTCGCCCACTTAACGGGCTTCTCCGTTAATCATCCCTCGTTCAACTATCTGGGTTGCCCCCTACTGTATGGTAAATCAAACTCCGGTATATTTGAGTCTCTGATCACTCGCATCAGGAACAAACTTGCCGGGTAGCATAACGCTACTTTATCCCTAGCTGGCAAGATTATCCTTATCAATCATGTGCTCACCTCTATTCCCATCTACATCTTAGCTGCGTGCTCCCCGCCTTTGAAGGTTCTTTCGTCAATCGAGCAGATCTTTTGTAATTTCTTCTGGGGACATTGCAATGGCATTAACAAACATCACTGGGCTAGCTGGGATTCCATGGCTCAACCTACAGAGGAGGGGGGATTGGGATTTACCAAACTCATTCACATCGTAAAAGCTTTCTCGATGAAACTGTGGTGGAAACTTCGTACGCACGAGAATTTATGGACCAAATTTATGAAGAACATGTATTTCAAGCATACCCACCCATCCGAGGCCATTGCCAACTGCAGAGCATCAGCGGCTTGGCGTCGCATCCTTAGCGAACGTGACCTAGCCGAACCAGAGATGAGACTTCAATTGGGGGACGGTGGGTCGGACCCTTTCAGGGAGCGATGGATAGGGGATAGCCTGATAACGCGGCGCACGGAGATCCCCACGGACAGCAGAATTAGAGACTTGTGGAACAACATTAGCGAAGACTGGAACTAGGACAAGATTCGCGAATGGGCAGGCAACAACACGGTAGAGATCATTCAAGCGAGCGGATTGAAGATCGGTAGCGAGGCTGACGCTCTGAGATGGACGCGCGAGGCCTCCGGGGCTTTCTCGGTGAGGTCGGCGAGATTAGTTGTCCGCGGTACGGGGCAGCCGCAGCAGCCCATCAATCAATACTGGCACTCCTGCATCCCCAAGAAATGGTCCTTCCTCCTGTGGAGGATCATGAGAAAGAAACTGCCTACCGACGATATCCTCAACACTATAGGGATCAGTTTGGCTTCCGCTTGCAATTGCTGCTCAGATCGCCAGATCGAGACTATCGACCACATCTTCTGCCAAGGCAGCCTGCCAGGCAGGGTATGGAGGATCCTCGGCCAAACCTACAGATTGGAGCAAGCGGGCGGATGCTTCCATGATCTAGCGGCCTCCTGGGGTAGAGCGTCCCACGGCCACCAGATCGTCGCAGCAACCGCCACTTGGGCGATTTGGAAGAATCGCAACAAGGCTAGATACGAAGATCATCAATACTCAGCTGACCAGCTCATCCGTGAGATCTTTCGCCAATGTCGCAAAAGGAGCACTCTGTGCTCCCACAGCCCGTCCTCATTCTGGCTTCCACAGCCCTAATCCTCGGCGTTTCAACGTTTTCCCCTCCTTTTTCATTTTGGGTGGTATACTTGTACAGTCCGGTCTTGTATACGCGTCAGGCTTCGGCATTTTGAGCCTTGATTAATAAAGAGGGGGGTTTTCCTTATATATATATATATATATATATATATATATATATATATATATATATATATATATATATATATATATATATATATATATATATATATATATATATATATATATATATTTAGATTTAAATTCGAATTTGAATGGGTTTAATCTAGATCGGGGGAGAATCTGATAGGGATTAGTTTAGAATTTATTTGATTACATTTGGTGTTAAAAATCGGGTAGTTCAGTTTTGAGAGGAGGTCTCCTCTTCACGCGCAGGGCTGGCTCGGGTTCGACCTGGGGAAGGGAATGAACAGTAAGTTCATTTAAATATTTTTTTAAAAAGCTTATATATATATATATATATATATAACTTATCTCTAAATATGTATACACTCATATATTCTAAAATCATAAAAAATTATTAAAATTATTATTTTAATTAGTAATAATCTTATTATTCACATATAGAAGGATCTTACACATATACATACATGGGTATAATCTGTATATATATCCATATACAAATATATATACATACATATATCCTAAAATAAAAATCCAAAACTAATTTAAATAAACTATTATAATACAAAAATTATTTTGAAAATAAAATAGCAAAAATTCAATTTAAGCCAAAATATTTATAAAAATCCACAAAAATTTGAGGATTTTACAGGACCAAACACGTCGAGATCGATAGGTTCTTCATCAAAGAGAAGTTGGTTAGTGGACTACTGGAGCTAGGCCACGTTCCAACCAAGCATCAGGTAGTAGACGGACTGACCAATGGACTTAGCTTTGTGAGCATGATTAGAGGATGTGACAAGATGGGCTTGGTGAATATCTTTTATCCATCTTGAGGGGGAGTGTTAGTATATTTAGTATAAGAATATATTATATTTAGTATGAGAATATGTTATGTTTAGTATGAAAATATCCTGAGGACATATTTGGGATGCCAGAATATGCCATAGGATATTCCATTGGATATTCCATGATATAAAAGCTATATAAAACCTATGAGACTATCAATGAAATCATCTCATCAATCAATTACAACAATAGGTATGTGAACAAATCCAACTATTGTTATTGTGGATAGCTAAGTCATACAACTCACATATGAGTTAGTCGTACCTTTTGTTGTGGATAGCCATCGAGATGATGTGTCGTATTAGTCCAGTCATTCACATATTGAAATGTATTTCATACACATTGTCTTTTAGTCTTACTTGTACATGTTTATTGTTCAGTTGTCTTGTTTATACATGTTCTTTCCAGTAGTTTTCTTGTATGTGTTTACTGTTTCCTGTTAATATACATGTTCCCTTATTGTTATATTTTACTGCATCTTTATTTTGTACTGAATTACATTTGCAAAATGGTTGTACTTTGCTCCTTTCCTGACTGGATACGTTACAGGTGACAATGATTTCTACCTAGCTTTTATGGCCTATAGGACAGGATGATAGGAATAGACAGCATGGATGCTACACAAGGATCAGTAATAACTTAGGATAATTGATGTATAAATTTACTTTAGTGACATCGAAATTTATTTTTTTATTATTTCTCTTTTTGTGATCCTATCTTCCTTTAGTTATACTATGATTGGATATAAATATATACTGGTATTTGTTGAGGATTTATTATAAGATATAGACAGCGTACTACTGCCGATGCTGCGGCGTAGGCTGGACTTGGCCATGTACACTATCCCAAAAGTGGGAGCGGGTCGTGATAGGAGGAAACCATATACATTGGGTGTTCGATTTCTTGCTCTCTATCTTGTTAAATTTTATTTACATTGCTTTATTGTGTTAGAAACTTTTTGTTATCCTATTCACCCCCTTTAGGGTTCCTACACCCCATCCTCTCTCGGCTGCTCCCACCCCACAACCCCCCGCCCTCGTTCCCCCCACCCCGGCTGCACCCCCTCTCTTTCTGGACGCACGACGGCACCGCGAAAAAAGGGGGGAGGGGGTGGTGCTGCAGCCGATGGTGGGAGGGGGGGGGGGGGGGGTAGCGGGAGGGTTAAATAAAGATCAGAACACTTTCTTCTAGGAAGTTTCAAAAGTGCAATTTGTTAGCTCCTCCTTCTTTTAGCAGGAGGGTCGGGGTGGGTGGGGGCAGCAGTGAGGTGGGCATGGAGTGTGGAGGCTGCGGGGGGTGGTGGTGGGTAGGCAGGGGTGGCAGGAGGGGAGTGGGTATGTGGGACGGGAGTGTGGGGGGAGGAGGGATAATTTTAAGTGTAGGATATAAAATTAGTATATATCAATTTGGTCCTAATTTTTTTTAGTATATAAAATTGTTACAAAAAAAAGTATAGGATATTAATTTGAAAAAACTAGAACAGTTAATGATATCAATTACAATTCAGCCTAAGAGCATCTCCAACCCTATTGTGACTTTGGAAAAAAGTTGATGCCACATAGGAATGACAAAATTTTATTCAAAAGTTCTTCTCCAATGCAATTGTCAAGTCAATTGTGAAGCTTATGTGGCAAAAATTAAAGAAGACATTGTGAAGTTGATTGTCTTGTTCTAGACAATGCACTTGACAATGTCTTCTCTTCCATGTCATCAATTATGAATAAAAAATATTAGAAAAAAGAAAGAAGATGGGTAGTTGTCTTAAAAGTTGCATTAGAAGTTGGAAAAAATACTTTTTATTGTCTTCTCAATACTTTTGCATTGGAGAGAGTTTTTCTATCTCATTGTCTTTTAAGATATAATTTTGCCACATAAACAAGACATTGTCTTGTGGCTCATGCCACATAAGAGCCACCTAAGACTCACAACACTTAACAAGACAATAGGGTTGGAGATGCTCTAAAGAAAATATTTTTTACAATATCCAAATTCAAACCCCGAAAGCCAAATTACCGAACTAAAATCTGAATATCCAATTTTTTACACTAAAATTGTTACAATATCCAAATTCAATTTCAAACACCCAAAAATACAATCCAAAATCTGGTGCGGGGCCCACCAACACATCATCCCCATTCATATACATCCATATGACGTGTAAATATCACCTCGCAGTGAACGCCGAGTAGCAAAATAAAAATAAAAAATAAAAAATCAAAGCTTTTCCGAAGAAGAAGAAGAAGAATAAAAGCAAGCAAGCAAGCAAACCCTAGATCCCCAAAATGCCTCCTCCAAATCCCCAATTCGACTCTCCCCACCTCAACTTAGGATTCACAAGCTCCTCGTTTTGAACCCCCACGCTCAATTACCCCCTCTTTTTTGCTTCTTTATTTTGTTTTTTTGGGGGGATCTTAGTGTTTTTGGAGCAGAGATCGGATGAATCCGAGGGGGAGGTTCCCTCCGGGCTATGGGAATCGAGGGGGGAACGGGCCTCAAAACCCTAACCCTAACCCGAACCCTAATTTCTACGGGCGGAACCCTAACCAATACGCTCCGAGGGGGAACCCGATGCAGAGCCAGCAGCAGAGCCAGCAGTACCAGCAGCAGTGGGCGAGGAGGAGCCAGATGGGCGGCGGAGATCCCGGGACCAGCGACGTGGCGAAGACGCTCCAGTCCGAAACCGTCGGTCCTAGGTAAAGAGAATCGCCACTTAAAGAAAGATTTGATTTTTTTAATGTGTTTGTTATGGTGATTACTCTTTTGTGATCTATATAGTTCGATCCTAAGTTGTTAAATAGTTCGCGAATAATCTTTTTTATGTTGTCCATTTTTTATTTTACTATAATTTGTACTTAGGGCATCCACAGTGGGAGAGATTTCAAGTGCTACATTTTAACTTTAGTTAAATTTTGTAGCACTTGAATGCTGCAGTGGGCACTTGTTCATACTTGCAAATTGCTAGAAAGCTAAGAGACTCCAAATTTGGAGTGTGTTCTAGCTCCGCTACATTAATTCATAGGCCAACAAATTAACCTTTCTTACCAAACATGGAAGAAAAATAAAGAGGAAAAAAAGGAATAAAAAATCTTACCAAACATTAAAGGAAAAGAAAAAGAAAAAAATAGGAAGGATGTTAATTTGGAGTATTTATTTGGAGTGTACCATTGTGTGACAATGTCAAGGAGACACTTCAAAAATAATAATTTACACAAATTTTAATAATTTGGAGTATGTGTTTGAAGTGTTACCACTGTGGATGCTCTTAGCGTATACTTTTTGTTTCTACTAAACAATGTACGTTGCCATGGCCGGCTCTAGCAAAAATGGGACCCTAGGTGATCCTGAAAATGAGGGCTCCTATGCGAATTTTTTTGGGTCTTTGTAAAATTTAGGGGCCCTTTGTAAATTTTTGGGAGTTCTGTAAAAATTAGGGGCCTTTGTAAATTTTGGGGCCCTAGGCCCATGCCTAGGTCGCCAAGGCTTGAAGCCAGTTCTGTACGTTGCTATAATTGGTGTGATGTTGGTAATGTTTGTCTATATCTATTTATGGTTGTTACACAATATTTTCGTTATGGAAGTTTCATGGTGCTTGAAAAGAGGCCATGCATTGAAGATTATTGTTACTTTGTTTGTAGTTTCTATTGGTGCACAAAACATTTCTAGAAATGTGTGGGTGCTTGAGTATTACTAAGAATTACGCTTTATTGTGCTGTTCTATTCACCTGTTTTTAGATTCTCCGTTGCTGATTGGCATGTCGTCAGCTAAAGGGGAAGGTATGCACACGTGCTATATTACTGTTTTTGTTGTATTTCTTTTATATAAAATTGGAAGACCTTACCAGAATGTATATATGCGCGCTACCGTATCCTCTATTTTGCCGTTTGACCAACACTTAATCTTGGAATTATGAGGCCTTATGTTTGTCCATGTCAATACTTGCATTCTTTGTCAATCTTAAAATATTCGTAAGATGAAGAATGTTATATCCCTAATTAGCAGCTATGCTAATTCAGTATACTTGTTTCTTTTCTTTTGAAGTTATTAAGTTCATCATATCCAATCAAAAATTCAACCACATAAATATTCATGTGAAAGATATGCATATTTTGAAGATACACATATATAGTTGTTTCCTCGTGTCTAGATTTTTGCGAGTCGCCGTTTCAGACTATGTCTCCATGTCAAGATGGCACACTTTTGCCCATATCCACCAATCCATAAGAGCTTTTGCTGTATGTATTAGTATTAACTTATACTTAGAAATTATGTCTGGTGTTACTTGCCATAATATCATGGTTAGTTTCCATCTACATAACCTGTAGGTAGTAATTTTTGGCTTCCCATCCTGTTAAAATTTGTTTCTGAAAAGCATAATTCATCGAGTGAAGGGGTCAAGGACATGTGCTAGTGACCCGCAGATTAATTGGTAATGTTTAATGATTTGATAGGGATTACTATATGTAAATTGTTTTGAGTTTCATATAAGAATTTTTTTTTTAGTAATGTAGGTTTGAGTTATATTATATTGCCAATTGGTGTGTTGTTCTGTTTATCAAGGGACTTTGAAGAACTCCTAAAGGAAAAAAGATTGCAGAATAAACTTTTCCTGGTTATGCAGGTCAAAGTATCTAGTCCGCTTGGTGGTGTGGGTCAATGAATATCCAGTACATAGCTTTACCTGATATGAACCTAATCTAACATGTTTGCTGAACTAAAAATATTGCTACTTCAGTTTTTCATCTCGTATCAATTGCAAGTTTGAAGAAGCACAATAAATCCCTGTTGAACTATGATGCAGAAGTCATTCTATTCATGTTGCAGCATTTGACACTTGACCAATGTGTGGTCGCATTTTATGGTGGTGCTCATTGACATGTGAGTGTGACAAGTGTGGTTCCATCTTACCGTGGCACACATTTGACTCACATGACAATGAATGAAATAAAGGAATAATAATGACTTATGTTTTATTTGTTACTTAACTTTGCCCCAACCTGAAAATAGTGAACCTTCAAATTTTTCGGGGAAGTCGGGTACTAAACTCACAGGATGATGAGTCGGGAGTCGGGTACTAAACTCACAGGCTGAGATTTTGAACATCTAATTTTATGTCAATACTGTCTAGGTAGAGGGCTTTAGTTGTTTTACTAACATGAATTCCAAGAGAAAAAATGAAAAGCTTAAAAGTAATTCTGGGTTGTACAAAGATTAAATTATATCTTTTTGCTAGGCTTTGAGATTCATCACAGTTGAGGTAAATCTTATCTAGATATTGACTATATTCTGAATATTGAATATTATAATTTATTATCAGGCAAGTTCCATTTTTTCTTTTCTTTTTGTCTAATCCTAACTTTTTTGGTAATATTTACTTCCGTCCTCCTATTGTCAAATGCTGGATAAAGGGGTACTTGCTACAGTCGCAGTATTTACGAGTTATTTGAATATTCAACAAATCTTTCTAATGCTCAAGGAAATGAATAGATCTGGGAACCAAAGCTTTTTTTTTTTGATTTTGTTGGATTACCTTTTAGATTTTAGCATTTCCGTTTCTTTTGTAAAAAGACAACTTGAGATCAAATATATTGTCTCATTTATAGCATACTATGTAGCTATACATTTGTTATTATGCTCAGACAATCCTTTTTTTTTTAAATCATGGCCTGTGAATGATCCACTTTTGTCTTTATTTCTTTAATTTACGTACGTGGTCTCTTGAAATTCATATATTTGGATTTCTGTAACACGTATTGACGACTTATGGCTACCACTGGACATAATGTGACACTATATGAGAACAAGAGTTTGGTAATACTGACCATTTAATAACATTTGCATCAAGCATTCTTAGCCACTTGGTTTCTTGCGAGCAATGTTACAAAAAGTAACCCATTCAGGAAATGAGCAGATCCATAAATAACTTGGGAACCGAAGAAATATTATGCATCTAAATTCTAAATACAAGATATTAAAAAAAATGCTCAAGTATATTTTTTCTTCTGATTGACTGCTAAGGGACTTAAAAATTATATCCTTACAGAATTATTTCGGATCATGTAACTTGTGACTATGTTTGAAGCATACATGATTGTATAGGAAGTCTTATGCACGCTGTCTGGACATTTTAAAATTCATAGGTAAGACCCTGGTACCTCTATAAAAATTATGATCCTTATGGATTTATATGATGTCCACTGGGTGAGCTTTTTATTTTGGATTATTTTGTATAAGGATACCAGGCTTGGGCCTAATTAGACTTTAGATACTGGGTTTGTACGTTTTAGATTTTGGGTACTTGAACTTTTTTAGTGACACATTTTAATGACACATTTTAGTGACGAAATTGGACTTTTAGTGACGAAATAAGTCTTTTAATGCCGAATGTTCGGCACTAAAACATGTCACTAAAAAGGTTCGAGTACCCAAAGTCTAAAACGGACAAACCCAATACCCAAAGTCTAATTAGGTCATATACCCAAAGTCTAATTAGGTCATAAACCTGGTACCCTTATACAAAATAATCCTTTTATTTTAGTGTCAATTGGTAACTGAGTGTCCCTACCTACCCCATTGTCTTTTCCTTCAACCATAGGCTTCTGTCTGTGATTTTGGAGTGAACACTGCTTTTGATTATTGACCCTTCCTATATCAGGTGGACTTGGTTGAACAAAGTTGCTTCCACACCCATCGTGATCCAAAAGGCTATATAAATTGCATCGATTCTCTACAATTTGTCCGAACTTACAGTAGTATGGGATATTAAATATGCCAAACTGTTTGAGTTGATATTTTTGTTGTAGTTTGGTGCTAGATTGTTTTGTTGGCTAGTTTTTAAGATCTTTATTGGCAGATAACAATGTCTGTATAGTTTAGGCTGAAATCTTATTTTGCATTGTTGGCTTGACATTTACAATGTTAGAAGTCTTAGGCTCTTAGATTCCATCACTTTGAGGATGATGGCCCATATGGACAAATTCCATCACTTTGAGTATGACTACCAATAGGTTGCACAAGTAAGTTTATTACTACAAGATGCTACTACTACTACACTAACCATGTGATGTGGCAAATGGATTATGAAATCACAAACATGTATTGAATTAGTTAATAGCGCCAATGCTTGATGATATGGAGTAATGAAGAGCATAATTATAATCTCAAATTTTAAGCTTTACCAAATTTGGCAGTGCTTAATTTCTTCCTAATACCAATCTTTTGATAAAACGAATAAATTGTTCTTCTAGCGATCTGTCTTACTAGTTAACTGAGATATGTTAATTGTATTTAAGTTTTAAATCTCTAAGTTCCTGTTAGTGTAGCGGTCGATGTGATTTTGGGTGTTTCAGAGTCGAGACATGTTTCCAGGCAAACATGTCCAAGCATTTTCTAGTGTGGGATACAATATCATTTTAAGCTTTTTCCTTTTCTTTTGGTCTGTCAATTATTTTATTGCATTTCACTTTCTTGTTTAGTGAACTTTATGGAATATTGCATAAATCTAGAAGTGATGAGTAAATGGATGTGGGTATTTATTGTCTAATGCTTGTTACTTTGGGAACAAAGATGTATAATGTAAACCTGAAACTGCTGAAGCTGTTAAGTATGCCAATTTGTATCATCATTCGAGTTCTATTAGCCTACTTTTTCATGAGATATTGTTTTCTTAAAATGAAAATTGTAATATTCATGATAATTTCTTCAGTCTACGTTACCTTGTTTGACTATATTGCTTTTCTTACTTTTATATGGTTTTAGCTCCCCAGACTGGAAGGCACAACTGAAGATACCTCCGCGTGACACAAGATACAAGACTGAGGTATAGTTCATTTTAATAATCATGTATTTCTACTGAGAAAGTGTTGATTAAAGAATACTATGAGCGTTTTCCTCTGGTGATGATGAGATTGTTATATGGAAAAAAAAGGACCAGCCATGATGTAGTGAGATACATTGGCAGGCCTTCATTTTTTTTGTTTTGTAGCTGCTCTTATTTTCTAAAGTTATTTTTATCTTGTGTCTTGTGGGCCATGTATGTCAATCTCTATAATGCTATTGTGTGTGATTGAGATTGGCTGCTTGCAGAATATTCTAGCCTTGTGACTTACCCTTGCCCTCATCAGAATATCATGCATTGTTCTTTATTTGATTTTTTGGTACCGTCGGAAGCCATTTGCTTGACCATTTTGCTTGCTTATTTCGATTTTGTTCCAAATCACATATTGGTAAGTGATTCCATTGCCATATCCTGAATAAACTAAGTTGATTGAACAGGAAGCACATATCACCATATGAATGCTATTTATTTGTAATCCTTGGCGTTCTTAGTATTCTTGTTGATCTCTGCTTCCATGAAGTTATTTATATAATAAAATGCATATAATTTTTGATTTTGGTGGGGTAACTTAGTGTGTTGTACAATTTGTCATTCATATATAATCCATGGACTTTGTGCAGAATATTATGTTTTTTGTATAATTAAGAAGTTGTAGGTGGCAAAAAAGTTAAACCCAAAAAAAATGTTTACGGGTGTTATTATGTTTATTCAGGTCATACTGTTGGATGTTAAGTACTTCTGGTTTACCCTCTTTTGCAATCAGCTTCTCTGTCCCCAGTAGTTGAGGGGCTAAGAGCAATTTATCCAAACTTAAGTAGGCAAATTATGTGTTCATATTTCCAGTGTTCTAAAAATCGCTACATGGAGACGGTGTGCCAAGGGCCCCCCTAGCGCCTAGGGCGCCTAGGCGCCGAACTGAATTTTTTATTTTATTTATATATATGGGTCTATATGGATATCACATATATATAGTATATGTCATAAGCAAACACAACTCAAAGTTGGCAAGTTGGTTAGCAGGTTTTGCTTTAAGTATGTTGGTTGGGGAGGTCCACAGTTCGAGTGATTGGTTAATCAAATTTTTTTTCCCCTTTCCCTTTTCCTTTCCTTTCCTTTTCGGTCTGGTCCCTTCCTCTCCCTCTCCTCCCTCCTCTCTCCTCTCCTCTCCTCTCCTCTCCCGGCTACACCACCACTGCCTCCACCTCCACCTCCACCACATCACCCCCGCCTCCACCACCACCACCTCACCACCACCGCCTCTACCACCACTGTCAACAACACCACCAGAGCCACCGCCACAACCACCGGTCCACCACCACCACCACAGATAAGTTTTTTTTTTTTGAATTTTAAAAGGCCGCCTAGGGGCGCCTAGGTCCGCCTAGCGCCTAGGCCGGCCGACTAGGGTCTTTTCGGTGCGGCTGGCGGCCGCCTAGCGCCTAGGCGGCCGTCTAGGCCGATTTTTAGAACACTGCATATTTCTACTCTAGTACGAGAGTTAATATTTTTCCCTTTGGATTTGCTCGCAGGAGTTCATGAATTATTTGGTCTTGAAATGGACTGTAACTTGCATCACTGCTCAATTAGTCTAATGATTCAAATATAAATTCCTAGCAATTCCATTATTTCATGGGAACTTGAGTTTAAGCTGCACTGTGTAAGTCTAATTTGTCTTATCATGTAATTTCTAATAGTAAAACATGTTGTAATTGATATTAGATTATGTGTTTGGAAGCAGTTATGTCAAGGCACCAAGACATACTTAAGGCGCTAAGGTCTCCTAGCACCTTAGGCACTACGCACTCGCCTGGGTCATGTTATGGCAAGTTAAAAAACTAAAGTCATACTAAACAATTCAAGCTAATCATAACTTAATTATAAACATAGAGAAACCAATACTTTAACAAAAACACAAATTGCACATCACTAAGTTCTAAGATAATCATGATATAGCTAATAGGTGTAGTACCACATCATGTCCCATACCGATAGTCAAAATGCAAACAAAAGAAAGCTAAAATAAGATATCATGCTAAAATTTCTAGAATGCAAAATCATGTGATCCATTGTTTTATTGATATGATATGAAATTCTTCAATGTCATCAGATGCATCATCCATCTCATCAACATCTTATAGACATCAAAAAGTAGCCCAAATTCTGGGAAAAATGACCGACAGTGGAGGGAGAGGAAAGACACGTCATGTACCTTTAGATGCAAATAAGGATAGTCTTCTAATCATGGTATGTTCTACTATTGTCTTCATTCCCGAAGTACCGATGGAGATTGCTTAGACCCCAGGTTTCCAGATTCCACCGCATATGATGACGAAAGCGGATCGGTTAGAGAGCTTGGGGTAAGAGATCATCACAGAGTCAATTCAAGCTTGAGTTCCACCAGTGCCAGTTCCAGCAGAAAGTAAAGAATGATAGGAGAGCGGTTGATCAGTGGAATCAGATCAGATAGGAGAACAGAGCGGTCGGTTTTAGGCTTTCGAGATGAGAGCGGTGGATAACTGGATTGAGATCCGCTCTGAAGGGTTTTGCTTTGATTTTGATATTGTAATTCTTCAATGTCATCAGATGCATCATCCAGATCATCACTATCTATGTTATCACCATATCAATCACTAGATTAGTAGCTCTCCATTTCTTTTTATATCCTTGAGAGATAAGACACGTGCCTTGTAACAAGTTTTAGTAATTTCCGTCCACATTCAATATTATAAGTAACACATGCCCTGCAACAAGTTATAAATAAGTTGCTGGTAGATGCAAGTGTATAAGAGGTGAGCGCCTCAGGCACCTTGTGTCCCAGCTAAGACGCATGCCAGGCACCGTCTTGATGACAACTTTGAAACTTACAGTCACAAAAGGGCCGCCTTGCCTTGGTGTATAGGCAAGTGTCTATGGTACCTTTAATACCACTGCTGGAAACAATAAAAAATTGCATTAATTGCTTATGCATTAAAAGTAGTTTGTTGATGATATTCTAATTACTATATTAACTGATAACTTAGATTGTATCTGAGTTGGAAGTTAGCTACCCTTTCACTCCCGTCCCCTGCATGGGTGATATGATTATTCATGGTTTTGTAATAAATTCATAATATCAAACACCATAATTTCAGCTATAGTGCTGATTACTCTATCAAAACAAAAAGAAAATGCCTGATATTATAGGAATATTTGGTCGCATTACCGAGTGTTGTTAAAGCGCTGCCCATGCGTGCCTAGGCGCCCAAAAGGCGTGAGACGATGTTTCACTGCCAAATCTAAAGGCAGATCTTCTCTAGGCGACGGCTAGGCCAGAAATGAGCCAAAGACGAGATTAGGCGAATGGGCAATTATGCGAGCCTATGCGCACACCTAGGTATGTAGGGTGTTTTATGCAACTTTTTTTAGGCTTTATAAGTTTTATGGGCTTATTTAGGAAGAAGAGGCGATATTGATAATGTTCAGGATGATCTCTTAGACTTAGATGATGAAGGTGAATGATGGATGAATGAGTAGCAAGAAGGATTTGTTAAGTCATTTCGGAATGTGGGACATTGACTCGTTGATTATCTTATGTTTATTTTTCATTTGAACAATTTGTTTCTATCATAATGACTTAAGTGTGATGTTATTGTTTTTAAACTTAATGTTGTGTTTGTGATATTGTTAAGTTACTTTGTTATTTTCTATTGGTAAATTTTGGTATTATTTTTGACTCTTTTCTTTACTTTATTGTCTAAAATTTCGAGTTTGATGAGTTTTTAGGGATATAAGACAGATTTGGATAACCTTACATGAGCTACGAAAGTGACAAATGGTGTTATGAAAAGGGAATTTGAGAAGCTGGCCAGCTGAAGTTTTACTTCCCTAGGTGAGACTAGACACGAGCCAATGAGGCGAGCGAGGTAGCTCGCCTAGGAATGCCTAGAGCTTTATAAAACACTGGTTCAGAAAAATAGCAGTTGATGTGGGTTAAGAGAGGTAATAGTTCTTTAATTCTTTGAGTTCAGTTTTTTAATTCTCTCTCCTCTTGGTGATGGTTGGGGGGGGGGGGGGGGCGCCACAATGGAAAAAGATTTAAATGTGGATGGGATTGATAAGAAGGTATGGCAGGTCAGGTGTCAGGGTAAATAGATAGGGTAGACAAGGAAATCTATGGATGGTGGAAAGGGCAATTGAAAATGCAGCTAAGCGAATTTACGAGAGTGGGCGCTGCGTTTGGTTCCCCAGTTGGTTGGACTTCTGTTAAGCTGCATTCATGAAAGAGTATATGCAGTGCGGGTCCACGTCAGAGCCAAAGGAGGCAAGGGGGTGGGGGGGGGGGGGGGGTGGGGGGCGTTGGCTAGGGCGAAGACCTTGTTCTGCTTTTATGTACAGCATACATAGGTTTGTTTATGAAGGGCTTCAAATTATAATTTACATAACTAGCATATATGTAAATGCCTTGCACGCATTTTAACCTCCTTTTAATTAACTTGGTTTTTGTGCTTGGGAAGAGCAAAAGACATGATAAACAATTTTTCTTAAATTTTTTTCTATACGTAATTACCTAGCTGCCCTCATTAAATTTAATGAACAATTTTAATTAGTAAAGTTAGGTAACATATTTGGAAGAAAAAATTCACAGTGAAGCCGACTTTCCTTATTATATAGTAGTATGTAAGTAGACTATTTTATTTTGGTTTATGAAGGGCTTTAAATTATAATTTACATATATTAAAGTATATTCTGTGAACGTTAGATTAAAGTTATGGAGTAATATATTAGTATTTCTTATCCAACAGTCTTGATAGTTTTTTTTTCTCAATTTGGACAGAGCTCCATGCTCACAGTAGCACGTAGCAATGTCTTATAATTGGTAATGGTAAATGAAAATCCTTGGTAATGTTTCTTTTTGGCTGTAACTAGTAGTGGATGTAACAAGTAGGTTGCAAAGGATTGCAAACGAAAGTGGTAATATGTTATTATATTACAAATTCAAGCATTAAGCTTCAACATTGTTGGGAAGTTTGATTTTGTTTTGTGGGTTTCCCTGAATACCGGTGCACTGTGCACATAATCCACCAAGACCAAGCTGGCCTTTTGGAAATGGTCTCTTATTATTCTGTGCTGATCTTGTGTGACCCATCATTTTTTCGAGTAGTCTTTTATCTTTTGAGCAACATTATCTTGTATCAAGCTTTCTCATAATTGGTTTGATTAAGCACAAGCGAATCTTTTTGTAAATGGATGCATATCCTGTGACCTCTTTCTCTATGACTGAGTTAATGTTAGTGTTGTATTTACTTGGATGTTGCTGATAACTTACGTGCACCTTACTGCACTTTGATTTTAATGCAAATTGAGACAAGTGAATCTCGATTTATCTTTGAGGTGGGGCTTGGGCGTTAATATGCCATCTTATGTTGAGGTGGCCAACCTTTTAAATATACGGGAAGGAAACTGTATGAATTATTGAATGAGGAGATATTTTTTGAAGTGCCTCCAGTGTTTGTAGGATTTTCTCCTACATGAATCTCTTTTAGGTTGTAACTTGTAAGTTGGTGGTGAAGCCTTAAGAAGAAAACTTGTAAATCCTTCCCATATAAGTCAGACGAGAAATTTAGGAAAGTGCTTTTATTGTCCGAGAGTTTCCTCGTCCATGAATTTCCTTTGTCGTAACTTGGGGCGTGAAGTCCTAGAAGGAAAGGTGTGAAGCCCTAGAAGGAAAGTCAAACGAGAAATTTATGAAAGTGCTTTTTATTGTCTGAGAGTTTTCTCGTCCATGAATTTCCTTTGTCGTAACTTGGGGCGTGAAGTCCTAGAAGGAAAGGTGTGAAGCCCTAGAAGGAAAGGCATAAGACCTTCTACCTTACAACTCCTATCCATATTCTAGATTGCCTTCTATTGTCCAACTGCCAAATCCTCACCACAAGCTCTGTACCTCTTTTACCTTACATACTATAATCCTTCCTCCTCTAATCCCCTCCACCACTTCCAGTACCCCGTAAACCCTCAAATTTTCCATTTGTTACACGTGATTGTCCTTTTATTACAGCAGCACAAAACCTTTTCAACGCTGCTTCAAAACTTTACAAGTAACCAGATCTACTTTCCCGATGTTTATAATCCCAATCTTAATTCCCGTCATGATCTGAATCCTACTTGCTAAAATTGCTATTTCGTCGTCATTTCCTAAAGCAGGGTTTTTCCTATATTCACCCCATATCACATCCATCTTTAATTTCCAGTTCCAATTACTCGAGTCCTTTGATTTCTTAGATTTCAAACCTTAGATTCCCAATTACTAAACCCTACCTTAGTATTCCTAATTTCCTTGCCAAAATTGGGATCAGCTCGGAGGTCAATTTGGTTGCGTGGTTATCCTGCATCAAGAACTTGTTATCATGATGAGATACAACCTTTTCTTTGCGGTACCGTATGAAGCTATCAACATTAGCATTCTTTTCCCTGATATTTAACTTGAACATGATGTCTGTTGATGATCAATTTTCAGTCGTTTTAAATTATTCGAAGTTGAATATGAGATATATTATTTCCAGGATGTAACTGCAACTAAAGGAAATGAATTTGAAGATTATTTTCTGAAGCGTGAGCTGCTAATGGGGATATATGAGAAGGGATTTGAACAACCTTCACCAATTCAAGAAGAAAGTATTCCAATTGCTCTAACTGGAAGTGATATACTTGCTAGAGCTAAAAATGGGACAGGGAAGACAGCTGCATTTTGCATTCCTGCATTGGAAAAGATTGATCAAGATAACAATGTTATTCAAGGTTCCTAATACTCACTGCTATTTCCAATGTAGATATACCTTAATTTTTTAAAACTATTGTGGTTACGTGATTTCAGTTATGCTGTTATTTTCACAAAGATCTGTTGTATGTGGAAAAATTTCCATATAAGGCTGACCTCTTTGCTTACTGTTTTGTTTTGATCAAGATGATTGATTTGTTTACGTTTTTACTATGGTTGAAAATGGATACAATATATCATGACTGGCAACATTTTTTTTTTTGCTCACATATCAATATTACACACACATTTAGTACTGTAGCACTTTTTGCCAGATCAAATATAGTAACCCCTTCTGTTGGCATTTTGTATTAAAATGCAATTTGAAGCGATACTATAGTTCATATTCTGTACATGTTAGTAAAATAAATAAAATATTATCCGATTGCAAACTGTAGTGTATACCCAGTTCATTCTAAAACATATATATATATATATATATATAAACGCGATGAAGAGCTCGACCGCTAGGGTTTCCGCGGCAGCGACCTCGCCTCCCCCCGACCCCCCGATCTGCTCGCGGGGAGGGAAGCTCGTAGGTTGGGTGGGACGGGGGGGGGGGGGGGGAGCCGGCCTCTCCTACCCGGAGGGACGTCGGGCGGCGGCCAGCAAAGGACTCCCCCACGCGAGGGGGGTCGGGTGGCGGAAGTGGGACCCCCCCCCCCCCCAGGCGTGGGGGGGTCGGGCGGGGGCGGCGGATGTGAGGCAGGGTCCGGCGGCAACAGACCGGGCGGCGGAGGCGGTGGGACCCCCCGGAGGGGGGGGGGATTGGGCGGCGGCGGTGTCACCCCCCCTGGCGGGGCGGGGTCGGGCAGCGGTAGGGTGGCGATGGGCGGCTTGGGGGGATTGGGGGCTTCGACTTCCGTTTTCGAGTTCGGGTCCGGGGTGGACAACTCTGGAGAGGCGGGCTGGCAGACGGTGACGAGACCTCTGGCTGGAGTTAGACGAGGGAACCAAACCCAAATCTCGGGGAGGACAGGGCCCGAGAATTTTGGGACTCGATCATCGGCAGGCACTGTTGATCCCCGTCGACGTGGGAGAGGTATGGTACGAACTGTACCAGGATGGAGGCCAAAGGCGACGGCGGCAGAGAAGGCTAAGGGCATTGCCGTTGCTGATGGCAGGAAAGGCCCTGGACCTGCGAACCCTCCGGCCAGGGCACACATTGAGGAGCAGCGGCCTCGGTCATGGAAGGAGGTGTGCACGCCGGTGGCGACGAAAAGTCCGTTGTCGATGGAGTTTGTCACACCGATGTCAGTTGGAGGAGGGTTACGGGCGTATTTTCTCGCCGAGGAAATAGCGGTGGTTTCGGAATTCTGGAAGAATACTCTGGTGTTGTATGTGTTGGGGAACAAACCGTTCTTTGGCCAAATCAGGGGTTATGCGGAGCGAGTCTGGAGACCCAAAGGTAGCATGGAGTTCTTCTCCAGGGAGAATGGGTTCTACTATGTCAAATTTGGTCTCGCGGAGTATGTGACCAGGATTCTGCAGGGAGGGCCTTGGTCATTTGATGGGAGACTCATTATACTGAAGGAGTGGACTCCTGATCTGAAATGTGAGAAGGAGGTGTTGAACGCTATTCCCATTTGGATCCGATTCTCAGAGTTCCTTGTGAAATATTGGAGTATTCCGCTTCTCATGAGACTGACCAGCCTCGTGGGGAAGCCGATCAAGGCAGACGAGGCCACTGCTTTTCGGACCAGACTTATGTATGCTAGGGTCTTCGTGGAGATCAAGGCGGGCTCGGATCTTCCGAGTATGCTGGAGTATCAGGTACCGTCGGGGGAGGTTCTGACCCAGTCGGTGGAGTATGACTGGGTCCCACCCATGTGTACATACTGCGAGTGTTTTGGGCATTCTACCGGAGCATGCAAATACAAGGGGAAGGAGGCCGCCAGGCCACCGGCGGTTCGGACAGAGGCTACCGGGTTGGAGAAGGCACCCAGTCACTTACCTGGAGAGTCGTCGCCAGATAGGCATATGGAGGAGGATACAGTAATGGAGGTTGGGAGGGGGCTGGAGCCAGGATCACCGCAGAGACAGGAGAGCACGCAGGGCGCCCTCGTCCCTTTCAGGCCACAGAGGACCATGGTTACCAAGGGTATGAGCGCGGCTGAGAGTGGTCAGATGGTGACGGAGGCTTCCCCAGCGATTATGGTTTACAGTAAAGGAAGAGACGCTCCGGCCACGCTAGAGGACACCCCCCAGGCGAGGGATATGGACGAACAGACAGAAGCCAATCCTGACTGGACACTTACTCTTAGCAGGATTCAGGCACATCTTGCTCCTTCCTCCATGGTGGATGCAGTCATTGATCAGGCGGATGAGACACTTCCCTCGAGTGTCGATCCAGACGAGTTCCAGGGGGACCCCTCATCTATTATTTAGATGTCGGTCCTAGCATGGAACATTAGGGGGGGTGTTCCATTGGACGATGGAGGGAGATTGGAGGGGTTCTGAGGAGAGAGTCGTGTGACATTGCTATCCTACTGGAGACGAAGATTAGAAGGGCCGTTATGCTCTCGCGTAGGACTCCGGCAAACTGGGATCACATTCACAACTTAGATCTTTGCGGTATGGCGAGGATCTGGGTTAGGTGGAACAAAGGTAGCTGGGAGGGGGTGCAGATACATAAATCAGAACAACTCATCGGCGTTACTTTCGAGAACAAAGGTGGGTTCCGTTTCATCTTGGGTGCTGTATATGGGCACAATGACCGGAGACTCCGGGAGGCTTTGTGGGAGGACATTGTGCATCTGGGTCTTATGGCGGACAACATGCATCTCCCTCTGCTCATCATGGGGGACTTCAATGCTATGCTGCTTCGTCAAGAGAAGGTGGGAGGTCGACCTGTTCCGGACTCGATCTTATATGACTTCCAGAGGTGTCTGCTTATGTCAGGGATGCGGGGGCTGGAGCGAGCTGGCCATATTTGGACCTGGCACAACAAGGCTACTCAAAATCGGATTGCTTGTCAGTTGGACCGGGCCTTGGGCAATAGTGAGTGGTTCCGGTGCTTTCCGAACTCGGTGGCGGAAGGTCTTGCGGCGGGTACTAGCGACCATTCTCCTATCCGGGTTGGCCTTTGTAAGAGAGCCACTTTGAGGGCGAGGCCGTTTCGGTATAACAACAGCTGGTATCTGTCGGCTGGATATGAGGAGGTGGTTACGGGAGAGATGCAGCACTTCCGGGAAGGCACGGTTCAGTTCCGCATGGTTTACAAACTCAAGCAGCTCAAGCGGGCCATCAGGGGGTGGGTGAAGACGAGACCGCGGACTTCCCTGACGGATAAGGAAGCCGAGCTCCGGGACACCCAGGTGGCCCTCCAAGCGGACATTCTGAACGGGGAGCTGGCGGCTAAGGAGAAGATCCTGATTGAGGAGGTCAGCATCATGAGATTGCAGGAGGAGATTAGTGCGGCACAGAGGGCCAAGTGTACCTGGCTCAAAGATGGAGACCGCTGCACCAAATTCTTCTACGATGTGATCCACACCCGTCAGCACCGGAACAGCATCCCCAGACTTCTGAATGCTGAGGGACGTCTTGTAGGGGACCCGGTGGAGATTCAGGAGGAGGCCGTCAGATTTTACACTGACTTATATCAGCAGACGGACTACACTAGCAGTTCCTTGCCCTTGTCACGAAGAGACTGGTGTCCCGCCATGGGAACAGGCTGCTTCTGGCTCCTGTGAGGATGGAGGAGGTGGAAGACATTGTGATGAAGGCTAATCCCAACAAAGCTCCCGGGCCTGATGGCTTCTCTTCAGGGTTCTTTAAGCGACACTGGGGTGTGCTTAAGGCCCCGGTTCTGGCGGCGGTTCAGGAGTTCTTTGTGGAGGGCAGGCTTCTGAAGGAGATGAACCACACATTCTTGACGCTGGTTCCTAAGAAGGAGGGAGCGACCTCACTTGCAGACTTTCGGCCCATTGCTTGCTGTAATTTTCTTTACAAGATCATCACTCATCTTATGTGCAGGCGTATGGAGGGGATTATGCAGGGATTGGTGTCCCAGAATCAAACAACGTTCATCAAGGGCCGGTCGATAGCGGAGCACAGCCTGCTAGCTCATGAGATGGTGAGGGAGTTCAGCAAACCTGGGGGTATGAAGGCTTGTGTGAAGCTTGACCTCCGGAAAGCTGATGACACAGTCAACATGGACTTCCTGTGTCACTTGATGCTTGCCATGGGGTTCGACGAGAGGGGTTGAGAGGGTGAGGGAGTGCATCTGCTCCCCTACTTTCTCAGTCCTCATCCAGGGCACGCCGCATGGCTACTTCAGGAGCGACAGGGGGTTGAGGCAGGGGGACCCCCTCTCCCCGTATCTATTTACTTTGGTGATGGAGTACTTTACATGCATGATGGATACGGCAGTGCATAGCAAGAGGATTGTTCCCCTTTTCCGGTTGGTGAGTCCGGTTGTATCACATTTGATCTATGCTGACGATTTATTGGTGCTACTCCAGCCTTCCATGCGGGGAATGAGCACGCTCTCTGATATTATGGAGGAGTTCGGGCGGCTTTCTGGACTACAGTTGAACAGGGAGAAAAGCAGAGTCTACTTCAGCTCCCGGTGTACACAGCAGGAGGAGAGAGCCTTCGCTTTGGGAGTGGACAGAGGCGAGCTTCCAGTGAAATACCTGGGGGTTCCGCTGACGGTCAACTATGCCAGAGAGCAGGATTGTCACAGCTTGGTGGATTTTGCTCAGAGGAGAGTGGAAGGCTGGCAAGCGGCGGGACTATCATTTGGCGGACGGATTGAGTTGGTACGTTCGGTTATTGCGGGCATCACGATGTTCTGGCTGCAGTCTATCCAGATCCCTACGGCTACTATTCGGAAAGTGGAGGCCATCTGTGCTGACTTCATCTGGAGGGGAGGGATGCATGCGATCTCCTGGGACCAGCTTTGTCGGCCTCGGGAGGAAGGAAGAGTGGGGTTGAGGCCTCTTTATGCGGTAAGGAAGGCAGCTTGTGTGAAGATGGTCTGGAGATTCATCAAGGGGGGGTCGCTCTGGGCGGAATGGATGGCGAACAGATACCTGAGGAGGACTAACTTCTGAGCCTGCAGAATAGACAACAATTTCTCGGTCACGTTTAAGGCCATTCTGAGGTGTCGACCGGTGCTTCAGACCGCTATCTGCAGGAACATGAAGGATGTGACGACTACCAACCTCTGGCTAGACCCTTGGTTGGGTTCCAGATCCTTGCTCGAGCTATTGGGAGGACAACTGGACAGAGAAGCGGGCAGGGGGCTCACATGCAGTCGGATCATCAGAGATGGAGTTTGGAGGCCAGAAGGATATCCATATACTGCTCAGCTTGCCGAGGAGATTCGCCTTATTCCTATTGACGCTAGCCAGTATGAGGATTCCTGGAGCTGGGCCGGCCCAGGTACGGGGGGCGGGTCAGGCCTATTCTGCTTTCGCAGCTGCTACGACTTGGTCCGGACCCACCATGACCGAGCTGAGGAGGTGGACTTCATTTGGGGCAAGGGGGTTGCCCGGAAAATGCAACTATGTGCATACCGACTTCTACGGGGTAGACTGATGACGAGAGACAGACTCCTCAGGTTTGGAATGCAGATCCCGGATGCCAAATGTGTGCTATGTAATGAAGATGATGAATCTATGGGGCATCTCTTCTTTGTATGCCCGGTGACCTGGCACATTTGGACTGAGCAGTGCGCGCAGATGAGAGGAGTTGGGATGTATAGAGACATCCAGAGCATTCTCAGCTGGATTCGAGATCACAGAGGCCAGAATCCGGGGTGGGCCAGAAGAGCCAAAGTTCGTCTCGCCGCGTCTGTTTGGCACATCTGGAAGGAGCGAAACAGACGTATTTTCGAGGGCTTGACTACCCCCCTATTGGAATTCTACATAACATAGAATTCGATGTATCAGTAATGGCCCCATAATACTATAATTTGGGGCTTGGGAAGTTGTGATATTATGTATTGTAATACCTTTTCCGCTAGATGCGAGGAATAAATTCACCCTTATTCCAATATATATATATATATATATATATATATATATATATATATATATATATATTTCATCCCCAAACTTTGGTATAAAAGCTTTGTTATTGTTGTACCCAATTGTTTTGAATGTCTAGTAATACCTGTTGTATTCTTCGAGTGGTTTCTGAACCCCTATTTCTATGCTGAATACAAAAGTGATTGGTTTTAGATGTATTGATATTTCATCCATTTTCAAACATGGGTTTTGTTAACATGTGCCCTAAGGGCACATGTTAATACATCAATAAATGTGTAATTTGTATAGGTACTCCCGCCATCATATTTATCGATGCATTTTTCACTTAAAAGTTAAAATGTGTATTGATAAATGTAAAATGTACATTGATAAATGTGATGGTGGGAGTACCCATACAAATTACACATTTATCGATGTATTAACATGTGCCCTTAACAAAACCCTTCAAACATAACTGAAGACGGTGTGATCTGCAGTTGCTATATCAACCTGTACATCTGAATCAGCTGCACATATACTTACTTACCTTTCATATGTTATGATCTGCAGTTGTTATATTAGTCCCTACTAGAGAATTGGCTCTTCAGACATCACAAGTTTGTAAGGAACTTGGGAAGCACTTGAAGGTTCAGGTTATGGTCAGTACTGGTGGAACGAGCTTGAAAGATGATATCATGCGTTTGTATCAACCTGTACATTTGCTTGTTGGAACACCTGGTCGTATACTTGATCTTGCGAAGAAGGGGGTCTGTGTCTTGAAGGACTGTTCAATGCTCATAATGGATGAGGTATAACATGCACTTAAGTGATTTGTTTTGAGTTCTTGTGTTACTAGTCTCTTAAGTCTCTGCAACTTATTGACCTGTTAATCCTTTATCTTCACATTTTGATGTATTTCTAACCCTTCAGTAATTTAGGCAGAAGTTGATCACTTAATATATTGTTTAATTTTCTTTATAAAATCATATTTTGATTTATTACTCGAGCAAATGTTTTCAGTGGTAATGAGATTCCAAATGTTTTCACTTAAGGGGGAATAAAGAATCTGCCATCTATTTGTGATTTTAGCTCTAAGGAGTTTATCATATGTTCTATATTGTTCATTCAAATTAGTGTTGACTGTTTGACTTTTCATTCTAATATATATTTTTAATATCCATTTTCCTTTTTAAATTGTGACCTTCCCAAAATTTTCCTGAATTTCGACTAAAACTGTTCTGGTATTACACTGTTATGTATTTATTTTTCTCTGTTCTCCCTTTTTTTACTATCATTATCATCATTAATTATTTACTTCTTTTTTTATCATAAGGTCCAATTTTTCCCTACCAAAGACCATTGGGTTGCCCTACCTTTTTTTTTTTGAGAACAAGGACCAGTTCTATTGTCCCTCTTGGTTCCAAATCCAGGACCTTCCCTCCCCACTCCCAAAGGCCGGAACCATGAATCGATGAGCCATTGCAGGCATGGACTCCCAGGTTTTCTGCACGGTTGTCCAACTGCTGCGGTTTTTTTTGAACTGAACTGTACTGTTTTTGAGTGTTGAAACACGGTTCTGTGGACTCCCAGGTTTTCTGCTTGTCATTTGCTTCAAGTCTTTTTTAGGATTCTTGGTGAAGTATATAAATTGGTTCAGTAGTTGACTAACATACAGGTTACATGTGTATTTCCAAATCTAAATACATTGTGCATATGTCAAAGAGAGTTACATTGAACAGAAACGTTATATGTTCAACTTTGCCTAATGCTTCCATTGTATTTCTCTGCAGGCAGATAAACTTTTATCTCCCGAGTTTCAACCTACAATAGAGCAGCTGATCCATTTTCTTCCTGCAAACCGACAGATTTTGTTGTTTTCAGCTACATTTCCTGTTACTGTCAAGGATTTTAAAGACAGATATCTTCCTAAACCATATGTAATCAATCTTATGGACGAACTTACCCTCAAGGGAATAACCCAATACTATGCATTTGTAGAAGAAAGGCAGAAGGTTCACTGCCTAAACACCCTTTTCTCAAAGGTTTGCTTTAACAATCACTTTGAGTATATATTCTCCATTATTTTATTAACTGTTAATTGATGGGGATGGGGCTTCTTTTTTGTAGCTTCAAATAAACCAGTCAATTATATTCTGCAATTCTGTCAACCGCGTTGAATTATTGGCAAGAAAGATCACTGAACTTGGTTTCTCTTGCTTTTACATCCATGCTAAGATGTTGCAAGATCATCGCAATAGAGTTTTCCATGACTTCCGTAATGGTGCATGTAGAAATCTTGTTTGCACAGGTAAAATGGTGGTCCTAGGGAGCTTCTGCTTTTTTGTCTTTCATTGCAAAACATGAGTGAAATATGAATATATATCGCATGAGTCCATGTTAATCAGTGATCGCCGTGTTTATAATATTATTAAATGAACATGTGTGGTCCATGATCGCCTATATGAAGATGCTTCCAAGATTGCTTTGGTAATGATAATTTACTTTTCAGATTTGTTTACAAGGGGAATTGACATCCAGGCAGTCAATGTTGTTATCAACTTCGATTTTCCCAAGAATGCTGAGACTTATCTTCACAGGGTATGGAGTTTGATTATGCATATCAATATAGGATTTATTCATAAAAGCTTTAATGTGATAATATATAAAGCTGTTATTTGGTTGCATTGAAAGTTATAAGGGTATGTGAATGAGTCTGCCCCGTAGGAGCTAGAGGTCTCCATCCTGACAGAACATAGGGCCAAGGTGGTGGGTTTAGCTGCCTTGATCTAAATGGTTTAAGAAGACGAACAAGAAGGAAATTTGAAGAGGGGAAACATAGGGGATTTCAAAAAGTACACATGATCTGGTCTGAATCCAATTGTAGTCGTTTTCTTGAAATATGTGAATATAAGTGAAGATAGTACTTCTAAATTGGGCGATATCTATATATGGGTCCCACAACATTCAATAATGACACGAACATCCATGTCTAGTACATATAAGTAGTCATTGTGTAGATCACTTCACATTGATCTCAACCCTCGTCAAGTATATGATGTAAGAATTCTTTGTATGATACGTTAATTTGGACTATTTTTCACCACCTGAATTTAAGTAGATGCAATAAATATATTGTTCATATTTGTCTTGATATTCATTAGTATCTGATTGAAGCCATGTATAACGTCCACTAGTTGGGAGTATCAAAATCAGTATACGAACAGTATCTGCTTTTGCATTGAATTTGCTTAGAGAAAACATATACAAATGTGATAAGACATATCCGCTATGTTTACACCCTTAGGGTACCTGTAGTGCATTGTCAGCTTGTCACCCTCACAAGGGTTATTAGTTAGTGCCCTTAACTTGATCTGGTATCTAATATCTGACCCTATCTATTTATGTAGTAGCCAATGCAGTGTAAAATCTGAATGTCCAAATTAACGCCCGAGTAAAATTCCGTTTAACATGCGAAAGTATATACCATTTAGGTACTAAAAAGGAAATCCATAATTGGTAAGTAAATATGAGACTTAAATCAGAGATTGAATGATACATAGACAGATACAAACCAAATATTAGCATTTCCTTAACTTTAGGTAGAGAAAATGAATCCAGCTTTAAGTTTAGTGAAAAAAGGATTTTTATGTACTATAGTTTGACATGGAGATTGACATTTGTGTGAAGTAACCTAAAGAAATGTGCAAATGATTATTTATGTGCTAGACTTGTATATTTGTCCTTATTGTCTGGGTCCTATAGTTCTTAGTTCCAGAGAAATAGATACTTATGTTGAAGACCTCCACTGTTTTTACACTCTTAGGAAAACATCAATTTGATATGCAGTTGGTTATCACCCCTGTATGATTGATTTTGGACACGACCTTTTGTTTTGCCTTATCAGCAGTATAAACATAATTGTATGAATTGGAAAACAAAGCCAGATTAATCATGGTTGTATCCCCGTTCATGTGAATCTAATAGACTGGACCCATACATATATAGAAGCTTCGAGACATTTGCTAGGTTCTAGTGATATTTATATTTAGTATCAAATTTACTGAAAAAGTTTGCATTTCTTATTTTATAGAGTAGAGAGTTCCTTTTTTATTGCTTTCTTTATCATTATATTTGTTTCTTGATTCTAGTGGAATACACAGACATGACACAGCTCCAATTTGAGGCAGCCCCAACGAAATGGATCTGATGGCTTATAGGGAGGGATTGGGTGTGGAGTTCTTTTGCACATGACCCTGCAGAATGTTAAATTCTAAATGTGCAAAGATTGTTGGGGCCATCACCCAGATCCTTGGCAACTCCAGGTCTAGTGGTGCCCATATCCAACTTCTTGGCTCGAGAATAGCTACTTACAGCCAGGATTCCATTCGGTTGGATGGGTGAGAGAGGAGAGAGAACCAAAAGGACCTAGAGCAAGGAACTATAAATTTAGGACTAGCATAACTGAGACTGCTTGCTGAATTACTCTCATTTCCTTGTCGATTGTATAGCATGTCACCCAACTGCTTGCCGAATTACTCTCAAATCCTTGTGGATTGTGTACATGTCACCCAACTGCATTTGGTAATAAATGGTGATGGCGGCAGGTGAGACTAATTGTGCAGGCAGCGACATATACAATCAGTAATTCTTTATCTTTTCTTGAGCTTCTCTTCTTTTACGTCCTCTTATATCTCTTTTTTTTGGTATCTCAATTCTTCATCCCGTCTTCTTCCTTTCCCTTTTATTTTTTCTTATATATCCTTGGTTGTTAAGCACTAGGAACTTGTGCCTGGCTAAGAAGCCCATTTGTTTTTTGAAAACGATGAGAAGAGTGGAAGCAAAGCAAGGTCCACATGCTTCATTTCCTTTGTTTTAATAATATTCAAGTTAAAACCATTTCAATGATCTGCAGTGAAAAATATTTATGTATTATTTTATTTTCTTTATTTAACTAAGAAATATAAACCAATATTATGTTACTTCTTTGCCTTATAACAAAATACAGTTTCCCCCTCCAAGTTGTGGAGGAGAAGATACGAGATATTGATCTATGAATGAATATAATAACATTAAAAGACTATACTATGCTTGCCTACATAACTCGGTAATTCGTATCTCCTAGATACAACCTTCTATACTTTTGTTCTGCCTGCTTGCAAGCATCTTTTCAGTAGGGATTTATTTTTCGTGATTTAAGTCAACTGCATTTTTTGTGTGGACTTATGGTAGACACCTATTTGTTTGTCCTTTTCTCTAGGTTGGTCGGTCAGGAAGGTTTGGCCACCTTGGTTTAGCAGTCAATTTGATCACATATGAGGACCGTTTTAACTTGTAAGGGATTGACTTTCAATATTTTTGTCCTTGCAGGTTCTATATTTACTCTCACATTTATAGTTGCATCTAAGGGTCTACTTGTTTATTGACAGGTATAGGATTGAGCAAGAACTTGGGACTGAAATCAAGCAGATTCCTCCACAGATTGACCAGGCTATATACTGCCGGTGATCTGTGATGGTGATAGTTTGGTTCTCAAACTTGGTATAAAATTAGAAGATGCCTGTAAATACCAGCCTATCAAGTATGTCTCTCTCTCTCTCTCTCTCTCTCTCTCTCTCTATCTCTCTCTTTAACATGTCTTTGTAAATTATTGATAATTGGTTGATTTTATCGGACCATAAAACTCATTGGTATCATATATTTGAATAAAAAAATTCTGGAAAAGCCTTCAAAAAGTGTATCCGTACAATCCCCCATTGGATGTCTATCTGCAGAGGAAAGGGGTGTTTAGTAATCTATATCAGGGCCTATCTCATTGCAGGGCTGCAATTCCTGACTCTCAATTCAAAGAATTGGCCAAAATTGTCATTTGGTTGCCAGGAAAGTGGGAATTCAATACCTGTTTTTTCTATGCATTACACTGGGTTGGAATCTTCCCACAAAATGTTTGAAAACAGCTTTCTGCAATATTTTGCCATTATATAAAAATGTTTGTGGTGGCATGCCATATCTTAGTTGACCATGTCAGCAATTCTATCCAACTAAACAATGAAATTTTAATTCATGGAATTCTAATTTCCAACCCAAGCAACAAAAAATGGAATCACAAGTTCAAGAATTTCTGTTTCAATCTTTTCTCCCTGAATCCCAACCAACCAAGCCATTAGAGGATATAATTAGTGTCTGACTTCAAGTGACATCACTAGCAATCAAAGGATGTTATTCAACATAATTGTTGGACTTAAGGGCCGGAAACCAAGCTGAATTTGGTACTTCCCATGTTCATATCTACTTTGGCAAAGTAATCAACCGTAGTTACAGATATTTTCCTAAACTCACTATTGATACCTTAAGGCTATATATATATATAGAGGGAGAAAAAAAATATATATATATATAGAGGGAGAGAGAGACAGATAAATAAATTATATATATATATATATATATATATATAGAGAGAGAGAGAGAGAGAGAGAGAGAGAGAGAGAGAGAGAGCATAGTTTGCAGTATTGGCCGATACGGTTTGGTTTGCATGTCCCATTTCGATACCGACGTTGGGGGGTCTCTTTTCCAGTCAATTCTGCAGAGAAAATTGAACGAAAATGATGAATCAACAAGGGTGCAAAAGCATAATAAGGTAGTAAAAGAATATAAATGAAAAAAAAATATATTTGTCACAAGTAAACCAATCAACAAGGGTAACTATTATTTCGTTCAATTTCAAAACTACTAAGAAACAACACAAAATATTTACAATTATGTAGACATATTTAAATTTTGCCTAAACAATGTTCTAAAAATTGGATTTGGGCGGCGCCTAGGTGCTAGGCGTCCATGGCCCGCCAAGGTTTTCACCGAAATCGGTCTCTGGGCGTCTCCAACAAAAATGTGGGTTCAGGCGCCTGCCTAGGCGGTGAGGGGCTCTCGGCATAGAGGCGACCGCCTAGGCATTTTGGTAATTTTTTTTCATGGCAGGCAAGACCCGACCCGAAATCCGACAACCCGCAACTTGTAAAACAAAACCAAAATGTGAGCAGCAGCCTGCCCGTGAGCAGCAGTACCGTGAGGTCAGTCTTCTCTTCTTCAGATTTTCTTCTTCTTCTGCTGCCGAGTCTTCTTCTTCTTCTTCTCATGTCTTCTTTTTGTTCTTCTCAGTCGTTTTCTTCTTCAGTCTTTTCTTCTTCTGCTGTTTAGATTTATTTACCGCAGAAAAAATGTTTATATTAAAGCATAAAAAAAGGAAAGAACAAGAATTTTATTAAAGCATGAACAGAACTTTTAATATACAAACATAAATTTTATTATGTTTTATGTAATGTCTTTTTCTTCTGCTGCTGTTACCTTTTTTTTCGTCGCCCACCTAAAATTAGGCGGCCGTCTAGGCGACGGGTAGCCGCCCGCCTAGCATCTTTTACAACCTTGTGCCTACGTGTGTAAAATATATATTTTTTTTTTCTAAATTTTTATAAATTTATTAATAATCATTTGCTTTCCAGTACTAGAAAAATCTGATACTCCGATCTACAACCGATGCTACTGCCGATATCGCCGATCCCGATACTCATAGGAAGGGTCTGATACTAATTTCGATACCGGTCCCGACCTTGATATATAGGCAAATTAAGCTTCCCTGAAACATGGAAACAAATTATTTCTTTTGATGTCTGCAATCTAAGAAAGAGTAAAACGAAGAGGGATTTTTGTATATATATTTTCTTGGCTAAATTTCAACTTGATACCCTCAACTATCCATGTTTGGCAACTTAATACCTTAAACTTTCAAAATAGGCAACTTGCTATCCTGAATTTTTTTTTTCTTCCTAAAATACCCTCCTCTCTCCCCGTACCCCCATTCCCAGCACCTACCCCCACCCCACTCGCCACCCCCCCCCCCTCCTCCGGCCGTTCAAACCCCCCTCCCTCCGCAGCCGCGCACGCCTACGGCTGCCACACGCCCATGCCGTCCGCCAACGCTCGTGCCACCAGCCTGTGCCCGCGCACCGCCCCCGCCTGCCCGCCCCAGCTCGCCCGCCCCCGCCAGCTGCTGCGCGCCGCCCCTGCCCACCCACGCCCGCTCTCATGTGCTGCCGGCCCCGCCCGTTGCTGCGCGTCGCCGGAGGGGGGGGGGTTTCGCCGGAGAGAGAGAGAGAGGAGGGAGAGAATGGAGGGGCAGGGGTAATTTTGGAATATTTTTTTTAGGGTATGTAGTTGAAAATATTAAATAGTTGATGGTAGGAAGTTGTCTATTTTGAAAGTTTAAGGTATTAAGTTGCCAAACATGGATAGTTGAGGGTATCAAGTTGAAATTTAGCCTATTTGTAAAAGAACGAGATAGGAGGATAATAGATCTTTCCTCTTTGGCAAATTAATGTGTTGATCCTAATCTGATTGACTTGCGCGCTCTTGTGGTAGAACAAACAGCTCAACCATTTGCTTTCCAATACTAGAAAAATCTGATACTCCGATCTGAAACAGACGATACTGCCGATATCGCCGATCCTGGTACTCGTAGGGTCTGATACCAGTTCCGATCCCGATCCCGACCTTGATATATAGGCAAAGCTTCCCTGAAACATGGAAACAGATTATTTCTTTTGATGTCTGCAATCATAGAAAGAGTAAAGCAAAGAGGGGTCTTTGTATATATTTTCTTTGTAGAAGAATGAGTTATAGGAGGATAATAGATCTTTCCTCTTTGGCAAATGAACGTGTTGATCCTAATCTGATTGACTTGCACTCTTGTGGTAGAACAAACAGCTCAATCACTTGCCATGTAGACTATGCACGACCTGCAGCCTGGTTAGATATATATGTAGCAGTGTGGTCACTGCACTCACAGAAATGGATTAGTCACGGTTGTTGCTCTCATCCTTGTTTGGCTTGCTAATTTGGAATACTTCGTTTGTACATGTAAAGGAACTAGTGTCATGTTGCTAAGGAATTCTAACAGCAGTAGTGTGCATGCCTGGTTTCACCCTTGACTGGCAGTCTATCTATTCATATAGGCTGATGAACAGTGATTTGGAGACCCAAATACTAACATTGGACAATTTAGAAACCCAAACCCTAATATCAACTTATATGTGAGACCTTATTACTAAATATCCCTAAAGCATACCAAAGAACACAAGTATGACAATTTAAAAATTCTACTATATCATAAATTAAGGCTGTTTTATTGTAGTGTTGCAAACAAGTATGTGTAGTTTGTGCCCATATGCTTAGAGTTTTGTGCATTTGAATTTGCAAATACTGTTCTGTTGATGCTTTTTCTTTTTTTCTTTTTTGAAACCAGGGTCAATTGATCAGAATCTTGAGTTGGCATCAGAGGGGCCCTGAAATAGTTGGTGTAGGAATCGGCTCATCTGGAGGGACGCCTGAAGGAGTGGGTGTAGGAAATAGCGCTTTGTTCAACCCAGTATGCTGATTACTAGAGCATTGGACTTTTATATCATTTCAGGCGGTGACTTTATGTTTCAAGTACATTTTTCTGCTTTTAAAACTGAAAAGTGAGCTGGCTTGTGAAAGTTTTAGGTTTCATCTTTATTTCCAGTTGGCTCCTTAAATTTCCATACTTGTGTCTGTTAGACATGGTTCAGTGAAGCTGTTGCACCCATCGAAATTTAGGATTTGAGGTTTGAGTGTTAAGGCGAAGATATCAAATTTACGTTTCTAAACTACTTGGAAATTTAACATCATATCTAATCCCTTGCAAACTTCTTTCCACTGTTTCCGTGATGCGGTTGTTGCGGAATGTTTGTTGTGCAGCTCAATTGAGAGAATTTGAAAGCCTTCCAGGTTTGCTCGCTGGGGTGGAGAGAATGGATTGGTATTTACGGCCTAGTGTTATTATGTTGAAATACTGTGGTAAGGATTGTAAGTTTTGCAGACCAAAATCTGCCGGTTGGTCGACGAAAGTGCCAATTAGTGGCCAATTTCGTTGGTATAAATTATGTTTGATTGCAATTTCTTGATGAAAACTAATCTACTTCTAATTATGTTTTACAGCTTTGTTGGATGGTTTAGACTTTTGTTAAGATGTATTTGGTGTGTTAGATTAACCACTCTATCCGTGTTATTTACCATTATCGTATAGAGTCCTCTTTTGAATGAACTCTTTGGCATAGCCACTCGGCCGTTGCCAGCCTTCTACTGCGGCACTGACCGACCTAGTTGAATCGATCACCAGACATGACATTGCCGTAGTACTTTTCTAGCAGGCAAAGGGATCCTTCATTTGTAGCTGAATATGGGGTTGAGGTTGCTGCTTTCTTATACCAGTTTGAGTCGTCAATTTTTTTTCCGATTGTGCCTGCTTTTTTGGACCTGACACGCCAGGGCATTACCGTCCAAAGCCGAGTTAGGATCAAATTTTAGATCAATTCGGGAACAACATTGATGTCATACGACTATTTAATTTGTGCGGAGAGGGTACTGACTGTAAATCCAATTATTTTAACTATATATTATTAGACGGATTTGCCATGCGGTAATGGTGAATGTTAAATCCGTCTAATAATATAATAATACGTAATAATATCTTAATATTTTTTTGACAATGTTAAATTTTGATAATTTTTGTGGTTGCCGGAGAGACTAGGGTGGTGAAAGATTAGTGGATTCAGTCACAAAAGTTACGTACGTAATGTCAGACTTCTCAAATTTTTTTTTTGACAATCATATCTTAATAATATTTAATAATTATTTGATTTTTCCCCCCTAATATTAAAATATTATTGAACAGTAATTCACCGTTCTCACGTGGTGAGACGTCTCACACTGAAAAATTTCTCCTGTAGAAGCGAAGACCAACACAAACAAATAACCCGAGTCCCATTTGCCCACACTCACACGCAACCCCTCAATTTGTTCAGAAGCCATCAGCCAAATATAGCACCAAAACCCTAACCCTAAAAAAGAACAAGAAATATTTCATACACTCCATCAATGGCGAAAAAGCCACGTATTTAAGTGAGGGAGAGAGAGAGAGAAAAAATCGCATTAACTCCTGCAGCAGCTGAACATTTACTCCTTCCTCTTACGTGAGTCTCTCTCAAATCAAAAATCTCTTTTCAAGACTTGGAGTTGAGCTCACTTTTTTTCTCTTCTTTGTATGCATAGCCTCATTTGTCATTGCTCTTCCTTACTTTCTTTTGTCGTTGAGATCCTCTCATTAAGTCAACCGGGATTCTCTTGTCCTCTTCTTCTTCTTCTTCTTCTTCTTCTTCTTCTTCTTCCCTCACATCACTTACTCCTCCTCTCTTTCTTTCTATATAGTGATCATGGGGAGAGCTCCTTGCTGCGAGAAGCAAGGGCTCAAGAAGGGCCCATGGACTCCTGATGAAGACAAGATCCTCGTGGAGTACATCCAAGCCAACGGCTACGGCAGCTGGAGGTCACTTCCCAAACTCGCTGGTAATTAAGTTCTCACCCTCACTTCCAACTCTCACCACAACTCTAGACGCACACGCGACGAAGTGTTATTATTATTATTATTATCATCATCTTTTATAAATGCAGTTTTCTGACCAAAATTGCGACAACTCTAGACTATTGATGGAGTGTTTTTTCTTTTTTCTTTTTTCCTCCCTTCAAACTTCAATTGTTCTATTAGGTCTGTTGAGGTGTGGGAAGAGCTGCAGGCTGCGGTGGACGAACTACCTCCGGCCGGACATCAAGAAGGGGCCCTTGAGTGCGGCGGAGCAGAAGTCGATAGCCCAGCTCCACGGGATCGTCGGCAATAAGTACGTACTGTTTCCTTTCTTTCCTTCCATCATCATCATGCATCATTAGAGAGCTAACAACATTTATTGTTTCTATGTTTCTTCTGACTTTTGTTCGTGGAGTCCATTTCCGTGGAGCTATAAATATGTACTCTGCCTCCCCTCCCTGTTGGCTCTTGTTTGTTTCCCCGGACCCTCGCTGGGGGTCTAACCTCCACTCAATGGACTCTTGTCTAGGCTGGTCCCATGGAGTTAAATGAAGGAGCATTTCGCATTTATGTGCTTCTTGTATCATCATGTGTTACTGCAACGTGTCATGTTGGTCACTCTTAACACGATTCAGAAGTTTTCATGTGCATGCATGTATTTTCTAAGTCTCTACCGAAATTATTCAGTGCGTCGGACTCATCGCACATCTCGATTCTCCTCCAGTCGATGGCATAGAGACAAGTGCATGTAGTGGCAGCCTAAGCAGTCCTTCTCATTTCTATACCCTCAAGTGGAGGAAAATCAAGGTGTACGAAAAGTCATGCTCACTGAATAATTTTTTTCGTGTGTAGTGAGTAGTCAAAGCCATTTTGTGGCAGTGGTTGATACTAGTCCAACCCCCACATTGATGATACATATGTGCTAGTATCATTTTGTAGCCAATATTTATAGTTTGCAGTGGCAGTCTGGACTCATCTTCATGTTATCAAGTGAAGAAGAATCCAATGATTTTTGTGTGTGTAGAAGAAATTATTTTGTAGCCAATATTTATACTATGCAATGACAGTCTGGACTCATCTTCGTACTATCAAGTGTAGAAGAATCAAAATTTACGATAAGACTGACTCACTAAATATTTTTTCGTGTGCAGTGAGTAGTCTAAGCCATTTTGTGGGCCCGTGGCAATGTTTGATACTAGTCCAACCCCCACATTGGTGATTATACATATGTGCTAGTACCATTTTGTAGCCAATATTTTGAGTGTATGCCTATCCTTCGCATGCAAAAGTCATGTAAACATGACATGACTTGTGCTCCTATTAATGATGCATTGACATAGTTCGACTTGCTTGACACAGGTGGTCAACTATAGCAGCTCAACTTCCTGGAAGAACTGACAACGAGATCAAGAACTATTGGAACACCCACTTGAAGAAGCGCCTCCTTCGCATGGGCATCGACCCTGACACCTACGCCCCTTCCTCAGCCGCCGCCAAACCTAATCCTTCTTCCTTCGCCACCGTCTCCGTCACTCGACACATGGCCCAGTGGGAGAGTGCGCGTCTCGAAGCCGAGGCCCGCCTCTCCCGCGAATGCCTCCTCTTCTCCTCTTCCGCCACGAACTCTTCCTCCAACGCCACCGCCACTGCCGCTTCCGATCTCCCTACCGCGGACCCGTCCCCAGAGCCGGCCGACTTCTTCCTCCGCATGTGGAACTCACCCATTGGGGACGCCTTCCGCAAGCCTGTCATTAATGCTAGCTCCAATGTGGCGGTAACGCAGACGTCGCCGGTGCAGAGCTCTAACGTGACCAGCTCGAACGAGGCGGAGGAGACGTCGGAGGATACACCGGAGGAGGAGGAGGAGTATCGGCTCTACCTGAACTTTGCAGCCGGGGACGATCTCGGGTTCTTCCAAGGGCAGCTTGGGGGATGCTACTCTCCGCTGTTCTCTGCCGACTTGAGTGAGGCTTCTCTCGATACTCCTTTCAAGTGAACCATGCAGGTATGCATGCACGCGAGGAAGCTTTTGCTTCTTGTTCTTAGCTTATTAGTGTTTGGTGGCTTGCTTTGGTATGTTACCATGCATGTAAGGTGCTGCTGCATGGGAGTTTTGGTTTAATGTCATTATCAATGTGGATGATAAGTGTAACAAGAGAGCTATTTACATACTTTGCCTTTTTCTCTTGGGTTATTTAGGGTTTCATATAATACTCGAAATTTATCTCGGTCTGACAGTTTATTTGGATGGAGAACTAAACATAAGTTTCGAATATTATACAAGACCCGGCCGAAAACTAAATATAAATTTCGAATATCATATAGACAAAAACGAGATCTAATGGTGCGTCTAAGTCCACCATCAGAACGAAAACCAAACCCTTTTCTAGATGAGAGATGCTACATGGACCGCGGTCTTGGCCTGCACGCCAGGTGTCAGCTCGTCATTGGCCAGATTTTTGGGGAGTGGGCCCCAAGATTCCAGAGGGGCGGGAGGGGAGGGGGTGCGAATGAGAGGGAGACACGTCGGCGCAGGCACAGCCACGGTTCCCCTCGGTCCATTTAGAGTTTTCCTTTCTGGATAATATGGACCTACTTAAAATTCTAATATGATACTTAAAACAAAATAAGTCCTTTTTTTCCGTCTATATATGTATCTACACATTGGTTATGTTCATTAGTAGGGGTTTAAACTTAATTTGAACCTACTCATTTCTAAATATATATGTTGTTGAAGTATTTTTGTGTTTAGTTATCACTTATGTAAGACTTCTCATGTGTGCACTCTTGATAATTGTTAGAATTTGGGCACTAAATGTTCCTGTAATGTTTTGTCTATATGAATATTTAAGACTTATCACACCAAAGTAGATTGACATTTTACTGTCCACTATACAGTTACGAGTTTTCTCTGACGAGTGTAGTTAATGGACTTTTTAGTGAAAAGTCGCTATTAAATTGTTGCCACATAAGATCTGTTGTCAATTATTTACAGGGAGTGGTACTGGTGTGTTTTTTGAAAAGAAAAAGTTTTTAATATAGGAACAATAACATTATGGTCTTTTGCTTCAAAACAAAACATTATGGTCTTTTAGTGTTTGTAGTACTTTGGGGTTGTTTGGTTCGCGGAAGTAGAACAAAGTAAAATTTTTGGAAGTAGAGAGTTTGCGTGCATTACATATGTGTGTCATGCGTACGCATATTTTATAACTTCCTTCGTTTGGATGGTTGTTGGAATTGAGTTAAAAAGTTAACTTTTTGTAGTTTTTTTCGTTTGGATGGTTGTTGGAAGTTGTAGTTGAGAAGTGACATATTTTTTATTTTTACTTTGTATGGATTAAAAATTTATTTATTATTATTTATTATTAATATTATTATTATAGGTTATTATTATTATTATTATTATTATTATTTCGGAGTTCCAATGAGTTTTGGACACTTCTACCAATTTTTTTCCGGAAGTTAAAAGTATGAACAGTGCACTTTTGGAACTACTATTCATAGGAGCTTCGATTTTCATGAGATAACTAACCAAACAACGAAAGTTGAGCTTTTTCTCGAAACTAGCAATGAATAGTGCAAAATAGGAGTCCCGGAAGGCCGACTTCTGCGAACCAAACACACCCTTAGAGTTAGCGGTGAGCATTTGGTTGGTTCAGTTCAAATCGAATTGACTTTTAGAAAATTAAATCATAACCAAACTAATTTCAAAACCGGCCGAACCGATTTTTCACACTAATCGAACCGTATTAAATTTCAGTTTGATTCGGTTAAATATCGTTTGGGCTAGGTTCTCATGACGGATTGGGATTTTATGAGAGAGCCATCGCCTCTTCCTCTCTCCCATCCTCTAAATACACATCATACTCTCCTCCTTACTCCACTACACTAACAAGAAGATAAAACCACATTAACAACCACCACTACAGCAAGAAGAGCAAGAAGAACCCAAGAAGCAGAAGATTAACAACTACTACTAAAAAGGACACCAAGTAGAATATACCAACTCCACCTCGTCGACGACGGGCCAGCGGCAACGCCCATCTCCTATGTGCTTCGACGCAACTGCCTAAACCTCGTCGTTGCAACCCCTGGGCTCGCCTAGCTATTTCGACCTCGTCTATCCCACTCCAAGCAGTGTCGAGCAGGGAGCCTACTGACGCTCTGCCAAGACTCCTCTGTTGTCCCGCATTCCTTATCCTAGCTACCAAAACTAACACCTATATGCCCCGTCAATACCTCTCTGACACTTCGCTCCACCTCTGACCTCCGCTCCAAGAGCAGTGGCAACAACAACTGGCTATTGCAATGTGCTTCTCCCCTTCTTCTCAGAATTGATGGTCCCCCCTCTCTCTGTAATCAAGATGAGAGAGAAAGAGAGAGAGAGGTGACACAAAGATATGAGAAAAAGATTTTAGGGTTAGGGCTTAGGAGTGCTGGTTTTACATTGGGGAATTTAATCGATTTTCGGTTCGGGTAATCGAATCACAAACCCGAAACCCAAAAATTGGACCAAACTTGTAAATCGGGTCGGGTCGGATCGATTTCGATTTCAAACCGAGATCTGCTCGCCCCTACTTAGAGCTAATTCACTACAAGAAAATAACCTCTTCTAACGTCTCATCTACAACACACCCGAAAAACTTTATTTGGGGGGGGGGGGGGGGGGGGGGGGGGGGGGGGGTTGTTCTACAAACTTTATTGTAAAATACATGTGCAAACAACGTTTTATATTCAAACGCTAAAACTTTTACAATGGTCATTCACAAAAGTGTATTACTATATTCAACAACGTTTTATTAACATTATAGAACTTATTAATTTTGACATCATTTATTTAATGTTTCAAAGTTATTACTTTTGACAATATTTTTAAAATATGGTAAAATGTCATGTTCAACAACTTTATCAACTATTGTATACATTCTATCTTTCACAATGTTTGTTCGGTGTTATAAAATTAATTTTAATTTAGCACTTTATATAAACGTTGTGTATGTATTATCTTTTTACAATGTTTAAAAAATATTGTATAAAGGTTAATTCAACAACTTTTATAAAATATTGTAAAAGCTGTGTATTTCACAATATTTATACAATATTACAAATTTATATTTATTTTGCCACTATATATTAATTAAATGTTGTGAATGTATTTATCTTTTCACTATTTTGAATTGCATTACCGCCCCCCCTTTTTTCATTCCAAAAAAAAAGAGATCTCGTCTTATATTTTGTAAAATAGTTATTACAAGTTGTTAATAGTCGACAAATCATTAATTTCCATTCTTTTATATGGTATCTTCTTCTATTTTTTAAATTAGCTTGAGTTAATAGAGAACTTTAAATGAAGAAAGTAAGTCACTTTGTTGCTAACAACAACATGTACATGTTGTGTAGCACCAATCAAACAATTATACATTGGGGAGCAGACATGCACTATATATGCAGTAGCTGCGTTCATTTGCTGCAACAACCAAACAACGATAAGGAAAAACACAATAATTAACATCAGTTGCATCTAACCCAATTACTGTCCAATGAGTCATTGCAACACAACAGTTTATTTTTTGTAGCTTGACCTATTGCTAATTAATCAAGCATGTCCCCTTGTAGAATTGTCACATATCTACCATTTATAGCTCAATATCACTAGAAGAATAGACACATTGTGATAACGGCCACATAAGTGAACAAAGTTTGTTGTTGCGATCGCTTATTGACAGTGCATCATTAGGGACTTTGATAGCTTATATATTATTTAAATACGCGAACACTTATCATAAGATGTGTCGTACAAAAATTAATCTAGACATAAAATATAAAAATGGTAGACAATAGCAAATATAAATTGATGACCAGATATAAATAATTTTTTTTCCAGCTTGATGTTACCATAACATCAAAAATCTATATATTGATAACCAATATTCCATGTAACTAAAGATCACGAGAGTTGTTTTATATGCACAACTACAGTAAGTATTACATGCAACATATAGAAAGTAGTCCAAGTAAATTCTAGTCTTTTGAACAGATTTGTTGACCATTTTCCAAAAAGTCTCAGGGCCGTATCCTACAGAAAAGGGTCCGGTGGCAGTGGACATAGGGACAATTATAACTTGCAGCAAAAAAGTATAAATGACTAAGAGAGCTAAAAAAAAAAAAATGAAGTTTGGGGCTCTACTCTCCTCTCTTATGTACTATGATCAATCTTCTTCTACTTTTTCATGTGTAAAGTATGAAAAACTACTTAGTCAAAAAAAGTATGAAACATGTATTGGTAATAGTTTAATTTGGCTCACTGGCATATGAATAACTAAAATAGGGAACTGTAATTGCCAAGGTAGATTTTACAATGTCAAAGAACTTTTTTAAAGTGGATCACCAAAATTACCTTCATCGATAGGGCCATGTGATCCATGATTAAACCCTTCTCCATCATCCAAATTAATGTAACGAGGAGGTGCATTGGTCCTACAAATTGGGACCCTTAACTTGAGTGCATCTAAACAAGTTTTGATTGGCATAGGTTCCTTTTGAAGAGGTTCCTAAATGCATCAAGTAATTAATCAGAGTCCATATTACCAAATACTAAATTCGGTTTTGAATGATAATCTAGACCACTCCTAGTTGACATACATAGATAAACTACGATACAAACTGACTAAACCAATATGATTGTATTAAAAGTCATGCAAATGATCCCTACTAACTAGATGAAAAGATTACTAATGATGTGGACTTTGATACCAAATCCACGGAACGAGATATGGAAGGTGATCGATGAAAACTCTAAGACTAAATAAAGTTCCTAATAATGCTCAAGTTGAATTAATTAGAACTTTATAAACTTTTAGATGAGAAATAATGCTAGCCTAAACCTTTGATTGGTTTGCGGGATCAATCAAACATAAGACATAAATTAAATCATATACAAATTTTGTTTTCACAAATCATGGTTGCATTCCCAGTTAATAATTAGATTTGTCAGTGAATACTATATGCACACAACTCACTTATTATGGATCAGATTTGCAAAATTACTATCATAAGCATATCAAATCTTATTGCGAAAGTATCCATACCTTGGTTGTTGGAATGATCAACAGAATCTTAGAAAGCAATGAACTAGTCGTAGTGGTTGCTGGAGCGCTAGAAAGAGGTTGATTTGCGACCTGATTATCGTTGTTGAAGGACGAGGTCTTGGCGGTGACTGGTGGTGGTTGCTTTGAGTCCAATAGGAGGGGAAGGTACGGCTGCCAGGCGGTCTGCTACAGAGGAGAGTACGGGTACTACTAGGATAACAATAATAATAATAATAATAATAATAATAATAATAATAATAATAATAATAATAATAATAATAATAATAATAATAATATTTAGGTTATTATGTCTCCTCATAGTAGCGACCCAGTTATGTATGTGTGAGGGTGCATCTAAGATACAGATGGATGAGGCCGGCTATACAGACGTTCATAGGGGCAAGTCCTCTCGATCTAAGTTTAGGCTGGCGTTGGAACCAAGGGGAAAGTCGGTCTTTGGTTAGCAAGATAACGTGCAACGACTGCATCCTATTATGGCTGTAGTGTGCCTCCAACAATAGGTTAACGGACGAGGATTGGGTTGCATGGTTTGTCGCTTGGGGAAGGGTAAGTGTCACACCCCAGAACCAGAATACTGGAGAGCGGAGACGGATGCAACCAGCTACGTATATTGAAGTGCAACCCACCTCGCTATACGGTCATGGCTGTCTAGATACATGAGGGTTTAACTACAAGCCATCAGTCTCTTATGGTCATGAACAGCCTATTGTCTCAATCTCAAGCAAGTAATAGCAGTTACAAGATGTCAGAGCACCAAATATACAATAGTAAGGCGTCCCATACATTACATATTTGGATGATCATGAAGCTAGTCATACAAAATGTGAAGACTATAAGAGTTTCAGTCATACATGATCAACCCTAGAATTTGTTAATCATGCTACAACCCGTAGGTGGACAGTAAGTAAAGTGCAATCGAGCTAACACATGCTCGTCGGCTAAACGCCTCAAAAGAATACTTTTACAATAGAGTGGGAGAGCCAAAAGTAAAACCCACTCGTTGCCAGGATTATGCCTGGTGGTCACCATTTGGCTGGAAGGTAGGGAGATCCTCTGGAGCTGCTCCGGTATCTGGTCATGCAAAATCAGCTAGGTCAGATCCCAGAAAGAGCAAGTGCCACAAAGGAGGCTTCACTTAAGAACTAAAACAAGCATATCAAAACATAAAATAAGAAGATAAATAAGATATAATATCTAAATAGGGCAGTAAATATCAAGAGATGAAAAATATTCTGAGCAGTTATTGCTAAGGTAAGCATAAGCAATCATGTTACCGAAGTAACCAGGTACTGGAACCAAACAAGACTTAAACTGGTTAAACTCCATCCAACATTCACGGCCAAGCAATAAGTACGGCTTGATACTTTAACTAACTAGGGTTATCACAGGTCTAGTTACTAGCAAGATGCAATGAGATGTTCCAACAGCCACAAGCCCTGCAGACCATCCAGGTTATCCGGACGTAATTAGGGGTTGAGTTCATGTGGGTACATTGTCCAAGAAATGCATGTACCCTTAAGTAGATTGGAGGGTGCAACACATGACAGTGTGCTGGAAATGTGCCCTACTCGACGGAAGACTACAAATCCCATGATGGGGCGCCCAGATAACGGGATTGCCTGTAGCTAGAAAATCTCTTCATGACTACTGGATTATTCTAGTTATTAGCCTTATTCAGTTTTAGCAGGTACCCCTGACCGTGGTACTCAGGGGTCCCTGCCGTACACATGATGTAAGACAATACTGGTTCATTTGTACAAGCACAATCGCCCACGGTGTCCAGGCCATTCATTCTTGTCATGCCATGCTAGCCGTCGCAACAGCATATCAAGGTATATCATGTCAGGTTTACTTGTCAAGAGTGCGCCACGACGGGCCACTATCATGTCATGTTACTAATCAATTATTCTTTGTCGTGAGTGCGCCACGACGGGCCACTGCTATATGAGTCACATTAACCTATCGTGTTTAGGGAACATATTTAGAACTAACATGGTATAAGTATTTCCATCAAGGACCCAAGTTACACAGAGAGGGTCACGAGACATAAGCATAAATGTAGCAACCAAAATAGCAAAAAGGGGTGCAAAGGCTGTAAAAAAAGCCATGCGGCCCGGGAGCCAAGGGCCATGGCCTATGCGGCCAAGGATCGCCATGCGGCAAGGGGGGAGGGAACAGGGGCCATGCGGCAAGGGAGAAACAGGGCCATGCGGCAAGGGTCAACCGAAGCCATGCGTCTAAGTCAACCAAAGCCATGCGGCAAGGGAGATCAGGGCCATACGGCAAGGGGAAACAGGGCCATGCGGCAAGGGTCAACCGAAGCCATGCGGCTAAGTCAACCAAAGCCATGCGGCAAGGGGGATCAGGGCCATGCGGCAAGGGGGAAACAGGGCCATGCGGTAAGGGGGATCAGGGCCTGCGGCAAGGGAGAAACAGGGTCATGCGGCAAGGGGGAAACAGCCTCATACGGCAAGGGTCAACCGAAGCATGCGGCTAAGTCAACCAAAGCCATGCGGCAAGGGTCAGGCGGGAAGCACTGTTCTTCTTCTCCAACTTTTTTCGAGAAGAAGAACCTGGGAAGTTGGGGGTTCCCAGACTTCCCAACCTTCAATCCAAGCCAAAATCTGGACTTCCATAGGTCAAAATAGGGTAGAATAAAATTCTCTACAACATGGAACCATCAAAACTTAAAAATAATAAAGTTTGATAGATCAAAACCCAAAAAATCTGAAAATACAACAAGCTTAGATCTTCATGAAATGAACCATGAAAATTAAAAATGCTAAGTACTAAAGTGTCTTAGAATCTCGTGAGGAAGACAATGGAACAACAAAATTGAGTTTCTCCATGAAGCAAGTTGCACTTGTCTAAGCTCTCTGGCAGGTGGAGAGAGTTAATGGAGGAAGAAGAAGAAGTAAATGAAGAAGGAGAAGTAAAATGAGGAGAGAGAGAGGGTTGTTGGGTTAATAAATAAGAGATGGCGGTAGGTAGGGGTTTACATGCTAACCCAAACCGAACCCAACCAAGCCGAACCCAACCCAACCCGATGCATGCCAAGGCCAAGATAAACCACACAAACCAGGAAATGCTAACTAACCCATGTCAAATGCAAAACCCAAGGCTAACCAGTCAGGACAAGCTAAAATACGGGTCCGGAATACGTATATGTATACCAAAATACGTATAACGAAATCCGAGGGTGACAACTCTACCCACCTTAAAAGAATTTCGTCCTCAAAATTTAATCAAGAGACTAGAGATGTCGGGGCAAGCTATATTAATCATAAGCAAGCTACGACTAGCAGTCAACCAAGCGATCATTCATGCAAGCAAGGAATTAAAAGCATAAGGCATAAGGAAGATATTATACCTTATGAGTCAAATAGGTGTGGATATCGCGAGCAGATATCATCCTCACTCTCCCACGTTGACTCACCGATGGAGTGATGACCCCAAGCAACACAGACTAACTTGATAGTCTTGTTCTTGAGTATCTTCTCTCTTTGGTCCAATATGGATACGGGTCTCTCCTCATACGAAAGGTTGGTACCAACAATCAATTTTGAATGATCAAGGATATGACTCGGATCCGGGATATACCGTTGCAATTGTGATACATAGAAGACATCATGTACCTCACGTAACGACAACGGAAGAGCGAGACGATAGGACACATCTCCTACTCGCTCCAGAATATCGAATGGCCTTATATACCTAGGACTAAACTTTCTCCGTACGCCGAAACGAATGATGCCACGGGTAGGTGAGATCCTAAGGAATACATGGTCGCCGACAGAAAATTCAAGGGGACGCCGATGAAAATCGGCCCAATGACGCTGGCGATCTTGCGTAACTCGAAGATGATCTCTGACTTGCCTGACCACCTCAATAGTATATGTGATCATCTCTGGACCAAGCATCTGCCTCTCACCTATATCATCCCATGCTAGCGAAGATCTGCACTTTCTGCCGTATAAGGCCTCAAAGGGTGCCATCTGGATACTGGCCTAGAAACTGTTGTTATAGGAGAACTCCACGAGATGCAGGTGATCTTTCCATGAACCATCGAAGTCGAGTGTACATGACCGTAACATATCTTCGAGAGTCTGAATCGTGCGTTCTGACTGACCATCTGTCTGCGGGTGATAAGCTGAACTGAACTTGAGACGAGTCCCCAAATTTTTCTGAAGACTCTGCCAAAAGTGCGAGGTGAATCTTGAATCTCTGTCGGATACAATGCTGACTGGTACTCCATACAATCTGACTATCTGCCTGAGGTACATCTCTGCAAGCTGATCCGTCGACTGACCAACCCTAAAAGGAAGAAAATGAGCTACCTTGGTGAGTCTGTCGACTATAACCCAGATATCATCCCTTCCAGCTGGGGATCTAGGTAACCCAGTTACAAAATCCATGGTAATGTGCTCCCATTTCCATTCTGGGATCGGTAAAGGTTGAAAAAGTCTAGCCGGTCTCTGATGTTCAGCTTTAACTTGTTGGCAAACTAAACATCGAGAGACAAACCGGGCTATCTCCCTCTTCATACCATTCCACCAAAAATGTTGTCGGATATCATGATACATCTTCGTACCACCGGGGTGAATCGAATACTGAGAACTGTGAGCTTCTGCCATGATCTACTGTTTGATATCTCCACTGGGTACACAAAGACGCCTCCAATGTCGAAGTGTACCGTCCTCATGGATACATAACTCTAGTCTTTGTCTTGCTACATATTCTGCCCTAAGCCGCTGAAGCTTAGAATATATTGACTGAGCTAACTTGATCCTCTCAACTATACTGGACTGAACTTGCATACTGGCCATCAATGCCATATTGTTAGGAAGGACAACTTCTATACCCATCTTCTGAAGATCTGCTAATAACTCTGGTTGTGCTGTTAGAAAATAAATCCCGACCCTCCTGCTCAATGCATCTGCAACAACGTTGGCCTTCCCAGGATGATACTGCAGGTTGATGTCATAATCCACAAGCAGCTCTAGCCATCTCCTCTGACGCATGTTAAGATCCTTCTGTGTAAACACATACTTCAGGCTCTTGTGGTCGGTGAAAATCTCCACCCTATCTCCATACAAGTAGTGTCTCCAAAGCTTAAGTGCAAACACTACTGCTGCCAGCTCCAAGTCATGGGTTGGATAATTTCTCTCATGATCACGAAGTTGACATGACGCATAAGCTATTACCTTCCCATGCTGCATCAAAACACATCCTAGACCTCTGCCTGAAGCATCACAATACACTGAGAATTCTTCGGTCCCATCTGGAAGCGTGAGAATAGGTGCCATCATCAAACCTCGCTTCAACTTCTTAAAAGAATCCTGACATTCTGTGGTCCAAGCAAACTACACATTCCTGCGGGTCAACTGCGTCAGTGGTGCTAAAATTCGAGCAAAGTCTGAAACAAATCGCTGATAGTAGCCGGTCAAGCCAAGAAAACTGCAAACTTCTGCAACTGTGCTGAGTATCGGCCACGTCTCAATAGCTTCGATCTTCTGGGGATCCACTTCTACTCCTCCTCTGGTGATGATATGACCCAAGTATGAAATACGATCGAGCCAGAACTCGTATTTACTGAACTTCGCATACAACTGGTGCTTTCTGAGAATCTAGAGGACAACTCTGAGATGCTGCTCATGCTCCACATCACTCTTGCTGTAGACCAGGATGTCGTCTATGAACACAATCATGAACTGATCTAAATAAGGCATGAAGATACGATTCATGAGGTCCATGAATACAGTCGGCGTATTGGCTGCTCCAAATGGCATAACAAAGAACTTCCAATGCCCATACCTGAATCTAAATGCCGTCTTCGGGATGTCTTACTCTCTGACTCTGATCTGGTGGTATCCTGACCGTAAATCAATCTTCGAGAATCCCCTGAGTTGATCAAACAAGTCATCTATCCTCGGAAGAGGGTATCTGTTCTTGATTGTCACTGAGTTCAAGGTACGATAGTCAACACATAATCTGGACGTACCATCCTTCTTTTTCACAAGAAGCATCAGGGCTCCCTAAGACGATCCACTAGCACGAATGAATCCCTTGGTCCTGAGTTCTTCAATCATCTTATACAAGATCTCCAATTCTGACGGTGCCATCCGGTAGACTCTCTCTGACACTGGTGCTGTTCCGGGGATCAAGTCTATGGTGAACTCGATCTCTCTCTCTGGTGGCATACCTGGAAGCTCCTCGAGGAAAACATCGGGAAACTCCTCTACAACTCTAGGAAACTGAACTACGGCTGCTACTGCCATCCGCAACACTGGGGGAGAAGGTTCTATACCGCCTCGGAAGAATGAAAACTCTGGCTCACCAGGAATACTAAAAATAATCTTGCCGGTATGGCAATCTATTCTAGCATACTGGTCCCTCAACCAATCCATCCCTAAGACCACATCATAATCGGCCATCGGGAATTCTATCAACCTAGCGAAAAACTTTCTACCGCTAACTACGATTCAACACGAGAAAAATACTCTATCTACTCCCATAAGTCTGTTACCAGTAAGTATATTGAGCCTTACTGATAATGACTCGGGCTCCAATCCTATTCGTGTCGCGAATCGTGCAGACATAAATGAATACGATGCACCAGAATCGAATAATGCAAATGCTGAAAAGGAGTTGACGAGAATAGTACCTGCCACTACCTCACCTGAAGCTAACTCCTCCTCTACGATCAAAGCTATCACTTGACCGTGTCCTCGGGGTGCTGGTCCCCTCTGCTGGAAACCTCTCTGGCGGTTCTGGGTCTGAGCTTGGACTTGTGCATACTGTTGGGGGTTCTGCTACTGAAATGCTTGGGCCTGAGTATCACGACCCGCTCCCAAATAATCGGACACGAGTCGGACACGCCCAGCCTTCGTCGTTAGACAAGACGAAGTAAGCTGTACCAAGCTAGGGAAATCTAACCAGATAAACATGAAAGTATACAATCACAGCATCTATAAAACGTTTCCAGAATGATCACCATAATCCATAAATCCGTAAATCAAAACTGTACTAGTCATCAGGAATGAAATGTACTATGAATTCTACAACAATATCTAGGAGTAAGCTAAACAGTCTAAACCTGAAACCTCAAGCTAAGTCATGACTCCATCCTGCTCAGCTAAGATCTCGGGCTCTGACCCATAATATAGAACAATGTCCTACAAGTATACCTGCAACATATCCTAGTCAGGAGCGGAGCTAAGTATATCCAAGTAAATAAACATGAACATCATGGTATGAACAAGAAACAGGAAATATATATAAAGTACGAGGAAAGAGAACAAGACATGAAATCTGAACATGAATACTGAAAGTAAATACAGGGAACATGATGAGTCCTGAACATGAAGTACAACCTGAACATGAAATACAACCTGAATCCTGAAGTGTGCAATATTTTGAAACACATCCAGATTGTGTGATCGGCTTGGGTATATTCAATGAACATGAAATGGTATGGCTTTGGTCCCGCGTGCACGATGCGGAACCTAAGCTATTCACATGAGTAGTAACAGGGTTGATCACACAACTATAGTATTTTCCCTCCCAGACACAAGTAAACTCAAGAGAACATGAAATAAGACAATCCCGTGATATATCGTGTCAACAAGGTGATACATGAATGAATATACAAGACATGAGAAAATGAACAAATCCGAGGAGTATACTTGCCTTGCTCAGGGTGATCAAGTATGGGTGGTAAAGCTGTATGTCCACCTGATTTAATATAGTTGGGTTAGGATTTAAACATAGATATTTTGTTAACTAAAAAGCTACTCTTCTAAGTCGCTTTATCTAAGCTATCTACATAATCCTCTTAAAAATTATTTTAAGTACCAGATTTAAGCTTTTAGGAAAATTGCTAATTTGGATTATAAAACTTAACTAAAACTAAGCTATTTATTTAGTGAATACTATTTTTATAACACAGTTGCTGAAATTATATATGAATTCATTAGATTGTTTGCTACTCAACATAAATGTACTTCAAGAATTAAGTTGGAACACATTACTACTTAGTCTCTTTTTACAACTGCACATTGATTATGGGCTATCAATATCATGCATCAAATTGGCATGCTAGCCCAGCCTATTATTCACAACTTATTAAACAATAGGAAGCCTATACTTTTGATTATGTGAAAATAAGCTCAGCTCATTCAAGCAGCTATCATTAGTGTTGACTTCAATTACCCATAGGTGAACACCTAAAATATAATCCTTGCTACTCCATATTCCTATACTGCATGGCACTACCACTCCTATTAAACCAAGGCATTATTCTGCTCGAACCTGGCAATGCAATTGCTTCCTGGGAGTAACATGAACTCACAGGTTCCAATTGTCCAGAGGAGAAAACCAACACACACACACAAAAGACCAATTCAAAACCAATCCTCATTTAATGCTCCATAACCAGGTCATTTAAGACTTAAAAAAGAGAATAAAACACCACACCTTCCAGGATCTAAGCATTTCCAAAGAAATTATACAAATTATACACAAATGAAAGATAATTTAGCTAATTATACCCCCAAAAGTCTGGTACAACTGATCCTGAGGTTCTGACATGTACTCGAAGGCTCAAGAACGAACACGAACTTGCAAGACACGACACCACCATCCAGAACACGAACACAGACACAAAACAAATTGGGCGAAAACTCGAACACGATCCAACGCCAATTAGAAGCAAACACGAATGCACGCCCGACATGAAATCATACAGGAAATGAACATCACAACACTGAATTACGACCAAAACAACCCGGCCAACAGCTACTCTGGTTCCTGACAGCCTACTGAAATGAACACAACAGGAATAATGTTGGCACACGCGGACACAGCTAACCCGCTCGACCCGATCCTAGCCACACCAATCTAATATCAAAATCGTAGCAATTGCTAAAATTAACACAGAAATATTAGAAGTATACCTGAGGTGAGAAATGCTGATCACAACTGTTTAATGACGAATCTTATCCGACACGACCTCGTCCCAGAACACGGACAAATCCTAGTTCACACATTTAAACAAACAGTTGTAGTATCCTCCGAACCAGAATCCATTCGAAAGGTTAAAAATAAATTAAAGAGCTTAGAATCCCTCAATCTTGCTGTTCGAATCGAAAGAAAAGAAAATCAATTAAAATTATTGACTTATCTGAGCCAAGAATTCGAATCCTCGGTTGCGATTTCCAGCTCAAGTTGAAAATGCCTCAATAATGATGGGGAGAAGAAGATCTCGGAGTGTACTGCCATGCCTGAACTTGACACGCGGATCCGTTGAAGGAGACGAAGTCGTCAGGAGAACTTATCGCCAAGGAGATCGTCGATGTCGATCCAACTCTGGATTGGAAACACAAGTCACCGATCTGAAGAGAGCCGGGAGCAAACCGATTCTTGAAAAGTCACGACGAACTCACCTCTATGCCGCCGTCTTCATCGAAAACATGAAGTTGATCGATCTGGTCCTCGAACAGAGGAAGTCGAAGATCCGTTTGGTGTTGTCGATCGAAAGAGAGCACCCGTCGTTGATCTGCTCCTCGCTTTGCCGATCGGAGAAGAGGATGTAGCCGAAAAGAGCCGGAGTGGTCGTGCTCTGCTCGTCATCGAGGAGAGAGCTGGCCACCGTCAGCGGGGTGCGCCGTCGGAGAAGTTCTGGACCCAATCATCGTTGTGTGGTCGCGCCTAGCCGCTGGCGGGAGTACTCGCGGTTGTCGCCAGCTCCTTAGAAATTAGGGTTAGGCTAGGATGAGAGTTTGGGGAGAACGAGAGCTGATGGAAAAAATGATCTGGAGAGAAATGACTTTCTCTCTCCTCAGCCTCAATTATAAAGATGCAATTTTTGCATCTAAGCCCCTACGCTAGAAACATTTACAAACAGGCCCCTCTCCATTCACAGAATAATTTCAAATCAATCCTCCCCCTTTCAGTATTTACAAAAAAACACATAAAATTTGTTAGAGAGTTGGTTATGGTGGTTACAAGTGGTTAGAAATTTGAGGTTAAACTAAATACCCATTAAAATATTGGCTCAACTACAGGATTAATAAAATTTACAATTTTAAAAAAAAACCTTTACCAAGGTTACTCTTTAAGAAAATTCGATTTAGAAATTAACCAAAAAAAATACCAAACCATACAAAATTCCATAAAATTGGAAAAGCGGGGTTACAAATCTACCCCCCTTGAAATAATTTCGTCCTCGAAATTCAAATGGTACAGTAGACATGGTTAAACCCAATTTACTTTGAGAATGAGCAACTAAGTTAGATATGTTATAAAACTAAATCTTGCCATGATTTAGAAGAATAATTTATTTGAATGAGATCCAATTCAAAGTTGAGGTACGATGGACATAGAATAAAATGGTCACGATCAGCACCACTTAGACATGGTCAATACGGAATTAATCATCGACGTGATTGATAGGTACGAAAATATAGTCATGATAGCATATAGGCATGATCAGGATTATCTAGATATGATCAGCAGTAGGAATGAGACAGTTTAATTAAGACCAAGTATGACAATTTCTTACTGGGAGTTGAAATATCACGATCTATCAATGACCAAGAATCAACTAGGCACGAGATGGAATAAAGTTTTAATTATAACTTAGAAGCGTAAAACCATGTTGGCACGATCAAACTAGGAAGTTTAGCACAGTTAGATAGAACAAGATAGACAAGTCATGATTAGTTAGATATGATTGAGGTCAAAATTTAGAGAAACACTATTGAAATATAGGTACGATCTAAGATCCAGTGAAACAAAAATCAAATCTATTAATGTGTATTTATTATTAAAAAATCAAATGACCCGACAATAAAATACAAGAAGGAAAATTGCGAAGGTCAATTTGAGAAATCATATGGAAACTACCCATGAGGTATTAGTATCAAATCAAGAAAACATGCAAGGATTTGTGATTCTCGAAAACTAATAATCATATGAAAAGGAAATATAGTCTCTGTGGTATCCAAGATCATATAGGTATTTGAAATCACTTTGCTTAGAATCCCTACCCCGCCAGTATATATCTGACTGCAGTGGACTTTCGGCTCCATGACTCAAATAACAATATGTTACCGAATATCATATCAGTTTTACCCATTTTTAAACAATTATTAACGAAACAACTCAAGAGATCTAAATATGAAGAGTTTAGGACAAAGTCTCAATAATACCTGAAAATCTAGGAGTGTCTGAAATCACTTCAACTTAAAGTTCCTGCCTCGCCAGTGCGCTGCTGGCTGCAGTGAACTTTTAGTCTTCGTAATCCAGATAATGGCTGCAGCGCACAACTACCACATCCTAGTAGATCATCGAATAGTCTCTCAATCTTATCCATTGGAATTACAAAACAGTTTCAAAGAATTCAAAATGGTTTCCAATAGTCCAAATTATGATAAATGGTGAAGTTATCTATCTATTAGGGTGCAAGGGTTTCACTAGGTGCCAAGCCGCAACGAAGAATTCAATAATGAGTAGTGAGTACAAAAGGGCAACCAAAAAGATTTAAAACCTTAAACAGGAAATCGAAGTTTCGAATAGTAATCAAAATCTCAATAAAATTCAGAATGGCAACAAGATCCCGTATATGGGACGTTATCCCGAATGGATAAAAGAGTCTCAAAGAATGAACATAAATAAGGTATCAGATAAAAGACAAGGTCTCAAAACAAGGAATTTAAATCTCGGAAACAAGGTTCAACAACATCTCAATAACAACGAAATCTCGAACAAAATCTCGAAGAGAAAACAACCTCTAACAGGATACAAGGTCTCAACGAGTCGTGAGTAGAACTGAAGTTTCAAAGTCTGGAAAATCTTGAATATGAGAAAAATTATGAACGAAAGCAAAGTCTCGAAATAAGAAATGGAATCTCAAAATCTCGAATGGAATTCAAAGTCATAAATAAACCAAATTCCAACAAGCCTTGAATAGAGAATTGAATCCTGAGTAGAAAACAAAATTACGATTTGTAACCCATCTTGAACAAGGAACAAAATCCTAAGTAGAATCTAGAAAAGGAAGCAAGGTTACGAAGAGTGAATGGAGGAGTATCAATCGATACTTAGGAAACAAGGTTCCGGATCATGAATACGAAATAAGCAAAATCTCAAATAAGATTAAAACAAGGCCACGAGTAGATAACAGTCCTCAATAAAATAAAATCATGAATAGGAATAGAACCTCAATAGAGAACCAATTAAGGTCTCAAATCAAAATCTTCAAACAATGAATCAAATATGGACTGAATCTCGATGAAGCGTCACGTAGAAACGAAGGTTCAAACAATGTTTTGATTGGGAACAAGGTTTTAAAATAAGATTTTGAGTAGGAATAAATCTCGAGTAGCACAAGTTCGAATAACGAACATAATATCAATAAGCGAATAGAAAACAAGTATTCATGAAACGCGCGAAATCTTGGAAAGGAGACAAGGTTGAAACAAAGTAGGAACAACCAACTCTCGAATAAAAAATCAAGGTCATGAATGAAAAACAAGTCTCATATAGAGAATGAGTCACAATCCCAAAATAGGAAAAGAAATCTTCAAAAGAATCCTGAACAATGTCCTAAATAAGATGAAGCTTAACAAGGTTTCAAAATGAAATCTCAAAAAGTGATTAAAATCTCAAATAACACGAAATTTGATAAGTGAACAAAATTTGCAAATAGGAGCCATCACTAGGAAACAAGGTCAGGAATGACGAATATGCCAACGATATCGAATAATGAATTTCAAACAATTATCAATTTGTGGATCTGAAACAAGTTTACCGAAATAGAAAACAATATCTCGAAGTAAGTTTCGACATCAACCAAAGTTTCAAACAAGAAGTTTCAAGAATTGATTTAGGTGCCTTAAGGAATTTAAGGGAAAGCTGGATGGATTGCAAATCAAGATACATGATTTTTCCAATCATGTAAAAGAATCTTCTGTCTTCAATCTGTCTTCAGTATTCCTTCGGAACTGGAATCGCTTCAATTTCTTCAACTGTCCTGAATAAGCTGGTCCTTGCGGTAGTGCAATCAGCAGCTTCCGGCAATCCTTAACTTTGTGGGTAAGCGATCCGCAGAATAAATATAACCTCCATCTTCTGCGGCACTCTTTATAGTGATGTCCTAGTTGACGGCAGAAATTGCAATGATCGTCGTCTGAATCTGAATCTAGATCTCCCGTTGGGCTGGAGCGCAAAGCTTCTGATAGGAATATACGGCTGCTGGCGTGCTGACTGCTGAGATCCTGATGCTCCTTGACCATTGTGATCCGCAACTTGCTGGCAATCTTTCATTCCATTGACAGAAGATCCAAAGGATATGCAGAGTCCAAGTCTCTTACGACACTCCTTGAAGCGATGTCTGGATGGCGGTGGAAAGCACAAATAGTAATCATATGAATTTGATGACGTGGCTGAAGAGGCGTTGTCTGAGTGTGGCGATCCTTTGCTGATCCATAGTAGTTGTTATTCCTGTCATAAGTCTTCTTGTCTCTCCTGGGCTTTAGTTTTTCGTCTCGTTCCATTGTCTGCGCTACATTCTTGATCTCCTGACTGGTAGCACCAATCTTTAGAGAAATCGGGTCCTCAAGGACTTGGATGATTTTCAGTGGCGGCTCTAGGTTTTCGATCTGTTTATCGGTGCAAGATATGTGCTCAGTGTCGGGGAAATCTAATGATCAGAAATCCTTCGTGGCTCGAAGAGTGTATCCACAAGTCTGACTTGGAAAAGGATGGCATACTCCCCCTGGGCGTCAAGGGACTCTTCAAACATCTCTGTTAACTGCATACTACCTATGGGGATAGTAGAGTGATAGAAGGTAGTGTGAGCTCGAAACCTTCAAGTGTAGGTGGATCAACCGTTCTGGTGTTGCATGTTTGAACTATCTGAAAAACAGAAAACTGTTAAAATATTCTAAACCTAAAAATAACAAGTGTTTATTGATATCAATATACCTGATATACCTGATATACCCTTATTTTTCGATTTTTCCTATGTTGTGATCAAGTTTCCCTAGTGTAATCAAGTCCCCCAATAGTACACTAAGACCTAGGTACCATTAGGATAGACCTGCATGGGCCACCACTAAAAATATGTCATGATCCGCTCCCGAATAATCGGACACGAGTCAGACACGCCCAGCCTTCGTCGTTAGACACGACGAAGTAAGCTGTACCAAGCTAAGGAAATCTAACCAGATAAACATGAAAGTATACAATCACAACATCTATAAAACGTTTCTAGAATGATCACCATAATCCACAAATCCGTATATCAAAACTGTACTAGTCATCAGGAATGAAATGTACTATGAATTCTACAATAATATCTAGGAGTAAGCTAAATAGTCTAAACCTGAAACCTCAAGCTAAGTCATGACTCCATCCTGCTCAGCTAAGATCTCGGGCTCTGGCCCATAATATAGAACAATGTCCTGCAAGTACACCTGTAACATATCTTAGTCAGGAGCAGAGCTAAGTATATCCAAGGAAATGAACATGAACATCATGGTATGAACAAGAAACAGGAAATATATATAAAGTACGAGGAAAGAGAACAAGACATGAAATCTGAACATGAATACTGAAAGTAAATACAGAAAACATGATGAGTCCTGAACATGAAGTACAACCTGAATCCTGAAGTGTGCAATATTTTAAAATACATCCAGATTGTGTGATCGGCTTGGGTAGATTCAATAAACATGAAATGGTACGGCTTTGGTCCCGCGTGCACGATGCGGAACCTAAGCTATTCACATGAATAGTAACAGGGTTTGATCACACAACTGTAGTATTTTCCCTCCCAGACACAAGTAAACTCAAGAGAACATGAAACAAGACAATCCCGTGATACATCGTGTCAACAAGGTGATACATGAATGAATATACAAGACATGAGAAAATGAACAAATTCGAGGAGTATACTTGCCTTGCTCAGGGTGATCAAGTATGGGTGGTAAAGCTGTATGTCCACCTGATTTAATATAGTTGGGTTAGGATTTAAACATAGATATTTTGTTAACTAAAAAGCTACTCTTCTAAGTCGCTTTATCTAAGCTATCTACATAATCCTCTTAAAAATTCTTTTAAGTACCGGATTTAAGCTTTTAGGAAAATTGCTAATTTGGATTATAAAACTTAACTAAAACTAAGCTATTTATTTAGTGAATACTATTTTTATAACACAGTTGCTAAAATCATATATGAATTCATTAGACTGTTTGCTACTCAACATAAATGTACTTCAAGAATTAAGTTGGAACACATTACTACTTAGTCTCTTTTTACAACTGCACATTGATTATGGGCTATCAATATCATGCATCAAATTGGCATGCTAGCCCAGCCTATTATTCACAACTTATTAAACAATAGGAAGCCTATACTTTTGATTATGTGAAAATAAGCTCAGCTCATTCAAGCAGCTATCATTAGTGCTGACTTCAATTACCCATAGGTGAACACCTCAAATATAATCCTTGCACTCCATCTTCCTATACTGCATGGCACTACCACTCCTATTAAACCAAGGCATTATTCTGCTCGAATCTGGCGATGTAATTGCTTCCTGGGAGTAACATGAACTCACAGGTTCCAATTGTCCAGAGGAGAAAACCAACACACATACAAAATACCAATTCAAAACCAATCCTCATTCAATACTCCATAACCAGGTCATCTAAGACTTAGAAAAGAGAATAAAACACCACACCTTCCAGGATCTAAGCATTTCCAAAGAAATTATACAAATTATACACAAATAAAAGATAATTTAGCTAATTACACCCCCAAAAGTCTGGTACAACAGATCCTGAGGTTCTGACATATACTCAAAGTCTCAAGAACGAACACAAACTTGTAAGACACGACACCACCATCCAGAACACGAACACAGACACAAAACAAACTGGGCGAAAACTCGAACACGATCCAACGCCAATTAGAAGCAAACACGAATGCACGCCCGATATGAAATCAATGCAGGAAATGAACATCACAGCACTGAATTACGACCAAAACAACCCGGCCAACAGCTACTCTGGTTCCTGACAGCCTACTGAAATGAACACAACAGGAATAACGTTGGCACACGCGGACACAGCTAACCCGCTCGACCCGATCCTGGCCACACCAATCTAATATCAAAATTGTAGCAGTTGCTAAAATTAACACAGAAATATTAGAAGTATACCTGAGGTGAGAAATGCTGATCACAACTATTTAATGACGGATCTTATCCGACACGACCTCATCCCAGAACACGGACAAATCCTAGTTCACACATTTAAATAAACAGTTGTAGTATACTCCGAACCAGAATCCATTCGAAAGGTTAAAAATAAATTAAAGAGATTATAATCCCTCAATCTTGCTGTTCGAATCAAAAGAAAAGAAAATCAATTAAAATCATTGACTTATCTGAGCCAAGAATTCGAATCCTCGGTTGCGTTTTCCAGCTCAAGTTGAAAATGCCTCATTAATGATGGGGAGAAGAAGATCTCGGAGTGTACTGCCATGCTTGAACTCGACATGCGGATCCGTTGAAGGAGACGAAGTCGTCGGGAGAACTTATCGCCAAGGAGATCGCCGATGTCGATCCAACTCTGGATTGGAAACACAAGTCACCGATCTGAAGAGAGCTGGGAGCAAACCGATTCTTGAAAAGTCATGACGAACTCACCTCTATGCCGCCGTCTTCATCGGAAACATAAAGTTGATCGATCTGGTCCTCGAGCAGAGGAAGTCGATGATCCGTTCGGTGTTGCCGATCGGAAGAGAGCACCCGTCGTTGATCTGCTCCTCGCTTTGCCGATCGGAGAAGAGGATGTAGCCGGAAAGAGCCGGAGTGGTCATGCTCTGCTCGTCATCGAGGAGAGAGCTGGCCACCGTCAGCGGGGTGCACCGTCGGAGAAGTTCTGGACCCAATCGTCATTGTGTGGTCGTACCTAGCCGCCGGCGGGAGTACTCGCGGTTGTCGCCAGCTTCTTAGAAATTAGGGTTAAGCTAGGATGAGAGTTTGGGGAGAACGAGAGCTGATGGAAAAAATGATCTGGAGAGAAATGACTTTCTCTCTCCTCAGCCACAATTGTAGAGATGCGGTTTTTGCATCTAAGCCCCTCCGCCAGAAACATTTGCAAACATGCCCCTCTCCCTTCACAGAATAATTTCAAAGCAATCCTCCCCCTTTCAGTATTTACATAAAAGCACATAAAATTTGTTAGAGAGTTGGTTATGGTGGTTACAAGTGGTTAGAAATTTGAGGTTAAACTAAATACCCATTAAAATATTGGTTCAACTACATGATTAATAAAATTTACAATTTTTTAAAAAATAAACCTTTACCAAGGTTACTCTTTAAGAAAATTCGATTTAGAAATTAACCAAAAAAATACCAAACCATACAAAATTCCATAAAATTGGAAAAGCGGGGTTACACTGAGGCGGCAAGGGCCTCGAGAATGGGTGCTGTGGCTGCTGCTGAACTGGTACTGGGGCTGGCCCCCTAACCGAGGGACTACAAAAGGTCGAAGAAGATGAACTCCCCCTATTCGGGCAGTTCCCAACCTTGTGGTCCGGTGCCCACAAACCAAGCATAAGCCCTGTGCTCTGCGACATTCTTGTACCACATGCCTGGCTTCCTACAATAAGTGCAGTTCATTATGGAAGACAGCTTCTGCTGCTGGGGATATGCCAGAGTCGAATGCTGAATCGACGTAACGAAAGTCGCCCGCCTCGGAGCTCTAATGGTCAAAGCCCTAGCTGCCAGGGCTGGTGCTGAAGACTGGTTCGTCTGGCCGTGAGACCGCTTTCGACTTTCGGTCCGGTCCACAATCCTCTGGGAGGTATACTCATGTCTCCTAACTGCTCTCAACACTGCATCAAAATTTTGATGCTCAAACTGCTCTACTGCCAGTAAAATCTCCAGGTGGAGTCCCTGCTGGAACTGCTGAGCTCTGTCGAACTCGGTCGCCACCAAGGTAGGAGCAAACCGACTAAGTCTAGAAAACTCGGCCGCATATCCATCGACCGTCCTGCCCATCTGCTTCAAATTAGTGAACCTCGTCTGTAGATCATACCGAGCTATAACGTTAAAGTACTTGGTCTGGAATCTCTCACGGAACACTGTCCAGGCAATAGGTGCCACTAATCCAACGACCTGTGCTGCCCACCAGCTGCGGGCTAGATCCAATAACTGCAGGCGCACTACGGCCACCTTTTCGTCTTCTGGGGTCCTGGCTGCTTCTAGAATAACCTTAGTGTCCTGCAGCCAAGCGTCTGCAGCAATAGCATCTTTGCTGCCATCGAAGAATGGAGGGTTCAAGCGCTTGAAGCTGTTGGCCGCACTGTTACCTTGATGACCACCTTTGCTCAGAGCATCTTGTACTGTCTGGTGTAATGCATCACCTCGACGATCCTGTGATGCAAGCAACTCCCTGATGAGTCCAACCAAGTCTTCATCATCCTGTCTTGCAGGCTGGGCTGGTCGTACTGGGGGTTCTGGACCTCCGGAAAGCATGACTCGGGAAGCTACTCCAGAGTGCTGAGCTTGATCCTCTTATTGCGGGGGTACTCGTTGAGGTTCTTCCGGCTGATTGGCAGGACAAGGAGTAATGCCGCTGAAGAAGATGACACAAGGAACAATAAGGAAGGACTAGGACAGATCAAAGATACAAGCATGTGATCAGGCCAAAATTTCAGAGATTTAGAGGGTATGAGCAGAGATCAAGGGCGAGTGCTGATTGAGACATCTATTCAGTAAACCCTCACATATCTTGATTCACAAGACCTGCATGGGCCACCACTTAAACCGTGTCATGCCCCAGAACCAGAATACTGGAGAGCGGGGGCGGACACAGCCAGCTACGTATATTGAAGTGCAACCTACCTTGCTATACGGTCACGGCTGTCTAGATACATGAGGGTTTAACTACAAGCCATCAGTCTCTTATGGTCATGAACAACCTATTGTCTCAATCTCAAGCAAGTAATAGCAGTTACAAGATGTCAGAGCACCAAATATACAATAGTAAGGCATCCCATACATTACATATTTGGATGATCATGAAGCTAGTCATACAAAATGTGAAGACTAGCAAGAGTTTCAGTCATACATGATCAACCCTAGGATTTGTTAATCATGCTACAGCCCGTAGGCAGACAGTAAGTAAAGTACAATCGAGCTAACACATGCACGTCGGCTAAACGCCTCAAAAGAATACTTTTACAATAGAGTAGGAGAGCCAAAAGTAAAACCCACTCGTTGCCAGGGTTACGCCTGGTGGTCACCATCTGGCTGGAAGGTAGGGAGATCCTCTGGAGCTGCTCCGGTATCTGGTCATGCAAAACCAGCTGGGTCAGATCCCAGAAAGAGCAAGTGCCACAAAGGAGGCTTCACTTAAGAACTAAAACCAGCATATCAGAACATAAAATAAGAAGATAAATAAGACATAAAATCTAAATAGGGCAGTAAATATCAAGAGATGAAAAATATTTCGAGCAGTTATTGCTAAGGTAAGCATAAGCAATCATGTTACCGAAGTAACTAGGTACTGGAACCAGACAAGACTTAAACTGGTTAAACTCCATCGAACATTCACGGCCAAGCAATAAGTACGGCTTGATACTTTAACTAACTAGGGTTATCACAGGCCTAGTTACTAGCAAGATGCAATGAGATGATCCAACAGCCACAAGTCCTGCAGCAGGTTATCCGGACGCAATTAGGGGTTGAGTTCATATGGGTACATCGTCCAAGAAACGCATGTACCCTTAAGTAGCTTGGAGGGTGCAACATATGACAGTGTGCTGGAAATATGCCCTACTCGACGGCAGGTTACAAATCCCATGATGGGGCGCCCAGATAACGGGATTGCCTGTAGCTGGAAAATCTCTTCATGACTACTGGATTATTCTAATTATTAGCCTAAGTCAATTTCAGCAGGTACCCCTGACCGTGGTACTCAGGGGTTTCTGCCCTAGACATGATGCAAGACAATACTGGTTCATTTGTACAAATACAATCGCCCACGGTGTCCAGGCCATTCATTCTTGTCATGCCATGCTAGCCGTCGTAACAGCATATCGAGGTATATCATGTCAAGTTTACTTGTCAAGAGTGCGCCACGACGGGCCACTATCATGACATATTACTAATCAATCATTCTTTGTCGTGAGTGCGCCACGACGGGCCACTGCTATATGAGTCACATTAACCTATCGTGTTTAGGAAACATATTCAAAACTAACATGGTATAAGCATTTCCATCAAGGACCCAAGTTACACAGAGAGGGTCACGAGACATAAGCATAAATGTAACAACCAAAATAGCAAAAAGGGGCGCAAAGGCTGTGGAAAGAGCCATGCAGCCCGGGAGCCAAGGGCCATGGCCTATGCGGCCAAGGATCACCATGTGGCAAGGGGGAGAACAGGGGCCATGCGATAAGGGGGAAACAGGGCCATGCGACAAAGGTCAACCGAAGCCATGCGGCTAAGTCAACCAAAGCCATGCGGCAAGGGGGATCAGGGCCATGCGGCAAAAGGAAAACAGGGCCATGCGACAAGGGTCAACCGAAGCCATGCGGCTAAGTCAACCAAAGCCATGCGGCAAGGGGGATCAGGGCCATACGACAAGGGGGAACCAGGTCCATGCGACAAGGGAAAACAGGGCCATGCGACAAGGAGGATCAGGGCCATGCGGCAAGGGGAAAACAGGGCCATGCGGCAAGGGGAAAACAGGGCCATGCAGCAAGGGTCAACCGAAGCCATGCGGCAAGGGTCAGACGGGAAGCACTATTCTTCTTCTCCAACTTTTTTCGAGAAGACGAACCTGGGAAGTTGGGGGTTCCCATACTTCCCAACCTTCAATCCAAACCCAAATTTGGACTTCCATAGGTCAAAATAGGGTAGAATGAAATTCTCTACAACATAGAACTATCAAAACTTGAAAATAATAAAATTTGATAGATCAAAACCCAAGAAATCTGAAAATACAACAAGCTTAGATCTACATGAAATGAACCATAAAAATTAAAAATGCTAAGTACTAAAGTGTCTTAGAATCTCGTGAGGAAGACAATGGAACAACAAAATTGAGTTCCTCCATGAAGCAAGTTGCACATGCCTAAGCTCTCTGGCAGGTGGAGAGAGTTAATGGAGGAGGAAGAAGAAGTAAATGAAGAATGAGAAGTAAAATGAGGAGAGAGAGAGGGTTGTTGGGTTAATAAATGAGGGATGGTGGTAGGTAGGGGTTTGCATGCTAACCCAAACCGAACCCAACCCAACCCGATGCATGCCAAGGCCAAGATAAACCACACCAACCAGGAAATGCTAACTAACCCATGCCAAATGCAAAACCCAAGGCTAGCCAGTCAGGACAAGCCGAAATACTGGTCCGAGATACGTTCATGTATACCAAAATACGTATAACAAAATCCGAGGGTGATAGTAAGCCTCGAGATGCAGTCAGCCTAACGTCGGGTCTCCATCAAGGGGATGGGATAAGGCCAAAGGAGATGGCTTGGTCCATTATATATTGACAAGACCAAGTGTTTAGAGCCTCCCAACCTATTACCTGGGCCAAGGTATGCACATCCTCATCTCAACTGTCGACACAGATGGAGGCAGAGGTGCTTCATCGGGTGGCATATCTAGACATTGTTCAAGGACGACACACAACAACCATCTTTCTAGATGATGTGGAGAGTTTGGTTGCTGAATGGGAGAGAACCTTGCTCTTTTATCTTCTAGGGGACAGACCTTCCTTCCTAGTAATATCTTCCTTTGTGCAGCGAGTCTGGAGTCCAGAAGGTGGTGTCAAAATCTTCTCGCGGGAGAATGATCGCATCTTTGTCAAATTTGCTAAGGAGGAAGCACTAATTCACGTCTTACAAACAGGCCCTTGGATGTATGAAGGGCACCTGATAATTCTCTAGAGATGAGTGTGTCTGCTAACACGCTAGAATGTGATCTCCTTGTTTTTGTTCCAGTTTGGATCTAGTTGCCCCGGCTTCCTTTGCATCTATAGAATGCGAGGGTCCTGAGTAGGATATCCAGTGTAGTTGGGACTCCAATCCAGATGGACAAGGCTACAACAAATCATACAGGGTTGTCTTTTGCTCGGGTGCTGGTTTAAATTGCACCAAGTAATGACCTCCCAAGGGAGATTGTTATACAACTGCCAGATAGAGGCATATTTTATCAACTAGTATTCTATGATTGGATTCCTCCTATGTGTGAAACAAGTCGATGTGTTAAGCACACCTCAGCAGAGTTTTCGAATAAAATTAGAGAATTATTATAGAAGGATATATTGGAAGTTCGGTAAGGAGCAACAACTACTGAGCATATGGAGTTAGACGGAGCAGAAATAAGGAAAGCTTCATCAATCTTCCAGTCGGTTCTTTTGCCTAAGGAGTTGTTAGTTGGAGATGTCGTCCACAGTAATTCTGGTGGAAATGATACTCCTACTTGAGTAGACTCCACAACAGGTCCACCTTGAGAGGTCATCCGATCGGTTCTTTTGCCTAAGCAATTGGATGCAGATGAGCATCATGGATTAGTTGAGAGTACCCCAGTAGACCCCCTTTTGTAAGGGTAGGAAAGTAGACACTGTACAAACAAGCAACATGAGGAGAGGCTTTGTCTGAGCATGGAGTGCAGTATATTCAAGAAGATATGGAAGAAGAGCTCCCTTTAAGGTTTAAAACACAACTCGACGCCAATAGGGGCCATGATGAGAAAGAGACCGAGATGTCAGGTTGGGAGGGTTCAAATGAAGAGATATAGACACATTCGGGTGATCTTACCTCGGTCAACCCCAAATGCCTAAAGATGATGAAACGAGCACAAAACGATCCATCTCATGCTCAGACTCGCCAGAAAAAGAAGGCATTGCCCATGGATGTGCTTCAACTCTAGGATCAATAAAGGGAATCATAGTAGATTGATATATTATTTAGAGTTGGTTGAGTTGCACGTTGGGTGAAATTGTGATGAGAAGAGCTTGTAGGGTTCTCAGCATCTAAGTTTGATTTCCAGTTTTGAAAATTACTACAATTGCCACAACACACACACACACACACACACACACACACACACACACACACACACACACACATATTGGAACAAGGTAATTGTGTTACAGACTCCTGGCCCGAAGGTATACAAACTCGGCCCAAAGGCCACACTCCCAGCCCGAAGGCGCGCACACACACACACACACACACACACACACACACACACACACACACACACACACACACACATATTGGAACAAGGTAATTGTGTTACAGACTCCTGGCCCGAAGGTATACAAACTCGGCCCAAAGGCCACACTCCCAGCCCGAAGGCCCACACCTGCACTTGTATCGCACCGCACCCGCACTTGCATCCGGCCCGTACCTACATTTATTCCTCCACGGGAACTAAATGTGCTTCCTCAGTTGCTCAAACTTGCAACCTCTTGGGGAGATATGCCTCACTCTAACACTGCAACCTCTCGGGGGAAGCACATTTTATTTTTCATAGAGGAATTAATGTGAGGACAACCACAGTACAGGCTAGTTGCGGGTGTTATGCGGTGCGATGCGGGTGCGATACAAATGAGGTGCAGGTGCGGCCTTCGGACCGAGTATGTAAAACAATTACCTCTCTCTCTCTCTCTCTATATATATATATATATATATATTTTTTTGAAGAAAGGGTACTTTTTATTAATAAAAGAGAAGGATTACAATTTACACATACTGCTCAAGAGTTCGGAAGAAACCCTTAGCAGTTAATAACCAATGGCCTTTATGTCGCATTCTATGTTTTGAAGAATGGCGTGAATAGAGGCCTGCGTGCCTTCAAAAATTCTCCTGTTGCGTTCTCTCCAAATGTGCCAAACAGCAGAGAGAAGACGGATTCTAGCTTTGTTGTACACGTCTACTCCTTGAGTCTTCAGAGTCGCTAGGTCCTGTAGAACTTCATGAAATCCTTGGGTGGGTGTGGTCGGCATGCCAGCCTTGGCCCTACTTCTTTGCCATATAGCACCGGTCCAATGGCACTGAAAGAATAGATGGTCCCTGTTCTCAAGTCTACTCCCGCATAGGACGCAAGCTTGGTCGGTATTGATGATGCCAAACCGCTGTAGCCTTTATATATATATATATATATATATATATATATATATATATATATATATATATATATGCCAATCACCTCTAGCTCAAGTGGCTGAGATGGGAGACATCCTCCCCGTATGTTGTGGGTTCTAACCATGGGAAGCAAATTTAACTCCCAAGGGAATTAAATAGGCTGTTGTGCGGGCTAGTGTGGATTCGGAGCACCCAGTATAATTATATATAATTTTTTTGGGAAAAAGAGGTAATTTTGCTGATATGAATTCAAGCCTTACATCTCAATTATGTAGGCATATCTACACCACTCATTAGGCTCATAATAGTCGTATCATATCCTATATTGTTTATAATACATATTAGGGAGAAATGAATCCCTCAAAATTTGATTATTTCTTTCTTTCCATATGTGCCACATTACGGCAGCTAGTCGAATCCTTACCTCAGTGAACCATAATGATCCTCTCCTTTGCTGATTCTCGATGCTTCTATCACCCTAAAAATATCTCGCGACTGTAACTTCACACTTTAAAACCGCCAAATAACCCAACAGACCGAGCATGCGAAGGAGAAATTATTGCATGGTCCGGGCTCACCACGTGGCAATGGTGAATGGTGAGCCCGACCACTAGTTTCTTGATATTTGGCATAATATTTGTCATAATCCATTATATTACTACATTTTTCTTCTTTTTTAGGTCATTTTTTAATGTTTTTGAAAGAACAAAATTATGTATTTTTTTTCTGATCATATGCCAAGTAAATTTCTTATTATATATATATATATATATTTATATTTTTTTAAAAAATTATGACAAATATTATTCCAAGTGTCAAAAAACTAGTGGCCAGGCTCACCAATCACCATTGACACATGGTGAGCCCGGACCATACAATAATTTCTCCATGCGAAGAAAAAATATATGAGCATTTTTGGTTCCTGTTTATATAGCATACATCGAGCCTTTGATATTTTTAATGCCGAATCGTTGAAGGCAATTATTCAGCCAAGAAAAGCTTTGTACAAGTAGAGATTCATCTTATTCGATATTTGCTTAAACCATATAAATTCCTTCCATTCCAATTTCTGATTAGGCATGCAGAATTGGTCATATGCAATTTGAAAGTCGAATTTCCCAAAATTTGAGTTCTTCCAAACCAGCTGTCCCTCCCGGCCATTTGCTCAATATGAACTTCCAAAATTTCTTCCTTTAAGGCCTCGTTTGGTTCGCGGAATGAAAGGGAAAGGAAAGCAATTTCTTGTCATCTCTTTTCCTTTGCAAAATTTTAATTTCCATTGATTTTTATATCCGATGTTTGGAAATGCCAAGGAATTTGAAAATGAAAGTGAATACTTCAACATAGGAAAGTGATTCCTTGCTTGGACGGATGTAATCACTTTTCCCCCTAATTTTTCTTCCATTGGGAATCACTTTCTTTTCCTTCTCAATTCTTTTGGCACCCAAACATAGGAAAGCAATCACTTTCCTTTCCCAACCCGGATATTTCGCGAACCAAATGAGGCCTAAATGCCACCCTATCAGATGATGTTCAAACTGCCATTGTCCTTGGTTTATCAACTTGGAGACTTTCTCTTCCCTTTCGATAGCTCAAACGCTTGCCACCCTAGTCGCTCCACCATACTTCGATGGCATAGCCATGGGTCAAACCACAAGTTTTTATGGTTTATCCGTTTCTAATCGTCCTTCAAATAACCTATTTAGTCTATTGGCGACCATTGAGAGTAGTCTTATATGTCACCGAATATTTGTTATTGACCTTTTGAATACAAAAATTAGAAATTTTAAGGTATCCGTCACTGGTTCAATCCGTCCATATACGCCTCCCTCAAGGAATTTCCAAGTCAGCTTAAATACCCGCTCTCTCTCGGATAGTAGACATGGTTTTAGTGCAATTACTCCTTCGTTTCTTTGCCTACATAATTTAACCCATGCTATGACGTGAATCCCACCTCTTCAAACAAAATGAGGACACATTTTTTCAGTTTTTCGGATAGTAGAGGTCGACAACATGATGGCATGTAGCTAGAACTTAGCAATATCTGATATTACCGATCTAACCAACTCAATACGGCCTCCAAACGACAAGTTTTGGGCTTGCCAATCTTCTATTATGCGTTGCACATATTCAGCCAAAATCTGACATTCCGTCGCCTTAGCATAATTAATAGATAGAGGTAGCCCAAGATATTTAACTAGAAGCTGACCTCTATCAATATGGAGTATCCCATCCCTGACAACCTCTCATTCTCTTGACAGTGCTTGTTAAAATATACTTTACTATTATCTCCATTCAGATGAAGCCTTATAGTCCACCCAAACTCTTCCATAAGCTTGTTTGTAGCATGCAACCCCTGAACTGATGGAACTATAAATACCAATAGGTCATCAACTTATATAAGATGTGAGACTACATGGGATACTTGCTCGTGTAATAGCAATAACATTTTTTTGTGCACAACAATATCCATTAAGCAAGTGAAATATTCCATCACTAGTGTGAACATGTACAAAGATACGGGATCTTCCTGTCTTATACCCCAATTGCCGTGGAAAACCTATACAATTGCCCTTTAATGAAAATGGAGAAAGTTGGTGCTGTGATACATTCTTGAATCCTATCCACCCAGTATCTTTCGAAACCCCTATCCACCAAGTATCTTTCAAAACCAATGGCCAGCATCCACACAAAATTTTCGTTTTACCATGTCATAAGCTTTTCTCAAATCCAACTTTATGCAACAGTCTCCCATGTCATAATGGAGAAAGTTGGTGTTGCCTCTTTTTCTGGTTGAAGTCCCAAATTAATTCGTATGCCAGAAGACTATTTTCTAATATCGATTTTCTTTAATGAAAGCTGCTTGGTTTTGTAACGACCATGGTTCGTATTACGTATTTTAGTATACGTGTACATATTCTGATTCATGGCATGGTTTATTATGGTATTTCACTTGCTGGTTTGGTTTGGATTGGTTTTCTTGTGGACCAACCCCACCTACCCACTCCCTTCCTTTAATAGCCACCCAACTCTCTCTCTCTCTCTCCTCATTACTTCTTCTCCATTACTTCTTCTTCCTCACCATTACTCTCTTCACCTACCAGAGAGAGAGCCTAGGCAAGTGCCGCTTGCTTCATGGAGGAACTCAAGTTTTATTGTTCCATTTTGTCACGACCCGATCCCAAAATTATTTGGGTCGAACCGGATCATGCCCAGCCTGCACCGTTGTGAGACGGCGGCAGTAAGCTGTTCTATATGCAGGTATTCACAACAATATCTATACATTTGTCAAAACTTGAATATACGAAAATTTTAAATTTTTTTATTCAACAATTTAAAAGTACAACTGGAAATGGAAGAACTGAAATAAAGAACTGAATTCAAATTAACAGACTCCAAAGCAATAAAACTAAAAAAATTGGAAAACAACTAGCTAGGCGGTCGGCTCATCGGCCTCAGGTTCTGCGTCCTCCAAGGGGGACTCTGGCAACACCACAGGATACAATACCGGGTCATAGTGGCTATTGTACAATAGCTCAGCATCCTCAATGTCACCTAAAAATGTGGGTCTCCAATCAGGAGGGAGCAAGTACGAATATGTATCTCACATTTAAGGTAATAATGGAAAAGTGCAGGCTAAACAGTAGAAACAATATTTTCCAACAATTTAACAATTTAAAACAATATGATTTGAATGTGTAATCGTCTATGACCAGCTTGGGTTGTACAATAGCGTCCTAGCGACGCGATACGGCTTATCCCCGTGTGTAAGAGGGGTAAGATCGCACAATCATACAATATATGGGATATTGGTCATAAACGTTACACTATTCTCCTAATCCCCACAATCAATATCAATCAATATTTGAACCCTAGGAGAGGGTTCCGTGTAGCAATGTGGTTTAAATATGCAACTTGATAATTACTAAATAAAATGCAAGAAAACATAACCGTAACTTGCCTCTGTTAATTGACTGGATCGGGAATGTCGGTACCGAAGAAAAAGTCAAGTATGTCTCCGAGATCCTACAGTTGAGAACCTTGACTTAGAACCATAATGAAACCATTCTAGATGTGCTAGTTACAATCTCTAGAAGTAGACCCTAGTCAGATTTTAAGTTATTTAATTAATCTACCGAAAATTGTCTAACGTCGCAATTTACGTTCGTTATCATTTTAATTGAATAGGTCGGTTACTGATTAATTGGAAAAATAGCAATTACTGGTTAATTTGGCAAAACTTTGTATTATATATATATATATATATATATATATATATATATATATATATATATATATATATATATATATATATATATATATAAAATATATATATATATATATATATATATATATATATATATATATATATATATATATATATATTTTTACTGATTAATTGGAAAAATAGCAATTACTGGTTAATTTGGCAAAACTTTGTATTATATATATATATATATATATATATATATATATATATATATATATATATATATATATATATATATAAAACTAGGCTTTTTCTTTTAAATGAGAAAACACGTGAATTGCTAAATTACTAGGTTATTTATTATGAGAAAACTTATCAATTTTCTTTATAAAAAATATATCCAATTTATATTCTATGCGTTTAATGGCGAAAACAATGTTCCAGAAAATTAAGAAAAAGCTACGCTACACAATACAGGGTCACAGAGAAATAAAGAAAAAACTGGGCTTATGCCCTTTACAAATTATTTACATAAATTAATTAATCCTAAGGCGAGCTCTAAGTGCCGCGAACGGTCCAAATAGTAGGCCTAGGCCCTGCACCATAAATACTAAAAGCAGTACCAGTTCTAAAATAAATTATAATTAAATTAAAATTAAAGAGTCTCAGACTTGGTCGTGCAATCTCATGTTGCTGGTTTACGCCTCAACGTACAGGAAACCCTGTAGCGTTTGCGTTTCGCCGAGGCTCATCCGACCGATATGGTCGTCGCCTAACTGGTGATACAAAATCCATAAAATCCCAAAAACCATCAAATCCAATCTACAAATTATTTTGTAAAGACCAATTTTCTTTGGAAAAATTGGTTTTATTCGAATGCTAATTTTTATAAGAAAATCCCTTTTAAAAATATTTCCTGAAAATTTGGACAGCACCTTCTCCGTAATTGGGACAACCCAATCCTGGGAGGATGCCAACCACAACACAATAAAATATCCCAAACCAGGGATCACCAACCCAAAATGAATATCCCACCCAAAAGTGAACCACAGCACAATATATCCAAACATAGAAAAATATGCCGCGATGTAACCGATAATCTATGCATCACCCAAAAGCAACGATAAAAAAAATACCGATTCCCAAAAATGGGATCGAGACCGCGTCATCATAGACTATCTACGGGAGGGACATGGGGACGCGAAGTTATACCTCAATTGCTCGGCTAGAGCTCTCAGATGTAAAAAGAAATAGGAAAATATCCACGCAGATCGGTTCGGGACAGCACTGGAAGTGCGGACAGCGCTGCGAACGTATGGGGAAGCTCGGACAGCAGGATCGGCGTACGAGAAAAATGCGGACAGCGGGTCAGGGAGCCGACGGACCGCGAAAAGCGGGAAAAGCATGTCTGCAACTAGGAGCGGGCCGGACAATGGGACATCAGGCCGGAGAGGGTCCGCGAGGAGGCGGGTCAGCTAGGGCACGACCGAGGCTGCGGGTCCGGCCGATCGCGGAGGGGCCGGAGGGCCAATCGGCGGGGTCTGACCTCGGGGAGGCCACGCCGGTCGAGGGCAGTCGGATCCGGCCGACCAGAGGACTCGGGGCCGGGCGAATCGCGACTGAGCGGAGGGGAGCGGCCTGCGGGAAGGGAAGATCGACCGCGGGGCTAACCGGACGGCTAGGGCATGGAAGGGAGCTCGACGGAGGCGGGTACGGAGCTGCCGGGGTCGAGGACGGCTGGGCGCGTGCAGGAGACGGCGGGGTGCGCCGGGGCTGCGCCGGGGTCGGCAGCGGCCGAGAAACGTCGGACAGGGCACGCGCTGGTCGGTGGACACGCCGGGCGGGGGTCGCCGACAACTGTCGGGCGGCGGGGCCTGCTGGCGTTGCACTGGAGGGTCGGCCACGGGCGGGGCTCTGCCGAGGATCGGATGGGTTGGTGAAGTGAAAATGAAAAGGGAATTGGTGGTGGTGTTGAGGAATTTAGGGAGGTGAGAGAACGTGAGGGAGAGTGGGAGAGAATGAAGGGGAAGAGTGGGACGTGGGGAGAGGGAATAAAAAAATGGTTATGGGGAGGGTGAGTGGCTGTGAGTTGAGTTTAATTATGTTTTTTTAAAGGAATGGTTTTGGGTTTGGGTTTGGGTTTGAGAGGAGTTGTGTTGGGTCTCTGGGCCTGAACGAAGAAGCGATCCAATCAATCAATAATTCTAAAATAACTAAAATAATTTAATTAATCGACCAAAATAATAATAATAATAATAATAATAATAATAATAATAATAATAATAATAATAATAATAATTCACTAATGGGAATAAGCCAAACAATAGATCCTGTAATTCCCAATTTAATTAATCTATTTAGAATCAGGGTTTTACAACCTTCCCTCCTTAGAAAATTTCGTCCTCGAAATTTCGAAGATAAGGGCCGGGGTACAATCAAAATCACTTAACCTTGATCAAACATGAAATTTAAATCATCTGGCACGATCGAATTCTAGGTATGATCACTAGGTACAATGATAAAATATCGACACGATCTGAATTATCATGATATGATCTGAGATAGGTTGGATTGTTGTTGTGATCAAAAATCATTTTAGACACGAGAATATCTAGGTACAATTATGATCACCTAAATTAAATTTTCTTCCGTCGTTGTATGTAACTCGTATGCCAAATGTATTTCAATTTCAAGTATGCCTCTCGATCAAAGCATTTTACAGACATCAACTTTCAATTGTCAGCCAGTCTTCCAAAACTGACTACATCAAAATTACAATCTTCCCTTGCCATAGTAAATCCTTAGACAATTCTTTTAAGTTGATCCATGACTTAAAATAAAGAATTTTTAATTCTTGAAATCAATTGACAGAATTACAATCATTAATCAATTTTAATCTTTAACTATGCATCTATCAACCATTCTCATCCAAATGCATTAGCAAAATACCACAAAATCCCAATCGTTCTTACCATAACCAATACGAGCCTCAAATGTTTGGTAGAAATTGCAAATTCAATTGCTCCTTTCCAAAGTTGTATGCCAATGGTCTTATCTCAATTCCTCTCTGCTTATTCCTTCTCTAGAACCTATCATTCTATTGCTCGTGTTATTCCTTCCATGGCTATATCCGTCCCTTCTAGGTATAGTAGTCATCTAACTATAAAAGTTGATCCTCGTCAAGTGTTTCTTTACTTGATCATTATATTCACATGTTTATATATATATCCAAATTCACTTCCTCCATGGGAGAACATTACAAAATCCTAAACTCTACCTACGTTTCGTCTATCTTCCGATAACTCTTCCTTTAATCATAAAACTTAAAACCGCCAAATACCTTCATTTGTTTGAATGAGGTTTAGGCACTGGTGAGCACTACCAACAGTTATAACCCGAATAAGTCACAAATTAAGACATACCACTCTCTCAAGACTAGCTTTCTCAAGGTATTCTTCTACCTTTCCTACCCTTTAGCTAACTAATATATATCCCAAATATGCCCTTACTAGAAATGAGATAGGTAACCATCTATGTTTCTCCCGCATATAGCTATCATCTATTAACATATAGTCATCTACAAGATGTATATCAACTATTTAATATATAAAGCTAACCACAACTATCCACAGCTTCCAGAATATGTAACTAAAATAATAATAATAAATAAATAAATAAATGAATAAATTAATATATAAATAAATATATATATACAACGTACTAAGGTTGAAATAGGAAAGAGATTAAGTCAATAGAGATTGATATGGTCCTATTAAGTTCTAGGAAGATCAAGTAGAATTTTATAGGATATCTATTCCTTCAAGCTTGTGATAAGAGATTTATGAAAATAGAGACAACCGGTAGAAATGCAAATCCTCTAATCGGCAAAAGTCAGAATAATTTGATGGTGCTAAAACGACAACCATATTATGAATATAGTCTTAATAATATTCGAAAACCCAAATATATCCGAAGTCACTTTGCCTCAAATTCATGTCTCGCTAGAGTGCACCTGACTGTAGTAAAATTTGGCTCCATAACTTGAATAGTAATAGGTTTTCGAGTAGTCTATCAACTTTATCCATTTTCTGGCTGAACAACATAGGAGACAAATTTGATGCATTTAGGATATAGTCTCAATAATATCTAAAAATCTATCAACACCTGAATCACTTCAACTTAGAGTCTATGCCCCGCCAGTGCGCAACTGGCTGCATTATACTCGCAGTTTCCATAATTCAAATAGATGGTTGCAACGCATATGTGCGAAGCCATATTAGGTCACTGAATATTTTCTTAACTTTGTCCATAGAAATTTCAAAGGGATAATTCAACAATTCAAAAAGTTTTCTAATGACTAAAGAAAATTCAATATTAGGATAGAATCAATTCTCTGACCGTTCGTGCTTCATGATACTCAAGCATTGAGTTTAAAAGCTTTCTAGGCCTTGAATTGATCAAGAAGTTCTTAGAGAGAGTAAGGTTTCAGGTTGAGTGGAGGAAGTCAACAAATGAAAATATTCTTGGTCTTAGAATAACTTAGGAAATATCAATCAATATTGGAATTATTTTTGGAAAATAATCCCCTTGGAAGATTCGTGAACAAGCTAAGTTGAATCAATTCTTTTGGTAATAATTAACCTTAGGGCTTTATGGTTCCAGAAGAGTTTGGTTCGAAATTGGTCCCAAGAAAGTCAATTGAAAATAATGTCAAGATAAATGGTTGGATACACTAGTCGTAAAAATACTCTGGATAGATAAAAGTTTACCAAGTTTGCTAAAGGAGAATTTGAAACTCTAAATAGTAAAATAGATCTAGATTCTAAATAAAGATAGAGAAGTATGATTTGATCAACTAATTGAAAATTTTGAAATAGGTTTGTTGAAGAAGGAGATTTGGGAAAAAAAAATCTAATCCTAATCCATAAATAACAAAAGAGTATGGATGCTAAGGAATGCTGGAGCATGATAAGGATATGGAGGAAAATAACATCTGAAAAGACAATGGACACTAAAAGATATATAAAATCTAGAAATTAAAGTAGATAGTAAAATAGACCACCATACAATCGGCCTATGCTGGATAAGGCTTAGGATGCAAAACATAAGCAAGGTAGCCTACCAGTCTATAACAAACAAAAATATTTATTTATAATAATTCGGACCTATGTTGTGACAAATCAATGTTCTAGTGTTCTAATTGTTTCTAGATATATTTACCTAAGTTGTTGTTTCGACCTGCATGGGCCACCACCAAAAACATGTCACGAACCGATCCCAAAATTATTTGGGTCGAACCGGATCATGCCCAGCCTGTACCGTTGTGAGACGGTGGCAGTAAGCTGTTCTATATGCAGGTATTCATAACAACATCTATACATTTGTCACTACTTGAATATACAAAATTTTAAAAACTTTTTATTCAACAATTAAAAATTACAACTGGAAATGGAAGAACTGAATTCAAATTAACAGACTCTAAAATAATAAAACTAGAAAAAATTAGAAAACAACTAGCTAGGCGGTCGGCTCATCGACATCAGGTTATGCGTCCTCCAAGGGGGACTCTGGAAACACCACAGGATACAATACCGGGTCATAGTATCTATTGTACAATAGCTCAGCATCCTCAATGTCACCTAAAAATGTGGGTCTCCAGTCAGGAAGAAGCAAGTACGAATATGTATCTCACATTTCAGGTAATAATGGAAAAGTGCATACTAAATAGTTGAAACAATATTTTCTAGCAATTTAATAATTTAAAACAATGTGATTTGAATGTGTAATCGTCTATGACCGGCTTGGGTTGTACAATAGCGTCCTAGCGACGCGATACGGCTTATCCTCGTGTGTAAGAGGGGTAAGCTCACACAATCATGCAATATGGGGGGTATTGGTCATAAACATTACACTATTCCCCCAATCCCCATAATCAATATTTGAACCCTAGGAGAGGGTTCTGTGTAGCAATGTGGTTTAAACATGCAACTTGACAATTACTAAATAAAATGCAAGAAAACATAACCGTAACTTGCCTTTATTAATTGACTGGATCGGAAATGTCGGTACCGAGGAGGAAGTCAAGTATGTCTCCGAAATTCTACAGTTGAGAACCTTGACTTAGAACCATAATGAAACCATTCTAGGTGTGCTAGTTACAATCTCTAGAAGTAGACCCTAGTCAGGTTTTAAGTTATTTAATTAATCTACCAGAAATTGTCTAACATCGCAATCTACGTTCGTTATCATTTTAATTGAATAAGTCGGTTACTGATTAATTGAAAAAATAACAATTACTGGTTAATTTGGCAAAACTTTGTATTTTAAATATATATATAAAACTAGGCGTTTTCTTTTAAATGAGAAAACATGTGAATTGCTAAATTACTAGGTTATTTATTCTGAGAAAACTTATCAATTTTCTTTATAAAAATATATCCATTTTATATTCTATGCATTTAACGACGAAAACAATGTTCCAGAAAAATAAGAAAAAGCTACGCTACACAATACAGGGTCACAGAGAAAAAAAAACTGGACTTATGCCCTTTATAAATTATTTACATAAATTAATTAATCCTAAGGCGAGCTCTGAGTGCCGCGAACGATCCAAACACTAGGCCTAGGTCCTGCACCATAAATACTAAAAGCAGTACCAATTCTAAAATAAATTATAATTAAATTAAAATTAAAGAGTCTCAGACTTGGTCGTGCAATCTCATGTTGCTGGCTTAGGCCTCAACGTACATGAAACCCTGTAGCGTTTGCGTTTCGCCGAGGCTCATCCGACCGATATGGTCGTCGCCTAACCGGTGATACAAAATCCATAAAATCCCAAAAACCAACAAATCCAATCTACAAATCATTTTGCAAAGACCGGTTTTCTTTGGAAAAATAGGTTTTATTTGATTGCTAATTTTTATAAGAAAATCCCTTTTAAAAATATTTTCTGAAAATTTGGGCAGCACCTCCTCTGTAATTGGAACAACCCAATCATGGGAGGATGCCGACCACAACACAATAAAATATCTCAAACCAGGGATCACCAACCCAAAATGAATATTCCACCCAAAAGTGAACCACAGCACAATATATCCAAACATAGAAAAATATGCCGCGACGTAACCGATACTCTAAGCATCACCCAAAAGCAACGATAAAAAAATACCGATTCCCGAAAACGGGATCGGGATCGTGTCATCACAGACTATCTACGGGAGGGAACGGGGACGCGAAGTTATACCTCAATTGCTCGGCTAGAGCTCTCAGATGTAAAAAGAAATAGAAAAATATCCACGCGGATCGGTTCGGGACAGCACTGGAAGTACGGACAACGCTGCGAACATACGGGAAAGCTCGGACAGCAGGATCGGCACACGAAAAAAATACGGACAGCGGGTCAGGGAGCCGACGGACCGCAGAAAGCGGGGACAGCAGGTCTGCGACCAGGAACGGGTCGGACAACGGGACATCAGGCCTGAGAGGGTCCGCGAGGAGGCGGGTCGGCTAGGGCACGACCGGGGCTGCGGGTCCGGCCGGTCGCGGAGGGGCCGGAGGGACAGTCGGAGGGGTCTGACCTCGGGGAGGCCGCGCCGGTCTAGGGCGGTCGGATCCGGCCGACCAGAGGGCTCGGGGTCGGGCGGATCGCGGCTGAGCGGAGGGGAGCGGCCTGCGGGAAGGGGAGATCGACTGCGGGGCTGGCCGGACGGCTAGGGCACCGGAGGGAGCTCGACGGAGGCGGGCGCGGAGCTGCTGGGGTCGAGGACGGCTGGGCGCACGCAGGAGATGGCGGGGTGCGCCAAGATCGACGGCGGCCGGAAAACGTTGGACAGGACGCGCGCTGGTCGGTGGACATACCGGGCAGGGGTCACCGACGACGGTCGGGTGGCGGGGCTTGCTGGCGCCGCACAGAAGGGTCGGCCACGGGCGGGGCTCTGCCGAGGATCGGATGGGGGTGGTGGAGTGAAAAGGAAAAGGGAATTGGTGGTGGTGTTGAGGAATTTAGGGAGGTGAGAGAACGTGAGGGAGAGTAGGAGAGAATGAAGGGGGAGAGTGGAACGTGGGAAGAGGGAATAGGAAAATGGTTAGGGGGCGGGTGAGTGGCTACGAGTTGAGTTTAATTGTGTGTTTTTAAAGGAATGATTTTGGGGTTGGGTTTGAGAGGAGTTGGGTTAGGTCTCTGGGCCTGAACGAAGAAGCGATACAATCAATCAATAATTCTAAAATAACTAAAATAATTTAATTAATCGACTAAAATAATAATAATAATAATAATAATAATAATAATAATAATAATAATAATAATAATAATGGTAATGATAATAATAATAATAATAATAATTCACTAATAGGAATAAGCTAAACAATAGATCATGTAATTCCCAATTTAATTAATGTATTTAGAATCAGGGTTTTGCATATTTTTTTCTCCATGAGATTCTAAGACACTTTAATACTTAGCATTTCTAATTTCCTTGGTTTAATTTGTGTAGATCTAAGTTTATTGTATTTTCGAATTTCTTGGGTTTTGATCTATCTATCCTTGTTATTAACTAGTTTTGATGGTTTCATGATCCCCAGCCGCATGAGCCTGCATACTTCTAGCCGCATAAGCCCGCAAATCCAAGCTGCATACCCCTGTTCCCTCTCCTAGCCGTATGAAGTTATTTCCTGGAGCCGCATATGCTCACCTCTCCCGAGCCACATAGGTTCGCTTGACTCATAGCCGCATAGGCCATGGACTCCTTGCCTCAGCTGCATAAGACTTCATGATCCCCAGCCGCATATGCTTGTTCCTCTCTAGCCGCATATGCTTGCGTCTTTCCAGTCGCATGCGCCCTGTGCTCTTTGCCGCATAAGCCCGTATCTCTCTCCAGCCGCATGCGCCCCATTCCTTCCCGAGCCGCATGAACTCTTTCTCCTAGCCGCAGGAGCTTGATTCCCTTAGCCGCATGGCACTGCTCCTTTTCTAGCCGCATATGCTCATCCCCTCTTGTCGCAGGAACCGTCCCCTTCCCAGCCGTATGAGCCCGCAAATCCACTGCCGCATATGCTCTATTGTCCTGAGCCGCATGTACCCGTTCCCTTGCAGCCGCATGCGCCCCCTTCCTCCCCGAGCTGCATGGCATTGCTTTTCCGCTACTGTATGAGCATGTTTCCCTTAGTCGCCTGGCTCCTTCCATAGTCTGGTCCTTTTTTATTATTATATTATTATTATATTAAAATATTGCATTTATGCTTATGCCATGTAAATTCTGATATGTTCTATGAACACGCTAGTGGTCCGTCATGGCGCACTCTTGACAAACAAACCTAACATGATATACCTCGTTATGCTGTTATGACAGCTAATCTGACATGACAAGTATGAATGACCTGGACACGTGGACGTTTGTGTTTGTACAAATAAACCAGTATTGTCTTGCATCATGTCTAGGATAGGGACCCCTGAATACCACGGTCAGGGGTACCTACTGAAATTAACTAAGGCTAATAACTAGAAGATCCAGTAGTCATGAAAAGATTTCCCAGCTACAGGCAATCCCATTATCTGGGCGCACTAGCGGACTTGTAGCCTACCAACGTAACCAGAGTTGTTAGCAGATCTTCAGAAGATGGGTATAGAAGTTGTCCTTCCTACCAGTATGGCCATGATGGCCAGTATGCAAGTTTATTCTACTATAGTCGAGAGGATCCGGGTGGTGCAGTCAGCAGATTCTAAGCTTCAGCGACTTAGAGCAGAATGTGAGGCAGGACGAAGACCAAAGTTATACATTGATGAAGATGGTACACTTCGACATGGGAAGAGTCTTTGTGTATCCAGTGGAGATATCAGATAGGAGATCATGGCAGAGGTCACAGTTCTCAGTATTCGGTTCATCCCGGCGGTACGAAGATGTACCGTGATATTCGTCAACACTTTTGGTGGAATGGCATGAAGAGAGAGATATCCCGGTTTGTCTCTCGATGTTTGGTTTGCCAATAAGTTAAAGCTGAACATCAGAGGCCAGGTGGACTTCTTCAGCCCTTTCCAATTCCAGAATAGAAGTGGGTGCATATAACCATAGATTTTGTGACTGGATTACCTAGGTCCCGTCCGGTAGAGATGCTATTTGGGTTATTATAGACAGGCTCACGAAGGTGGCTCACTTTCTCCCTTTCAGAGTTGGTCAGTCGACGGCTCAGCTAGCGGAGATGTACCTCAGGCAGATTGTCAGATTTTACGGTGTACCAGTCCGCATCACATCGGATAGAAATTTAAGATTTACGTAGCACTTTTGGCATAGTCTGTAGGAGAGTTTGGGAACTCGCCTCCAGTTCAGCTCAGCTTATCACATGCAGACAGATAGTCAGTCGGAGCATACCATACGAACCTTGGAAGATATGTTGAGATCTTGTACACTCGACTTTGGTGGTTCATGGAAAGATCACCTGCACCTGGTGGAGTTCTCGTACAACAACAGTTTCCAGGCCAATATCCAGATGGCACCGTTTGAGGTACTGTATGGTAGAAAGTGCAGATCCCCGCTAGCATGGGACGATATTGGAGAGAGGCAGATGCTCAGACCGAAAATAATTGTTCAGACAGTTGAGGTGGTCAGAAGAGTCCGGGATCATCTTCGAGTTGCCCAAGATCGTCAACGTCATTGGGCCGATTCTCATCGGCGTCCCCTAGAATTCTCGGTCGACGACCATGTATTCCTGAGGATTTTGCCTAACCGTGACGTCATTCGTTTTGACGTACGGGAAAAGCTTAGTCCTAGGTATATAGGACCGTTTGACATTCTAGAGCGAGTAGGAGATGTATCCTATCGTCTCGTTCTTCCATCGTCGCTACGTGAGGTACATGACGTGTTCCATATATCCCAATTACGATGGTATATCCCAGACCCGAGCCACATCCTGGATCATTCAAAATTGGTTGTTGGTACCAACCTTTCATATGAGGAGAGGCCCGTATCTATATTGGACCGGAGAGAGAAGATACTCAAGAACAAGACTATTAAGTTAGTCCGTGTTGCTTGGGGTCATCACTCTTTGGATAAGTCAACGTAGGAGCGTGAGAATGATATCCGATCGCGATATCCTGACCTGTTTGCCTCGTAAGGTATGATGTCTTCCTTATGCCTTATGCTCTAAATTTCTTGCCTGAATGAATGATTGCTTGATTGATTGCCTTGTTATAGCTTGCCTGTGATTAGTATAGCTTGTTTTTGCTTCTCTAGTATCTTAATTAAATTTCGAGGACAAAATTCTTTTAAGGTGGGTAGAGTTGTAACGACTATGGTTCGTATTACGTATTTTAGTATATGTGTACGTATTCTGATTCATAGCATGCCTCATTGCATGGTTTATTCTGGTATTTTACTTGCTGGTTCGGCTTGATCGGCTTGGTTTGGTTTGGATTGGTTTTCTTGTGGACCAACCCCACCTACCCACTCCCTTTCTTTAATAGCCATCCAACTCTCTCTCTCCTTATTACTTCTTCTCTATTACTTCTTCTTCCTCACTATTACTCTCTTCACCTACCAGATAGAGCATAGGCACGTACAGCTTGCTTCATGTAGGAACTCAAGTTTTATTGCTCCATTTTCTTCTCCATGAGATTCTAAGAAACTTTAATACTTAGCATTTCTAATTTCCATGGTCTAATTTGTGTAGATCTAAGTTTATTCTACTTTCGGATTTCTTGGGTTTTGATCTATCTAATCTTGTTATTATCTAGTTTTTATGGTTCCATGTTGTAGAGGATTTTGTTCTGCCCCATTTTGACCTATGAAAATCTGGATTCTGACCTTGGAAGAAGGATTTATGGAGCTTTGAAGCCATGGGCTTCATGGCTCTTCTTCTCAAACAAGTGGGGAAGAAGAGCAGTACTTGACCGCATGGACTTTCATGCGGCAAGTTTTTCCTGGCCGTATGGCAATTTTTGTCGTATGGCAATATTTACCGTATGGCAATATTTGCCGCATGAACTCAATTTCTCGCTACCGCATATAACCCGTCCCTTTTCAGCCGCATAAGGCCTTGGCAACTCTCAGCCGCATGGCCTTATTGATCCGAGCCGCATAAGTCCCAGTCTCTTACCGCATAAGACTTCATGATCCCCAGCCGCATGAGCCTGCATACTCCTAGCCGCATAAGTCTGCAAATCCAAGCCGCATACCCCTGTTCCCTCTTCTGGCCGCATGAAGTTATTTCCCGCAGCCGCATATGAGCGCATCCCCCGCAGCCGCATATGCTCACCTCTTCCGAGCCACATAGCTTCGCTTGACTCATAGCCGCATAGGCCATGGGCTCCTTGCCTCAGCCGCATAAGACTTAATGATCTCCAGCCGCATATGCTTGTTCCTTTCTAGTCGCATATGCTTGCGTCTTCCCAGCCGTATGCGTCCTGTGCTTTTTGCCGCATAAGCCCGCTTCTCTCTCCAGCCGCATGCGCCCCCTTCCTTCCCGAGCCGCATGAACTCTTTCTCCTAGCCGTAGGAGCTTGATTCCCTTAGCCGCATGGCACTGCTCCTTTTCTAGCCGCATATGCTCATTCCCTCTTACCGCAGGAATCGTCCCCTTCCCGGCCGCATAAGCCCGCAAATCCACTGTCGCATATGCTCGATTGTCCTGAGTCGCATGCACCCGTTCCCTTGCAGCCGCATGCGCCCCCTTCCTTCCCGAGCCGCATGATGCTACTTTCCCGCTGCAGCATGAGCATGTTTCCCTTAGTCGCCTGGCTCCTTCCATAGTCTGGCCCTCTTTTATTATTATTATATTATTATTATTATTATATTGAAATGTTGTATTTATGCTTATGCCATGTAAATTCTGATATGTTCCATGAACATGCTAGTGGCCCGTCGTGGCGCACTCTTGACAAGCAAACCTGACATGATATACCTCGTTATGCTGTTATGACAGCTAACCTGACATGACAAGTATGAATGATCTGGACACCGTTGATGTTTGTGTTTGTACAAATAAACCACTATTGTCTTGCATCATGTCTAGGATAGGGACCCCTGAATACCACGGTCAGGGGTATCTACTGAAATTGACTATGGCTAATAACTAGAAGATCCAGTAGTCATGAAGAGATTTTTCAGCTACAGACAATCCCGTTATCTGGGCTCACTAGCGGACTTGTAGCCTACCGACGAGTAGGGCACATTTCTAGCACACAGTCACGTGTTGCACCCTTCATAAACGGACATTCGACCTGGATAACTTTGATGGTCTGCAGGGTTTGTGGCTGTTGGAATAATCTTATTATATTTTGTTAGTAACTAGGCATGAGGTAACCCTAGTTAGTTAAAGTATCAAGCCGTACTCATTGCTTGGCCGTGAATGATTGGATGAAATCTAGCATAGATTAGTCTTGTCCTGATCCTGTACAAGATTGTAACATGACAGGATTACTTATGCTTGCCTTAACAATAACGATTAGGGGACCAGTTCTGTTCAGGCGAAGGTTTACAACCCCGGTCCTTATTTGGTTTAAGGGTTGTAACTGGCTCCCGGAACAGTTCTGTGTCCTCTCTTCGTTTATTGTCTTACTGCACCCTATGTCATGCTCGTCATGTTTTACCTTACTTCAATAGAATGATTATCTATACTGGCCTTAACAATAATGATCAGGAGTTAAGTTCTGTTCAGGCGAAGGGTTACAATTCCGGTCCTTGTTTGGTTTAAGGGTTGTAACCTGGCTCCCGGAACAGTTCTGTGTCCTCTCTTCATTTATTGTCTTATTACTTTACCAATAAGTATTTGAGACGGATTTCTATTCAGGTGAAGGGTTGCAACCCCGATCCTTATTTGGTTTAAGGGTTGTGACCTGGCTGCTTGAATGGTCTCTTCGTACTCAATTTACTGTTGTTATCTCTATTATTATCAGTTTCGTTTATAATTATCTTTAATATTCAATTATTATATGCTGGTTTTAGTTCCTAAGTGAATCCTCCTTTGTGACACTTGCTCTTTCTGGGGTCTGACCCAACTGGTTTTATATGGCCAGATATCGGAGCAGCTCCAGAGGATCTACCAATCTTCCAACCAGATGGTGACCACTAGGCGTAACTCTGGCAACGAGTGGGTTTATTTTTGGCTCTCCCACTCTATTATAAAATTATTCTTTTGAGGCGTTTAGCCGGCGAGCACGTGTTTAGCTCGTATTGCACCTTTATTTACTGTCTGCCTACGGGCTGTAACATGATTGGCAAAACCTAGGGTTGATCATGTATGACTGAAACTCTTGCTAGTCTTGATATTTTGTACGACTAGCTTCATGATCATCCGAATATGTAATGTATGGGACGCCTTACTATTGTATATTTGGTGCTCTGACATCTTGTAACTATTATTGCTTGCTTGAGATTGAGACAATAGGCTTATTCATGAGCATAGGAGACTGATGGCTTGTAGTTAAACCCTCATGTATCTAGACAGCCGTGATCGTATAGCGAGGTGGGTTGCACTTCAATATACGTAGCTGGCTATGTATGCCCCCGCTCTATTTAGGGGCACGAGAACGTAGGTACGTCCAGCCTATGCCGCAGTGTCGGCGGTAGAATGCTGTATAGGTCCTCTATAACGTGTAACATCTAACAACAAGATATATAAACCTGTCATCTCCGTACGGAGGTATCATATAACATCTCAACTCTATATCTCAATCACAAGTCTAGGGAAGATAGAGCACGATATGAAATTCGATAAAAGAAAGAAACTGAATATAAATAGAGTTATCACGTCACACAAAGTAGATGTTTAACACAAATAAATACAAGTCCTAAAATATAACTAAGTCTCAACTAACAATCGGAACAATCCGATACAAACTGAAAACTAAAAATACTAGACTAGAGTAAGCACCCTCTACTGAGCTAGATGCTCCTCGGGCAACTGAGTGTCACCCTCATGTGCCCCATAGAAGGTAGGGCAGTCACCATCATCATCTGTAATATTTTCAACAGGTCCAGTCAGGACAGAAACGAGTACAAAATCTCAAATAACAGTTCTAGTTATACGATATTAAAAATGTAGCAGTTGATAGAGAGAATATACTAGGTAAAGTAGAGCGTACATGTATCCTGGCAGAGTATATCAAAACTGTAATAAGATAGGGCAAGAAAATAATGTATAACATGTACAAAATTTGGAACTGCTATCTATGTGAGTTTAGTACTAGTTTTAACATGTGATCGGCTTAGAACTTGATACAATGTTTGGCCTGGCTAATCATACATGAGTTTATGATTAACACTATACAATGAGGATACTATAGTGATACAATGATGATATAATATAATACTATAGGGGTATTGATCACATATCTACGTTAATACCCCCATCCCTGACTAATATAGTGGATCCAGTCATGACACGTCATGATACGTATTCTCTGAGGAGGTCGCGAGCCTATGCATGAATTGTATCTATACAATGAACAATAAACAATGAAGACTTGCCCAGTGTATACCATATATAAGAGGAATAACATCTTATGACGGGATCCAGACAATACCAATCCGTGTGCACCATGTATCAAGAGAACAATGATATCTACACTAAATACCAGAAACAAAGACGATATCATAAAACAGAAATATTATCAAAAAATGTACTCACCTATGTTCCTGAGCTGATAAGGTGAACAGACACTCAGAGTAATCACAGACCTAAAGATGAGATACTACAAGTCAAAACATGGTTTAATAATGAAAGAAAAGCTAATCGAGTCATGATATGCAAGTCTAAGTCAAAACTAGGTCAAACTAAGTCACACCAAGCTAAAACTAGGTCATACTGAGCCAAACTGGATCACACTAGGACAACCAAGGTCAAACAAGGTTACAGCAAGTCAATCCAAGTCAAACTAGGCCAATCTGGGTCAAAGGTTGACTTACAGTTGAATTTTGGTCAAAAAGTTAACTCTGGTCAACTCTGGTCAACACTAAGTCAACCCTAGGTCAAACTAGTCTAATATTGACCAACTGTTAACTTTCAGTCAACTGGTCAACTCTGGTTTGGTTTCGGTCAATTATAGTCACTTATAGGCTAAGTTTGACTTTCGGTTGACTTTTGTTGACTTTTGGTCAAAACGGTCAACCGAGGTGAAAACTAGCCTAAGGGCACTAATTCTAACCATTATCAACCAAGGGAACCAAATTCTAACTATAACTTAAATCCTAAACTCACATACCTTAGCTTCTAGGTATTACCTACATTTATCCTTCACAAGGTAAATACCTATACCTTGCCCATTACAAAGGAAATCTCGCTAATACTCAAGATACTAGCCTAGGCTCCTTAGGGTAGCTAGATACTATCCTATCTAGGGTTTACCTACCCAGAAATATAGGTTTCCTAGATATCTAGTCCATCTTAGATTACATGTTGGTTATCTACCCATTACCTTACCCTTGTACCATTCTCACATCTAACTAGACACTCACACACACAAACTCACTCACTCGCTCACATATAACACCACACATATAGGTTCTCCTATAGGCTCACACACATAGGCCAAACTACATATATAGGCTCACCTATATACCCATATCTAGGCTCACACACACATACACAATGGCTCACACACACACACATATACATATAGGCATATTTTAGGACTGATTTGAGATTAGAAAATGGGTTAATATGTGGACTGATTATGGCTGAACCATGGGGTATACATGGCTGCTCAAAGGGGCTATTTTGGGACTGAACAAAGGGGCTAATATGGACTGAACATAGGCTATTTATGTGGGCTGAAATGGGACAGGTTTTGGGGCTGATTGGACTGATTTCAAGGGCTGTTTTGGGACAGCTCTATGCTGGTTTAGGGGCCTGAAACATAGCTGAAATGGGAGGCTATAAGGACTGGGTTAAGGATAGGTTTTTGGACTGTTTAAAGGTGCTTGGAAGGGGCTGAAACATGGCTGAATTGGGACCAATATGTAGGCTAATACATAGGGGTTTGGTGGACTGTTTAGGACAGGTTTGAGGGCTGTTTAATGGATGAAATAGAGGCTAAAATGGCTGCCCCCCTCCCCATTTCCTGCTGCATATGCAGCTGTTACTGCTGCTAAAATTAGTCCCCCTTGTAGGGACTGATACCTATTTGCTACTGCTGTTGATTTGTCCAGCAGTCCTCATTGGGGACTGCACTACAATGCTGCTGAAATCAGCATGTTCCCCACCATCCCTTCACCTATCTCACTCTCTACATCACTCTAGTATCCAATCTCTACTACTCTCTCAATATCAAATCTCTAATACTCTAAACCAAAAACCACACACACACACAAATGAAAATATATATATACATGATACATAGATATAGACACACAAACACACACACACATGGATACATACACATATGTATTCCTAAACGACCCAAAACCTTATCCGAATACCTAAATCTTGCAATTCTACTGTCACGACCCGCACCCGGTTTTCGGACGCGGGCTCGTGAGCAAGCCAGCTACGTATCGAGCGGACTCCAGCCCGACTCGAGTACGTATAAGCTGTCAAGGTCATGGGTATCATGTCTAATCTAAACTATATCTCAATCCATATGAATCATATAATCAAGAAAGAACAAGTATGGGTCATGGTCTGCAGCCCATTAGCATATTGTTCGATTAGACTCCAAGAATGATATGAGTCCATAAAATAAGCAGGATATAACATGGTACTGAATATAAATCACGAGATGATTATAAATACAATAATGATACCTGAATCCTGTAAACGTATCATCACATCTGCCATCCAGAACTACTAGCTAACTCCATGCAATCGCTAAACCTGAAGAGATCATCAGGTCCTCAGAGGACTAGCAAGATACATAAAACATGCCTACTAATATGACAGTAAATAACAGGTGTGGAGAATAAGAACACTGCAAGGAGAACATCTAAGGACAACGAGTCGTGAGAAAATGTAATACTAGACTTGGCTACCAATCAATCGATTAACCTCTATAGCTTGTAGTACAATGCAAGATACTCCCAATCTATAGTAGATTTTGACTGTAATACAATGCAAGATAATCCCACTCAAGATTAGCCAATTCTAGTATCGATCTCCTCTCCTAAAGGATACAAAGTCAAGTAGACTCCTATAAATCGTAGTACAATGCAAGATACTCCCAATTTATAGTGCCACAAGTCAAGTCAATCAATCAATCAATATATGCTATAGGTCGTAGTACAATGTAAGATACTCCCAATCTATGGCATGTCTCAAGTCAAGTCAATCAAGATAAAGAATCAGCTATAGATCGTAGTATAATGTAAGATACTCCCAAGCTATAGTATGTCTCAACTGTTGTACAATACAAGATACTCCCAGCCGAGAATAGTCAAGGACAGATATAGAAACTAACAACTCAATCACGAGAAAAGGGTAACACAAAGAGACCAATATTCTAGCAATGTCAAACATCCTATACGTGCACGTAATCTAGAACAAGTAAAGCAATCAAGGACGAATCAATCATAATATGTAATCATGTGACAATATGAAAAGGAATACAATAAAGGGAAAGAAACCATATAAATACTGTATATGTTCGACAAGGTATACTTGCCTGCAGGTTGCACGGAGAACCAATAAAGTATCGCCAATCAATCAAGTCAGAAAGCCCAAGTCATCACAACTGTCTTCGAAAGCTGAAATAAACGTTACCAACATTCTCAGTATAGTCAAATTAGCTAGGATTGCCTGTCCTTAAGTCCAATTCTGGACACAGGGGCAAAACGATAATTTTGGGCAAAAACGATGTCCGCCGTTGGACCCGCTTTGTACCAAAAAGCGTGCCAGAGTCAAAGGTCTCTAAAGTCGTCAAACTACATGTCTATGGATCCAGTTTTCCGATACGAACCCAACCGTATGTCCAAAGTTGAATTCCGGTGGGCCGTGCACAAAATCGTCCGTTGAGTGTGACCGTGGGGCCCGCAAAACGGTGATTTTATCAACGGTCTCAGAATCGGACCAAACTTGGCATACAAGACCAGAAAAATTGTACGGTTCTGTTGGCGCAAGTTTCGTCTCAATCTGACGAGCGTGTACAAAGTAATTGAAGAATTTGCAAAGTGCACGATACGGTGAATTTTGACGGATACGCATCAAATTCGTCGCGCACACGCGACCAATTTGAATTCCACCAAAGCCCACACGACCACGAAGCCGTTACGCAGCTTTCGATACCTTCGATTTGCGACCACGTCGCCCGGAATGGCGGGACGCACGTCGTGTGAAGGGTTTTTCATAATTTTAAAAATAGGTTTTTCATGAACTTCAACATTGAATAACTTCATGAATAATAAACAAAAATACGAACTACTAGTTGCATTCTAATCTTGGTTAGGTTGTCTAAAGAGGTGTTAAATTTTTTTCTCGAAAACTCTAATATCTAGTTCAAAAACTGGCTTACAAGTTAGGGTTTGGGACAACCCTATCGTACTGTTTTTCGAGCGATAAGTGCTCGACTTTGAGTCGATCCTATGGTCTATCTAGGGGGTTACGATGAAATCCTTCTGAAAGGGTTCGAAGGGGGTTATATGATCTACACTTAGGAAGCATTGGATTGAAAAACCATTGAGTAACAGAGGAGAAAAATAACTCGAAACATAGGTACCTGAACTGGTCTTTCAAACAGAGATGGCTCTCTTCTGTGCGCTGCACGTTCAGGCGCTCGGCCGGCCGGCTCCGGCGACTTGGCGGCGGTGCAGGGCCGGAGGGCGGCACGCCAGAGGTAGGGGGTGAGGTCTGCTAGGGTGGCGCGGGGTGGAAGGGTGTAATTAGGGTTTGGTCGATTGCTTTCCTCCCCTCTACTATCGGTTTCTCGCGTGAAAGTATATATCTTTGGTAAACCGAGCGGTGCTCTCGGTTGTGAGGAGCTGGGTTCCCTAGTTTGGGCCTGGGAATGGTTGGGGAGTTCAGGTTGGGGCTCAGGCTTAGTTATTGGGTCGGGTATGGGGGAGATTAGGCCGGACTGGGACCTCAAGCATGGGTTGTTGGGCTTGACCTATGCTTGTTTTATTATTTAGTTATTAGTGTATTTATGTATATATATGTGTACACACATAATACCCATATATATATATATATATATATATATATATATATATATATATATATATATATATATATATATATATATATATATATTTTAATATATATATATATATATATATATATATATATATATATATATATATATATATATATATCAATAAATTATAAATATATTTACATGCCTATATGGTATATATGTCCTGGTATTTATACACATATGTATACCACAAATTCCACATAGACAATAAAATGTTTTAATTATAAACCATATTAATATTATCTAATAGTAATAAATATATTTATTTAATCACCACCAATAATAAAATATTAAAAATAATAATTTAAATGGTGGTTTGGTGAATCCGTGATACTCACTTTTATCCGGGTCCAGAAAATTGTACAAATATGGTAAAACAAGGTTTAATAATAAAATGCCAACCTTTGTACAAATATCCAAATAATTAAAATTGTACATCAATACCCAAATAATTTAGGAAATAATTATACTCACATAAAATATGCCTACATGGTCTTCTTTGGTCTTACTATATACCTACAAAGGCTTGGATTCGGTTCGGGCCCAGTTCGGGCTAAGTTGGTACAATCGGGTCATCAAAAATCAATATTTCTAATTAATAAATAAATAATTCATCGGTGGGGTTTAAGTCGCAACTTAGCCTGGTTTTCCTAGTTATGGCATCACTATGACTGGGTCTTCCTTACCAGGGCTAATACACTGGTCGAAGCACGCTACTGCACTATCCGTGCCATGGTTCCTAGTCACCTTGTACTCCGAATTTAATCATGATTAAAATCATCTATCGTAATAATTAACTAAAATAATTATTTATAAAAATTCAAAAACACTATTTAAATCAAATAAATAAATAAAAATATTCCAAAAATTTTCGGGAAGGGAGGCTACAAATCTACCCACCTTAAAAATAATTTCGTCCTCGAAATTTCAATTCCTAACTATTTCTTAAAATCAAAGTCTACTATCACCTTAATCTCCTCAGATTTAATTACTGCAAAATAGTTTACAACCACCTCTAGCCATTTTGTAACTCCGAATACTTGGGGACTTCTACCCACCTTTGGTCACACTACTTCTCAAAATACGGTCACTAAAATCTTATAATTTTCTAACTAGTGGTTAACAAATCTACCAACATATCTAGGGTGTATGGCATCTCCTATCTATAAACAACCAAATACCCAAAAGTTAAGCAATATTATATTATAATTTAAGAATTTTCTGATAAATCCTAGATAGCACGATCGTTCGTCACCTCGAAATAAAAGGGACGAGAATCAATGGAACAAGAAACAAGGAAGTATAATCGAGAGCAAGTATGGAGTTTTCAAGGACGTAGAGAATTTCTAGGAGAATTTTCAAGGCAATGTGGATTGAGATTTCTAAGGTCTAGTCAAGTCGCAGGCTCGTACCAGTACAGTTACGTAACCGGTACGATATGCTCTGACCTGCATGGGCCACCACAAAACTTATCACGACCCGCACCCGGTTTTCGGACGCGGGCTCGTGAGCAAGCCAGCTACATATCGAGCGGACTCCAGCCCGACTCGAGTACGTATAAGCTGTCAGGGTCATGGGTATCATGTCTAATCTAAACTATATCTCAATCCACATGAATCATATAATCAAGAAAGAACAAGTATGGGTCATGGTCTGCAGCCCATTAGCATATTGTTCGATTAGACTCCAAGAATGATATGAGTCCATAAAATAAGCAGGATATAACATGGTACTGAATATAAATCACGAGATGATAATAAATACAATAATGATACCTGAATCCTGCAAACATATCATCACATCTGCCATCCAGAACTACTAGCTAACTCCATGCAATCGCTAAACCTGAAGAGATCATCAGGTCCTCAGAGGACTAGCAAGATACATAAAACATGCCTACTAATATGACAGTAAATAACAGGTGTGGAGAATAAGAACACTGCAAGGAGAACATCTAAGGACAACGAGTCGTGAGAAAATGTAATACTAGACTTGGCTACCAATCAATCGATTAACCTCTATAGCTTGTAGTACAATGCAAGATACTCCCAATCTATAGTAGATTTGACTGTAATACAATGCAAGATAATCCCAGTCAAGATTAGCCAATTCTAGTATCGATCTCCTCTCCTAAAGGATACAAAGTCAAGTAGACTCCTATAAATCGTAGTAAAATACAAGATACTCCCAATTTATAGTGCCGCAAGTCAAGTCAATCAATCAATCAATATATGGTATAGGTCGTAGTATAATGTAAGATACTCCCAATCTATGGCATGTCTCAAGTCAAGTCAATCAAGATAAAGAATCAGCTATAGATCGTAGTATAAAGTAAGATACTCCCAAGCTATAGTATGTCTCAACTTTAGTACAATGCAAGATACTACCAGTCGAGAATGGTCAAGGACAGATATGGAAACTGACAACTCAATCACGAGAAAAGGGTAACACAAAGAGACCAATATTCTAGCAATGTCAAACATCCTATACGTGCATGTAATCTAGAACAAGTTAAGCAATCAAGGGTGAATCAATCATAATATGTAATCATGTGATAATATGAAAAGGAATACAATAAAGGGGAAGAAACCATGTAAATACTGTATATGTTCGGCAAGGTATACTTGCCTGGAGGTTGTACGGAGAACCAACAAAGTATCGCCAATCAATCAAGTCAGAAAGCCCAAGTCATCACAACAGTCTCCGAAAGCTGAAATAAACGTTACCAACATTATCAGAATAGTCAAATTAGTTTGGATTGCCTGTCCTTAAGTCCAATTCTGGATACAAGAGCAAAACAGTAATTTCGAACAAAAACGATGTCCGCCGTTGGACCCGCTTTGCACCGAAAAGCGTTCCAGAGTCAAAGGTCTCTAAAGTCATCAAACTATATGTCTACGGATCCAGTTTTCTGATACGAACCCAACCGTATGTCCAAAGTTGGATTTCGACGGGCCGTGCACAAAATTGCCCGTTGAGTGGGACCGTGGGGCCCGCAAAACGGTAATTTTATCAACGGTCTCAGAATCGGACCAAACTTGGCATACAGGACCAGAAAAATGGTACGGTTCTGTTGGCGTAAGTTTCGTCTCGATCTGACGAGCGTGCACAAAGTAATTGGAGAATTTGCAAAGTGCACTATACGGTGAATTTCGACGGATACGCATCAAATTCGTCGCGCACACGCGACCAATTTGAATTCCGCCAAAGTCCACACGACCACGAAGCCGTTACGCAGCTTTCGATGCCTTCGGTTCGCGACCACGTCGCCCGAAATGGCGGGACGCACGTCGTGTGGAAGGGTTTTTCATAATTTTAAAAATAGGTTTTTCATGAACTTCAACATTGAATAACTTCATGAATAATAAACGAAAATACGAACTACCAGTTGCATTCTAATCTCGGTTAGGTTGTCTACAGAGGTGTTAAATTTCTTTCTCGAAAACTCTAATATCTAGTTCAAAAACTGGCTTACAAGTTAGGGTTTGGGACAACCCTATCGCACTGTTTTTCGAGCGATAAGTGCTCGACTTTGAGTCGATCCCATGGTCTATCTAGGGGGTTACGACGAAATCCTTCTGAAAGGGTTCGAAGGGGGTTATATGATCTGCACTTAGGAAGCGTTGGATCGAAAAACCATTGAGTAACAGAGGAGAAAAATAACTTGAAACATAGGTACCTGAACTGGTCGTTCAAACAGAGATGGCTCTCTTCTGTGCGCTGCACGTTCAGGCGCTCGACCGGCCGGCTCCGGCGACTTGGCGGCGGTGTAGGGCCGGAGGGCGGCGCACCAGAGGTAGGGGTGAGGTCTGCTAGGGTGGCGCGGGGTGGAAGGCTGTAATTAGGGTTTGGTCGATTGCTTTCCTCCCCTCTACTCTCGGTTTCTCGCGTGAAAGTATATATCTTTGGTAAACCGAGCGGTGCTCTCGGTTGTGAGGAGCTGGGTTCCCTACTTTGGGCCTGGAAATGGTTGGGGAGTTCAGGTTGGGGCTTAGGCTTAGTTATTGGGTCGGGTATGGGGGAGATTAGGCCGGGCTGGGACCTCAAGCATGGGCTGTTGGGCTTGACCTATGCTTGTTTTATTATTTAGTTATTAGTGTATTTATGTATATATATGTGTACACACATAATACCCATATATATATATATATATATATATATATATATATATATATATATATATATATATATATATATATATATACATAATTATATATACACACATATACATATATAGGTAATATATTTTTATATATAAATACACATATGCACCTATACAATATATATATTTATATACACATACGCACATATACATAACTATATATACACACATATATAATACATATATTTATATATATACGTACACATACCCTCATATATATATATATATATATATATATATATATATATATATATATATATTTATATAATACATATATTTATATATATACGTACACATACCCTCATATATATATATATATATATTTTATACAATACATATATTTATATATATACGTACACATACCCTCATATATATATACGTACACATACCCTCATACGTACACAAACCCTCATATATATATATATATATATATATATATATATAAAATATATTTTATATATATATATATATATATATATATATATATATATATATATATATATATATATATATATATATATATATATATATATATATATATATATATATATATCAATAAATTATAAATATATTTGCATGACTATATGGTATATATGTCCTGGTATTTATACACATTTGTATACCACAAATTCCACATAGACAATAAAATGTTTTAATTATAAACCATATTAATATTATCTAATAGTAATAAATATATTTATTTAATCACCACCAATAATAAAATATTAAAAATAATAATTTAAATGGTGGTTTGGTGAATCCGTGATACTCACCTTTATCCGGGTCCAGAAAATTATACAAATATGGTAAAACAAGATTTAATAATAAAATGCCAACCTTTGTAAAAATATCCAAATAATTAAAATTGTACATCAATACCCAAATAATTTAGGAAATAATTATACACACATAAAATATGCCTACATGGTCTTCTTTGGTCTCACTACATACCTACAAAGGCTTGGATTTGGTTCGGGCCCAGTTCTGGCTAAGTTGGTACAATCGGGTCATCAAAAATCAATATTTCTAATTAATAAATAAATAATTCATCGGTGGGGTTTAAGTCGCAACTTAGCCTGGTTTTCCTAGTTAGGGCATCACTATGACTGGGTCTTCCCTACCAGGGCTAATACACTGGTCGAAGCACGCTACTGCACTATCCGTGCCATGGTTCCTAGTCACCTTGTACTCCGAATTTAATCATGATTAAAATCATCTACCATAATAATTAACTAAAATAATTATTTATAAAAATTCAAAAACACTACTTAAATCAAATAAATAAATAAAAATATTCCAAATTTTTTTGGAAAGGGAGGCTAAATCTATCCTCTAGGACCTAGACACATTCCCCACACAAGAAATCTAACTTGCGCACGCGAGCGGAAACGAGAAACGAGGCCCGAATGGCGAAATGGCCATTCTGGCGACTCCGGTGTGTCCGATTCGCGATACCGCATGATACGGACACCAAACCTATCCGGATTCGACCCAAACTCTACCCACGAGTTCTAAATAATGATTAGAACCTATTCTAAGTACTAACTTGTCAATTCTAGTGTCGGTGCAAAAAGTCACCCGTGTGTTGGAACCCGAAAATCCCGAAAAGCCTATTTTTATGATTTCTTGTAAAACGACCCCACATATCCAAATATGGACACGTACCTAGCCTCATCTCACCCAAACTAACCTAATTAGGTCTAATTAGGCTAGGGGTAACACCCAAACATGTCAATTTAGGGTTTCCCCCAAAATTGGCACTAAACCTAGCCCGAAAGTCCCGAATTGAGTCCAATGGGTTCTAAACCTCTTCTAATAGATTTTTCTACGTCTCGGGTATCCTATAATATGAAAATAACATTAATTAGGAGCAATTACAAGAGTTAGAATTAGGGTTTACCTCTTGGGAGTTGGAATCCCAAGGAAAGCCCTAAAATTGGTTCTTTTTGGGTCAAGAGCCAAATCTAAGCTTCCAACCCCTCCATGCTAGGTTCTACCTAGATAAAAATCATAAACAAGAGTTAAACAAGGGTTAACACCAAGATTAGAGAGAGATCTAGAGTATAGAAGAGAATTAGAAGAGATTTGACTTACTTTGGAGCTTAAAATCTAAAGGGAAAAGAAATGGGTCTTTGTAGAATGAGATAAAGTAGAAGAGAGAGAGTTTTTCTTGAAATGGGAAGAAGAGAGGGAGTGTTGCTGCTGGCCGGCCACATTTTAGAGGGTTGGGAGCATTTAGCAATTTACCAAAATGCCCTCCAAGTCAAAGAAATGAGTGGTATTGAGTTGGGGTCAAAATAGTAACTTGAAAACTCCAAATTTTAAGTTCTAAATCTAATTCTAATCCCTAATTCCAATAAAATCAAATGGGATTAGTCAAATATAAATATCTGGGTTTGGTAATGATAAGTTGGTCGGTTCCAGTTGGATTCCGATCAGAGTCTAAGCTACCCCGGGTCCCCGATACAAGTCAGAATGAGCTAAAATTCGAACCCGACTCAAATAACCCCAAAACAATATCATAAATAATAAAATAAATTTCAAAAATATTCAAAAATACAAAATGACAAAAATACCCCTATTTTTAAAAATTGGGGGTGACAGTATCAGAGTGTCACAGAGCACAGGGGTTATGCTTGTTTTGTGGTGCCCCGGACCACAGGGTTATGAACTACCCGAACAGAGGGAGTTCATCTTCATCAGCCTTCTCTAGTCCTTTAGTTAGAGGACCAGTACCAGTTCAGTAGCAGCAGCAGTACCCGTTCCCGAGGCCATTGTCTACGCAGGCCCAGGCATTCCAGCATCAGAGACCGCATCAGTATGCCCAAGCCCAAGCCCTGATCCAGAGCAGGCAGAGAAGTTTTCAGCAGAGGGAACCCGCACCCGGAGGGCATGGTCAAGTGTTGGCTTTGACCATGGAAGAAGAAGGATTGGCACCAGGTGAGGTGGTGGCAGGTACTATTCTCGTCAATACCTTTCCAGCTTCAGTATTATTTGACTCTGGTGTATCGCATTCGTTTATGTCTGCACGATTTGCGACACGGATAGGACTGGAGCCCGAGTCAATATCAGTAAGGCTCAATATACTTACTGGTAACGGACTTGTGGGAGTAAATGGAGTATTTTTCTCGTGTCGGATCGTAGTTAGCGGTAGAGAGTTCCCCGCTAGGTTGATAGAGTTCCCGATGGCCGATTATGATGTGGTCTTAGGGATGGATTGGTTGAGAGACCAATATGCTAGGATAGACTGCCATATTGGTAGGATTGTTTTTAGCATTCCAAGCGAGCCAGAGTTTTCCTTTTTCCTAGGCGAAGTTGAACCTTCTCCTCCAGTATTGCGGATGGTAGTAGCAGCAGTGTAGTTACCTCGGATAGTCGAGAAGTTTCCAGATGTTTTCCCAGAAGAGCTTCCCGGGATACCGCCAGAGCGAAAGATCGAGTTTGCCATAGACTTGATCCCCGGGATAGCACCAGTATCAGAGAGAGTCTACAGGATGGCGCCGTCAGAGTTAGAGATATTGTAAAAGATGATTGAAGAGCTTAGAACCAAGAGATTCATTCATGCTAGTGGATCGCCTTGGGGAATCCCGATACTTCTTATGAAAAAGTAGAATGGTACGTCTAGGTTATGTGTAGATTATTGTATCTTGAATTCAGTGACAATCAAGAACAGATACCCTCTCCCAAGGATAGATGACTTGTTTGATCAACTCAAGGGGCAGCAGTATTCTCGAAGATCAACTTGCGGTCAGGATACCCTCAGATCAGAGTCAGAGAGAAGGACATCCCGAAGACAGCTTTCAGATCTAGATATAGGCATTGGGAGTTCCTTGTTATGCCATTTGGAGCAACCAATATGCCGGCTGTATTCATGGACCTCATGAATCGCATCTTTATGTCTTATTTGGATCAGTTTGTGATTGTGTTCCTAGACGACATCCTGGTCTACAGTAAGAGTGAAGCGGAGCATGAGCAGCATCTCAGAGTCATCGTCCAGATTCTCAAAAAGTACCAATTGTATGCCAAGTTCAGTAAATACGAGTTCTGGCTCGATCGTATTTCGTACTTGGGTCATATCATCACCAGAGGAGGAGTAGAAGAGGATCCCAAGAAGATTGTGGCTATTGAGACATGGCCGGTACCTAGCACAGTTGCAGAAGTTCGTAGTTTTCTTGGTCTGGCCGACTACTACCGGCAATTTGTTTTAGACTTTGCTCGGATCTCAGCGCCATTGACCCAGTTGACCCGCAAGGATGTACAGTTTGCTTGGACAGCAGATTGCCAGAATTCTTTTGAGAAGTTGAAGCGAGCCTTGATGACGGCTCCTATTCTCACGCTTCCAGATGGAACCGGGAGATTTTTAGTGTATTGTGATGCTTCAGGCAGAGGTTTGGGATGTGTTCTGATGCAGTATAGGAAGATAATAGCTTATGCATCATGCCAACTTCGTGATCATGTGAGAAATTACCCAGCCCATGACTTGGAGCTGGCAGCAGTAGTATTTGCACTTAAGTTATGGAGGCATTACTTGTATAGAGATAGGGTAGAGATTTTCATCGACCACAAGAGCCTGAAGTATGTGTTCACCCAGAAGGATCTTGATATGCGTTAGAGGATGTAGCTAGAGCTACTTGTGGATTATGATGTCAACATGCAGTATCATCCTAGGAAAGCCAACGTCGTAGCAGATGCCTTGAGCAGGAGAGCCGGAGTTTATTTTCTAACAGTGTAACCAGAGTTGTTAGCAGATCTTTAGAAGATGGGTATTGAAGTTGTCCTTCCTACTAGTGTGGCATTGATGGCAAGTATGCAAGTTCATTCCACTATAGTCGAGAGGATCCGGGTAGCACAGTCAGCAGATTCTAAGTTTTAGCGACTTAGAATAGAATGTGAGGTAGGACGAAGACCAGATTTATGCATTCATGAAGACGGTACACTTCGACATGGGAAGCGTCTTTGTGTACCCAGTAGAGATATCAGATAGGAAATCATGGCAGAGGCTCACAGTTCTCAGTATTCGGTTCATCCCGGCGGTACAAAGATGTACCGTGATATTCGTCAACACTTTTGGTGGAATGGCATGAAAAGGAAGATATCCCGATTTGTCTCTCGATGTTTGGTTTGCCAACAATTTAAAGCTGAACATCAGAGGCCAGCTGGACTTCTTCAGCCCTTACCAATTCCAGAATGGAAGTGGGTGCATATAACCATGGATTTTATGACTGGATTACCTAGGTCCCCGGCCGGTAGAGATGCTATTTGGGTTATTATAGACAGGCTCACGAAGGTGGCTCACTTTCTCTCATTCAGAGTTGGTCAGTCGACGGCTCAGCTAGCGAAGATGTACCTCAGGCAAATTGTCAGATTTTATGGTGTACCAGTCCACATCACTTCAGACAGAGATTCAAGATTTACGTCGCACTTTTGGCGTAGTCTGCAGGAGAGTTTGGGAACTCGCCTCCAGTTCAGCTCAGCTTATCACCCGCAGACAGATGGTCAGTCGGAGTGTACCATACGAATCTTGGAAAATATGTTGAGATCTTATACACTCGACTTTGGTGGTTCATGGGAAGATCACCTACACCTGGTGGTGTTCTTATACAACAACAGTTTCTAGGTCAGTATCCAGATGGTACCGTTCGAGGTACTGTATGGTAGGAAGTGCTGATCCCCGCTAGCATAGGACGATGTTGGAGAGAGGCAGATGCTCGAATCGAAAATGATTGTTCAGACAGTTGAGGTGGTCAAAAGAGTCCGGGATCATCTTCGAGTTATCCAAGATCGTCAGCGTTATTGGGCCGATTCTCATCGGCGTCCCTTGAATTCTCGGTCGACGACTATGTATTCCTGAGAATTTTGCCTAACCGTGGCATCATTCGTTTCGGCGTACGGGAAAAGCTTAGTCCTAGGTATATAGGACCGTTTGACATTCTAGAGCGAGTAGGAGACGTATCCTACCGTCTCGCTCTTCCGTCGTCGCTACGTGAGGTGCATGACATGTTCCATGTATCCCAATTGTGACAGTATATCCCAGACCCGAGCCACATCCTGGATCATTCAGAATTGGTTGTTGGTACCAACCTTTCGTATGAGAAGAGGCCCGTGTCTATATTAGACCGGAGAGAGAAAATACTCAAGAATAAGGCTATTAAGTTAGTTTGTGTTGCTTGGGGTCATCACTCTTTGGGTGAGTCAACGTGGGAGCGTGAGGATGATATCCGATCACAATATCCCGACCTGTTTGCCTCGTAGGGTATAATGTCTTCCTTATGCCTTATGTTCTAAATTCTCTGCCTGAATGAATGATTGCTTGATTAATTGCCTTTTATAGCTTTCCTGTGATTAATATAGCTTGTTCTTGCTTCTCTAGCATCTTAATTAAATTTCGAGGACGGAATTCTTTTAAGGTGGGTCGAGTTGTAATGACCATGGTTCGTATTACGTATTTTAGTATACGTGTACGTATTATGATTCATGGCATGCCTCATTGCATGCTTTATTCTGGTATTTTACTTGCTGGTTCGGCTTGATCGGCTTGGTTTGGTTTGGATTGGTTTTCTTGTGGACCAACCCCACCTACCCACTCCCTTCCTTTAATAGCCGCCCAACTCTCTCTCTCCTCATTACTTCTTCTTCCTCACCATTACTTTCTTCACCTACCAGAGAGAGCCTAGGCAAGTGCAACTTGCTTCATGGAGGAACTCAAGTTTTATTATTCCATTTTTTTCTTTACGAGATTCTAAAAAAGTTTAATACTTAGCATTTCTAATTTCCATGGTTTAATTTGTGTAGATCTAAGTTTATTATATTTTCGGGTTTCTTGGGTTTTGATATATCTAACCTTGTTATTATCTAGTTTTGATGGTTTCATATTCTAGAGAATTTCGTTTTGCCCCATTTTGACCTATGAAAATCCGGATTCTGACCTTGGAAGAAGGATTTATAGAGCTTTGAAGCCATGTACTTCATTGCTCTTCTTATCGGACAAGTGGGGAAGAAGAGCAGTACTTGATCGCATGGACTTTTATGCGGCAAGTTTTTCCTCGCCGTATGGCAATTTTTGTCGCATGGCAATATTTGTCGTATGGTAATATTTGCCGCATGAACTCAATTACTCGCTGCCGCATATAACCCGTCCCTTCTCGGCCGCATAAGGCCTTGGCAACTCTCAGCCGCATGGCCTTATTGATCCGAGCCGCATAAGTCCCAGTCTCTTGCCGCATAAGACTTCATGATCCCCAGCCGCATGAGCCTGCATACTCCTAGCCGCATAAGCCCGCAAATCCAAGCCGCATACCCCTGTTCCATCTCCTGGCCGCATGAAGTTATTTCCCGCAGCTGCATATGAGCGCATCCCCCGCTGCCGCATATGCTCACCTCTCTCGAGCCGCATAGCTTCGCTTGACTCATAGCCGCATAGGCCATGGGCTCCTTGCCTCAGCCACATAAGACTTCATGATCCCCAGACGCATATGCTTGTTCCTCTCTAGCCGCATATGCTTGCGTCTTCCCAGCCGCATGCGTCCTGTCCTCTTTGCCGCATAAGCTCGCATCTCTCTCCAGCCGCATGCGCCCCCTTCCTTTCCGAGCCGTATGAACTCTTTCTCCTAGCCGCAGGAGCTTGATTCCCTTAGCCGCATGGCACTGCTCCTTTTCTAGCTGCATATGCTCATCCCCTTTTGCCGCAGAAACTGTCCTCTTCCCGGCCGTATGAGCCCGCAATTCTAATGCCGCATATGCTCGATTGTCCTGAGCCGCATGCACCCGTTCCCTTGCAGCCGCATGTGCCCCTTCCCTCTCGAGCCGTATGGCACTGCTTTTCCGCTGCCGCATGAGCATGTTTTCCTTAGTCGCCTGGCTGCTTCCATAGTCTGGTCCTCTTTTATTATTATTATATTATTATTATTATATTAAAATGTTGCATTTATGCTTATGCCATGTAAATTCTGATATGTTCCATGAACACGCTAGTGGCCCATCGTGGCGCACACTTGACAAGCAAACCTGACATAATATACCTCGTTATGCTGTTATGACAGCTAACCAGTCATGACAAGTATGAATGACCTGGACACCGTAGACGTTTGAGTTTGTACAAATAAACCAGTATTGTCTTGCATCATGTCTAGGATAGGGACCCCTGAATACCACGGTCAGGGGTACCTACTGAAATTGACTATGGCTAATAACTAGAAGATCCAGTAGTCATGAAGAGATTTTCCAGCTACAGGCAATCCCGTTATCTGGACGCACTAGCGGACTTGTAGCCTACCGACGAGTAGGGCATATTTCCAGCACACAGTCACGTGTTGCACCCTTCATAAACGGACATTCGACCTGGATAACCTGGATGGTCTGCAGGGCTTGTGGCTATTGGAATATTCTCATTGCATCTTGTTAGTAACTAGGCCTGTGGTAACCCTAATTAGTTAAAGTATCAAGCCGTACTCATTGCTTGGCCGTGATTGATTGGATGGAATCTAGCATAGATTAGTCTTGTCCTGATCCTGTACAAGATTGTAACATGACAGAATTACTTATGCTTGCCTTAACAATAACGATCAGGGGACCAGTTCTGTTCAGGCGAAGGGTTACAACCCCGGTCCTTGTTTGGTTTAAGGTTTGTAACCTGGCTCCCGGAACAGTTCTGTGTCCTCTCTTCGTTTATTATCTTATTGCACCCTATGTCATGCTCGTCATGTTTTACCTTACTTCAATAGAATGATTATCTATACTGGCCTTAACAATAATGATCAGGTGTCAAATTCTGTTCAGCGAAGAGTTACAACCCCGGTCCTTATTTGGTTTAAGGGTTGTAACCTGGCTCCCGGAATAGTTCTGTGTCATCTCTTCATTTATTGTCTTATTACTTTACCAACAAGTATTTGAGACGGGTTTCTATTCAGGTGAAGGGTTGTAACCCTGGTCCTTGTTTGGTTTAAGGGTTGTGACCTGGCTGCTTGAATGGCTCCTCGTACTTAATTTACTGTTGTTATCTCTATTATTATCAGTTTTATTTATAATTATCTTTAATACTCAATTGTTATATGCTGGTTTTAGTTCCTAAGTGAAGCCTCCTTTGTGGCACTTGCTCTTTCTGGGGTCTGACCCAGCTGGTTTTGTATAGCCAGATATCAGAGCAGCTCCAGAGGATCTACCTATCTTCCAGCCAGATGGTGACCACCAGGCGTAACCCTGGCAATGAATGGGTTTATTTTTGGCTCTTCCACTCTATTGTAAAATTATTCTTTTGAGATGTTTAGCCGACGAGCACGTGTTTAGCTCGTATTGCACCTTTATTTACTGTCTGCCTATGGGCTGTAACATGATTGGCAAATCCTAGGGTTGATCATGTATGACTGAAACTCTTGCTAGTCTTGACATTTTGTACGACTAGCTTCATGATCATCCGAATATGTAATGTATGGGATGCCTTATTATTGTATATTTGGTGCTCTGACATCTTGTAACTATTATTACTTGCTTGAGATTGAGACAATAGGCTTGTTCATGACCATAAGAGACTGATGGCTTGTAGTTAAACCCTCATGTATCTAGACAGCCGTGACTGTATAACGAGGTGGGTTGCACTTCAATATACGTAGCTGGCTATGTATGCCTCCGCTCTCCAGTATTCTAGTTCTGGGGCATTACAGGTTTGGAGAAATTAATTCCTGCATGATAGAACCCATACGACGAGACATAATATAGAAAAATCAACTTATAAAGGAAATTACAACATGCTATTAGCCATCGAGCGACATTGTGCCTTCCTTTTTAGGAAATAAAGTAAGGAATATATGATTCGCTTCCCGCAACAGTCTTCCATTCTTGAAAAAAATTCTTCAACTATTTCAACCATTGAAAATTTTATTCTTCCCAGTGTATCTTGAAAATTTTGCTATCAAAACCGTCACGGTGGAGCCTTATTCGGATAGATTATTTTGTATAAGGGTACTGATTTTATGACCTAATTAGACTATGGATACTGTATTTGTCCGTTTTATACCTTGGATACTTGAAATTTTTTAGTGACACAATTTAGTGACGAACATTTTTCGTTAAAAGACTCGTTTCGTTACTGAAAGTCCAATTTCGTTATTAAAATGTGTCACTAAAAAGTTCGAGTATCCAAGTCTAAAATAGATAAACCCAGTACCCAAAGTTTAATTAGGCCTAAACTTGGTACCCTTATATATTTAATCCTATCCGGATCTGCGTTCCTTACAATTTTACCTATCTCATCTGTTACAGGTGCCGTCAGCTTCTGATTCCCTTTTTTCGTCACTACGTATTTTACATAAGCTCTGGAAACTGACGTCGTTCACCTATATCCCGATTGTATAATGCAGGACAGAACTGTTGTATGTGTGTGATGTGTTCACACAGCAGAGCTTGCAAAAGCTCAAACTCCAAATTCATTTAGTCCCACATCGGCTAGGTGGGAAGACTCAACTGTTCATATATTGCTTTGCTCCCCTTTGTTTCATTAAAGAATTGTGTGGAAGCCCTATGGGCCATACGCGTGCGACGCCGCTGTCCGGTCCGGCTGGGCTCGGTTCGGTTCGGTACAGGTAATGAGTGCGTGTACATGCCCATATCTGCGGGCACCGAATGTCGATTTCGTCTTCGGGTTTGGGTTGAGACCCTAAAATTTTTTTTGCTCCTCTTAAATTTTTCTGACCATTACAAATCATAAATTTTTTGAAACGTATGAACATTTCAATTCTGTCCCGGTTCTTTGAACCATATGCTTCACATTTGTTTTACTTTGTAACGTTTATAACGTCCAATTTAATGGCAATTATTTTATGTCCGTTAGTGATAAATCAACCTATATATTGAGGCACTTCTCATGCTTTCTCACACATTGAAAAATTCCTATACGAAAATTCTCTCCAATTTTTGTTTCCTCCAAGTTCTCCTCTGTTCTTTATTTTTTGCTCTGGGCAGAGCTAAGTCAGGGGTCGCTCTCTCTACGTTGTGTGCGACAAGGAGATACCGATGGAGTGGAAATTTTACCACTAGGAGCATACGTACAAAGTCTGTATATAGACCCAGATTAACTCTTAGGACAGTGCTACGTGTACGACTTTCCCGGAGGCCGGTAACAATTTATTATTTTGTTGCAGATTTGAAAAGGAAAAAGTGAAGAAATTTCTAACAATCTAAGATTTAACATTTAGTAAACCTTTTAACATAATTTTTTCTTTTAAGAAATTTGATTTTCTATTCGGTTAACAACCTGTGTTCTTTTGAAAAAACAAAAAAACAAAAAAACAAAAAAAATACAAATAAAATTGTTAGCATATTTGTGTTAACAAGTTGTGTTCTGTTTGCAAGTATTCGATTAACAAGTTGTGTTCTGTTTGCCAAAATTTGTTTTTCTGTTCTTCTAAATTATTATTAGACAACTGCTACTGTTAACTTTTAGCTTTTAAAATTTGCTGTTCAAGTTTTAACTGCTATTGTTACGAATTGTCATTCAAGTTTTAACTTTTAAAATTTGCTACTGCTACTGTTAACTTTTAGCAAAAGTGTTGCCATTTTGTATATTTGCTACTCTAATTGCTAGTCTAAATAATTGACACTAATTAGCAAAAGTGTTAACCTTTATATATATATGCTTCTTAGTGACAGAAGCATTCCATTGAAGAATTGCTACTCTTAATATTTGCTATTCTAATAGTTGATATACTAGTTATCCACTCTGATTTTATAAGTCTGTATCTAGGAATTGACACTTCTGATAAACAATATCGTTTTAGTTTTTTTTTTTGTCAATTCTAGTTTCCTTTACTTAATATTTTAATTTAGGCTAAAGCAAACAGTTTATTGATTTAGTAAATTCATTTAATTTTAAAGTTCTAAAGTAGAGATTTGTTTGGGTATAAGCTGAAAGGGCCCTTTTTTCAACAAGACGTAAATCGTCTAAGCGACCGATTCTTAAGCGTCCCTAGTGAACCTTCGCTTGGTGGAATCCGGCCCCTATAGCTAACCCAACCTGATCAAAATTTAAAAAACTAAAATTTTAAAGGTGAATTACTAAAATCATTTAAAATGTTATTTTTTAACTTAAAGTAATCTTTATTGAGTATATATAATTTCTGCTGACTTTAGGAACCATGACAGTCAAGGAAGAGACTTTCACTGCCAAACATTCAAAGTTCAATGGCATCTATTTCAAAAGGTGGTAGAGCCAAATAAAGTTTTAGCTTGCCACTTTAGGTCTGATTTCGACTATTAATGGGTCCACGTCCATCACAAATGATTCTGATAAAACTGAGATATAGGGGTATCTAAGTCCTCTTTTTTCACCAAACCTAAGACTGCTAAGGAAATAGACTACCACTGTTTCTACAGAATCTTAAGCGCTTTCTCTGAGTTTTTCTATGACATATTTTTTTGAATATAAATGCACTAAAGAACTCTGGGATTGTAGAAGCATGGAAAATAACAAGAAAAGCCCATGCGGCTCAGACAGAAAGAGCCTCACGCGGCTCAGGAATCCGTTAGACATTCATGCAGTTCAAATGTCCTTTAAAGCCTCATGCGGCTCGGATAGCTCCATGCGGCTCAGGAAGGAGACACATGACCCTAAGTAGTTCACCTCTACGGCTGTCCATAAAGCAACTGCCTCATTAAATGTCCTGACGGCAGCTCTGACAGAAAGGCGAAGTGACAACTCTGACGTAAAGCTGAAATGATAGCCCTGACATGATGGCGTGCTCCTAGGAAAAAGAAGAAAATCTTTTATAGCTGGCACGATCCGCGAAGTCCAAAGCTTCCTATGCTGCTGCCACTCCTATGCGACTGTCACCTCTATGCGGTTACTCTCTTCATGCGGTTGTACTCTTCATGCGGTTGCTCTCTTCATGCGACTGCCACCTTCATGCGGATGCCTCCTTCATGCGGCTGCCACCTTCATGCGGCTGCCTCCTTCATGCGGCTGCCCCTTCATGCGGCTGCCACCTTCATGCGACTGCCTCCTTCATGCGGCTGCCTCCTTCATGAGGCTGCCATCCTCACACGGCTATCTCCCTCATGCGACCGCCACCCTCATACGGCTGCTACCTTCATGCGGCTAGGAGTGTGGGGCCACCCATATGCGTTTCATTTAGAGACCACATTCATGCGGCTCTGTCAGGACGTCCCACTCACGACAGTTGAGACATGTGGCGGTCCTCATGATAGTTGAGACACGTGACGATCCTCATGAGAGTTGAGACACGTGGCGGTCTTATCCCCTCAGAGTTATGGTTGCTAGCAAATTATAACAACCCAGATTTGTTATAATCATCATAATAACTCGGATCAAATCAGATTTGTTGTAATTAAGCAAATTGAACACGTGGCGGGAGATTCGAGCTTGTCATGACAAATTATGAAGATTTATTGCGATCAGCTTTAATTGTCCATACGGATTTGGCGTAATCAAAAATTAACTACCCAGATTTGTTGCAATATCAAGATTAATCTTCCAGATTATTGGCCGCCGACTTTTCAAAGGACAATCATTGCAAACCCTAATGATCACACCCAACTCCTATAAATAGCAAGATGCCATTCCCTTGCAAAAGAGACTCGGACCACCCGGCTGGACACACAGAGAGACAAAGGCACGCACAGAGGATTCTTCCCACACATCTCGAGAGCATTTCTTCATCAGAGTCAAGGCTACGTCCGATCGTCCAAGGAGTAAGGCCGAGCTGTCGTCGCTTTCTCGAGCCTCTATCGTCACCCCCCAGAATCAAAAATAAATAATCGTACCTAAATTGCTGTACCAAGATTTTCGTTCCTAGGCTTTCTTTGTACGAGCGAGTTTGTATTGTGAGTCTATGTTCAGTCCTCCTATAAAATTGTTCTGTACTTTTATAATCAATGGCAAATACGATGGCGACTCTGCTGGGGACTAACTTCTCCACGGCTGATGAGTTGGTGAAGCAATCGGACGCAGCCAAACTTGGCTCCACTCAATAAATGCTGGTCTCCTGGTTCGACCAGCAGGCGTTTGAAGAAATGCTCTCCGACGGGAGCGCTGGCCCGGTCCAGCGGCGAGCCCGTACGAAGAAGGCCCGCAGGGAGTGGAGGCCCAAATCATTCGCTCCTCCCTAAACTCTCGAAGAAGTACTCTCGGTTGCTCAAGACGGCAGAGAAAACTCTCATACGGCCCTGCTTCAGGCCATAGAGGACTTTGCTGTCCCCAAGTCCAGCAGAAGAAAATACTATGATGCTGGACTTGCAGGGGCAAAGTGGAACTCTATGCGGTCCAAGCCGCATAAGGATGCCAGCCGCATGAAGAAGGCTCATGCGGCCGCAACCGCCAGCCGCATGGAGAAGACTCATGCGGCTACAGAAGTCAGCCGCATGCAGAACGCCCATGCGGCCAAAACTGCCAGTCGCATACAGGCAGCCTGCATGGTCACGACTTCCAGCCACATCCTGAAGGTTCATGCGGCCACCGCTCCCAGCCGCATACAGAAGGGTCATGCGGCCATACATGCCAGCCGCATGCAGATAGCCTACACGGCCACCAAACCCAGCCGCATACCATCTGCTCCATGCGACTCACGGTCAGTCTTTGACCACCTCTCATGCGGTCCTGACTCCAGATGCGCCTAAGAACATGTGCCAGACTCTCTGTGGCACCATTTGGACTCTTCCTACTATGCACCCTCGGGTGCTAGAGTGAAGAAGTCTAGGCGCGGGCTCGGCGAGCTCAGTCAGCTGTCCCAACCTCTGACCATTCGAGCGCTCCGCTTACTGTTATGTGGGCCTCCGATGGAAAGTTGTACCAAACCACTCGAGTCGAGCCCCCGGCGGCAAACAGACAGAGTGGTTCCCAAGAGTCTCCCAACAATCAGGGAGCAAACATGGTGCCAACAAACTCAGATGCTCAGGATTTTCGGGCCTACAAAACAGGTGTAAAGGTTGCTCGAGGCGCACCTGACTTGGGTGACGTGATCCTTCACAAGCGCAATAAAAAAGAAGAAGCTTCGGTGTGCAGAGAGTCATTCCATGGACCCACCGCACCCAAGTCATTGTCAACTGCTTCTGTAACAATAAGGCAGTACAAGAAGACCGGCGGTCCGTCTTCCAATGACTGCAACATCCAAGCTCAGAAGACGAAGCGCTTCTCGTCACCTCCTGCAATTCTGCTCTGAAGATTTCTGGCAGCGGTAGAGGGAAGAAAATAAATATCTCCAGTCCGAAAATCTCAACCGGCGTAACCAAGAAACTCTCTTCTAAGCAGTTGTCTACCACCGTTTCAGGAGGCGTTTACCAAGGTACCCGCTCAAAGACGAAATCTGCCATACTTGGAGATTTGTCGTCCACATCTCTGGGAGGCACAAGAGCCGGGGGGTAGCACTTCCCCAAATATCCACGACAATCAGGTGTTCCAAGAAGATAATCCAGAGAAAACGATTCACCCAACAGATGCAGCAGATCCCGATGTCCCTACGGACGTCCACAACTCTCAAGACGAGGCAAGCTTTGAAGCTGGGGGTACCACTGCCAAGACCTCAGGATACGACAACCGTATCCTGCTGCGTGGAGAGATGTTCCCTTCCCACCAAGATATAAACCATTTAACATCAATCCATATGATGGGAAGACATCTACAAGCAGGTACATCACCTACTTCAAAGCCACAACCGACCATCTGCCTCATAACGATGCCATCCTTACACGGTTGTTCATCGGGGCACTGGAGGGGGTCGTCTTCGACTGGTACCACAAGTTGCCGGACAACTGCATCCATTCTTTTACCGGCTTCAAACGTATGTTCCTAGAGAGGTTCTACAAAGTAGGACAAGGCGTGACAATGTCCACCCTCATGGACGTTGTCCAGGAAAAAAAGGAGCTGACAAGGAACTATATCGAGTGGTTTTGTCAAACCGCGATGAAGTTGCCTTCCGGTAACCCTGATTCCTCCTTAATTGAAATTTGCCAAAAGAGGCTGCTTCCCACGATCAGCCTCTGGATGGACGAAAGTCAGTTTAAGGATTGGAAGACTTTTATTATCAGTGCCACTAGCGCAGAAGACAAGTTTAAGAAAGCTCGCCAATTAGGATTGCACATCTCGGAAGGAGAGGACAAGGGCAAATGCCCTAACACCAGCAACAATGGTGGTTATCCCTCCAACAATCGAGACAACAAGGGCAAACAGGCTATGGTGGCTGACACAGTACCGAAGCCTGAACCAAAGCCAGCAGAGAAGCAATGGCCTCAGATGACCTATTGTTTCGAGGACGGCCATGTCAAGCCCATCTTGGACATGCTCATACAAGGAGGTCGAATTTAGCTCCCTCCTCCAAGGCGTGAACCTCGTCCTGCAGAAATAGAGAGCCCCAAGTACTTCCACTACCATCGCTATGTCTACCATGCTACACATGACTGCAACCAACTGAAGCGATACATCTTGCATCTCATCGATTCTAAGGCCCTGGCCATTGATTTCGAAGAGGTGACCGTAGCAGCCAACATGGTGTCAGTACAATTCTGCAACTTCCCTCCGACAGAGACTCCAGATGGAGTAGTGCCTGTCCCCAGAGCGAAGATGGAGGTCGCTAACCTTCCACCTCCTCGAGACCAGGCTGATGGTCTAGTTCCCCTTACCACATCACGGGGTAGATCATGTGGGTCCATCGGGACCTGGTACCCGAAGTGACTCAGTCCGCACCTCCCTCCACCAGCAAGAAGAAGAATGGAAAAGTCAAATCATGCCGCACAGTGTCGGCAGAGGTCGAAGAAGATACTGCCATTGTTACTCGTTCCGGCGCACAAACCTAACCTCCACCGGGTAACTCGACTGAAGACCATCAGCCGACAGCGGCTGATGCTCCAGGACCTTCGCAGCCTTCGACGACCGACAAGCCTAGGCCGAAGGAGACTCGCTTCGACAAACCACTTCGAAGAGAGACGTCTTATGGGCTAGAGAGGCCCTACTACTTTGACATCTTGGCATAATTGGCCAACACATCGGCCAAATTATCGCTATATGAGCTCCTGAGGCTCTCCAAGGATGTTCACATCGTATTAAGCGAGACAGTCCAGAATGCCGACGCATATCTGGCTCAGTCGAATCTCACTGGAAAAGCTCGCATGCAGATCTCCAGGACAACGCTTGCACGGGTTCAATGCCGAACATTCTCTTTACTCCGTAGGATATGCTTATCAAGACCAACCTGCACGATCGCCGTCTGTATTATACTGGGTACATTGGCGATATCAAGGTAGATCGGATGCATATTGATCCTGGTTCTTTCATAAGCATCATTCCGAAGAGCTTACTACACCATCTGCGTATCCCAATGCATCGCCTGACACCGACAAGTACCGCCATCAGCGGTTTCAATTCAGGCAGAAGCTATCCGATCGGAAAGATTCGCTTGAAGTGCCAAATCGACGACCTTCAGTCAGAATTGACCTGTTATGTCATAGATGCGGACACTTCCTACAATATTCTTCTGGGGTATCCTTGGATACACGACTACATGATCGTGCCCTCCACACTGCACCAGTGCTTCAAGTACGTCGACAAGCACGGCTTCGTAAGGACAGAATTTGTCGACATCGATCCCTTCAAAGGGGTCGAATCCTACTACTCAGATTCATGCTTGTACGAAAAGTCGAAAAAGCACCTGGCCGAAGGAGATACTTAAGCTCAAACTGAGACGACAACTGGATCGGAAGAACCTCTGACAATCCACCTTCAAGCCCGCAAACCTGGCAGAACTGCACCACTTACAGCCACTCTATGTAAAGATGCAATCAGCATCTTTGCACAGGAGGAGCAGATGATAATCCGACTGCCAAGGTCTGGCTAAGTGCCAAGACCCATGACAGAGCCACTAATAATCAGGCTGCCTAAAGCTAGCCAGCAACAAATAGGGGAGCTCAATTCCTCTGTCAAGCCGATGACGATTCGTCTTTCTAGAATGAATCGGTAGCCAAGCGCTAAGCCGGGAACTGCTAGCCAGCCAACAACCCCCTTTCTAGCACCGAGCACCAAATTGGGGGTGGCCAGTACTCCAACGACTCCACGTCCTGCTCCACCCATGGAGCCCTTGATGATTAAGCTGCCCAAGTCATCCTCCCAGTCCTCATTGACACAGGGGGTGGTTGAAGAAGAGCCAGAGCTGGCCAAGTATGTGGCTGCTCACACTGATGTTCCATCCGCAGATGATGTAATCCTATTAGAAAGATACCTTATTTTATCAATAAAGGGCTATCTTTGAACTACCTCGAGCTTAATAAGCTTTGTATAATGTATGCTATGGAACACGGTATAGGCACCCACCTGCACACACAGGTGACAAATGTCTACGCCGCGAACCAACTTACTCCAGTGGAAGACTTTTACCGCATAATCGAGAGAGAGGATCATCCAATCATCTTCGGCCGAAAGAATGATCCACAACCCATCAGGATAGAAGAAGTTGATCTCGAACCCGACACAGGGAGACTGCCCCTTTATCTGTATAGTTCTCGATCCAAGTACCTTATGCAAAAAACAGGGGTATGATCTGAAAACTATGCCAGGCTTGAACTATGGCGCGGGATGGCAATTACCCTTACAATTGCCTGTCCCAGCTGGAAAACTACGAGATTATTACAACAAAACCAGATGTGGGCTAGGTTATGTTACACCGTCAATGACCCCTGAAAGCTCAAACGAGGAATGCGACTGGCATTCACACTCAACCAGATCACCAACTTTCGATTCAGATGTCAGCATCGGGGACGTATTCAGACAAGTCTTGTCCTTCAATATGGCATTTATCGACACCTACGAAGAAGATAAAGATATTCCTGAACTCCTTGAGTTAGAACCGTGGGCCCAACAGCTAGACGCGCAATGGGAAAAGCGGTTCGAGCAAACAGAGCCTCCCAGCGAAGATGAGGTTGCACAAGTCGATCTTGGTGATGAGTCTTCTCCAAAGCCCATCTTCGTCAGCAAAAGTCTGACATACGAAGAGCGAAAATCGCTACTATAACTTGTCAGAGAATACATCGACGTGTTCGCCTGGAGCTACAAAGACATGCCAGGACTGAAGCCCGAGGTTGCACTTCACAAACTCAACATCCGTCCGGACGCAAAACTGGTCAAGCAACAGCAACGACGGTTCCGCCCCGACATCATGAATGCTATTTAAGCTGAGGTCAATAAACTGATAATCAGTGGCTTCATCCGCGAGGAACAGCATCCAGACTGGGTCGCCAACATAGTACTAGTCCTCAAGAAGAATAGAAAGATTCGAATCTGCATCGACTTTCGCAATCTGAACGAGGCATGTCCTAAGGATGAGTTTCCCCTCTCTATCACCGATATCATGATTGACAACACCTGTGGCTTCGAGCGTATGTCATTCATGGATGGCTTCTCGGGGTACAACCAAATCAAGATATTCCCTAATGACGAAAAACATACATCATTCCGAACACCAATTGGCACATACTGCTATACGGTTGTCACGACCCGTACCCTGTGTAGGGGCACAAAAAGTGGGTACGTCCAGCCTACGCCGCAGTGTCGACGTTAGAACGCTGTCCTAGGTTACTATCTAATTAACAACCCACGCAATTATATAATATACTTGTCAAATCTCAACTCCGAACGGAGGACAAGTATAGATATAATGAATCTCAATCACAGTCTAAGACCGATAAGATATCACAGAAGTTTATGACTAAAGACTAACAACAACAATTTATAAACTATAAATAATAATATCTCAAACAAACTCAAATATAAAATCGTATCTCAAGTTATTACAATTCAAGTTCTAAAACATGAAAACTAAACCAAGTCTACTAGCTAGTCTCCCGATCACTCCTGAGTGTCGGGGCCATAGGTAGCTAAGCCATCTCCTGCTCCAAGACAAGTAGGGCAAATGTCCCCAGGGCAATCATCTGTAATATTTTCAACAGGTCCAGTCAGGACAGGAACGAGTACATTTCATCAAGAAATTTCAAGTAAATGACAGGGAACTATAAAGCAGTTATAGACAGTTGTATTGATGAATATGGCAGTTTTATACAGGTAGTGATGTAGAGAAGCAGTTAAGGTACAATAAAAGTAAGGTAACTAAACAAGAAGAGAAACATAGCAAAGAAGACTGTAAAAATAAGATCTAGCTGAACTAGAGTAACATAATGAGTTTAGATGGTACAATATAAGTCGAGTGTAATCCCAATGTGAGTCTAATATAAGATGAGTCGAATATAATTCTAATTATTATTCTAATAAGGTGAATCGAATAAGGTGATACGAATAAGGTGATACGAATAGTGATTCATATGATGTTCTAATAATGATTCGAATAAATTCTCCAAGTGTGTTTTAAAATACTTAGATAGACGTGTAAACGGCTAAGGGTAAATCCGGCACATCACACACCTGGCCGGGTGTGGAATGACTATCGTTCGAATATATTCATAGGGGGTGGTTCGAATAGTGGGAATGTTCACATGTCTAATTAAGTATTTTCCTGCCCAGTCTAATACAAATGAATCCATAATCCAACACATAAGACGAATACAAGTCCAACTAGCATATGGAGATACGAATAGGGTGATTCGAATAGTGATTCGTATGGTGATTCGTATGGTGATTCGTATAATAGAGGTAAGACGAGTAAGTATGTGTGTCGCATACATGGATTCAGAAATAACAATACGTGTTTTTAACAGGGAATCACATACAGCTAACTAGAACTGAAGTACAGTAATGGACAAGTAAATGGAAGAACTATCAGAGAATGTACTCGCCTGATTCTCTGAAAAGAGTAATAAAATATCAGATGTCTGCATCGGAGTCACAATGTCCTAAATAGAGCAGTAGAGGTTATAACATGTCTAGAATGGTAAATAAGTACATACAATGCAATCTACATGATTTCTAGGTTGATTTAGGTTAAAGTTAACTCTAAGTCAAACCTGGTCAACTGTCTAGGTCAAACTAGGTCCAAGTCAAACTTAGTCAACTCTGGGTCAACCCAAGTCAGTACGTTGTCAAACTGGGTCAATTGGTCACACTTAGACTTAATGTTGACTTTGGTCAACTGTCTAGTCAATTTAGGTCAACTAGTCCAATCTAAGTTAAACTCTATATCTAACTCAACCAACCCTTAGGCTAGTGCACTAGGATACCACATCCTATAACAAAGTGCATACCAACCCAAGGCTAAGGTATCTCACATAATATAGTACACATATATATGCATAGCCTATATAGAATTCACTAACCTATCACACATATGTATATACATATATACCCTCTCATATATATATGCATTACATAACACATTCTTTCATTCAAATTCAACAATGCATACTTTATGTATATTACATCCTTACAACCAATTGCATATGTCATTATATACATACATACATATTTACATATTTCCATACATACATACATATATATATATATATATATATATATATATATATATATATATATATATATATATATATATATATATATATATATATATACTGAGATAAAGGGCTAAGGAAGGGGGCATGAGGAGTGGTGTGTGTGTTAATAGAGTAAGGTGTGAAGAGGGTTCTCAGGATTCATTCAGTTAAATGACAGTTTTGTGTGTACACAGGAATACATGATATTGTGTGTTAGAGTTTAGTGTCTCAATCATTACAAGTGCCAGAGATTAAAACATGGTTCAATGGAGAGCATTTCAGGTGTGTGTGTGAGAGAGAGAACATGAGAGAGTGATTTGTGTACAGGGTTCATAGTGTTTATGTAGTAATAGTGAAGCATGTGTGTTAGAGTGTCAATTGGATAGCTAATAGTGAATGCCAGTTAACCCTAAAATCAGTGTATAGCAGTGAACAATTTCAGTTAAAACTCAGAAAATTCTATTTCAGTCTTCATGTTTCCACAATCTCAGGTTTTAGGCAGTGTGTGTACACTCATCTCCATGTATCCCAAAGCCAAATGCAGCTACTGCCAATGCTTGCAGTAGCCTAAATGGCTTTGCCAAGGGACAGGATCCGCTGTTTCCTGGTGGGATACTTGCTAAAATCCTGAATCTAATGAATGCCTATCTCCTTACATTTCTCTCTAGACCTGATACACTCAACCAAACTCAGACTTCAACACACTAAGGACTGAACATTGGTATCACACTCTAGGATTGATTCCCAGGTCATAAATTAACCCGACCAACCAATTCCATTTGAAAATCAAAAATCAGTTTAAGCATCAACAACTCAGTTCACATATTCAGTTGGGTAGTTTCTAGGAAACAGAGGGTAATATCCAATCAACCATGTATCAACCTATCAGTGAACTAAACCTGTGTGTGAATCTCAGGGATGTGGCAAGGACAGTTATGTGTATGCAAGTATAGTGCACTGTGTGTTCAGAATTTGGGTAGGTGTATCCCAGGTTTCACAATGTCAGGTTCCTATAAAACCCAATTCAACTGTCAACCAACTGAGATTAAGTGTCAGTTGATTACCAACCTAATCTCAGGTTTTAGGCACATAGTTCAATGACTGCTAATAAATGAACTAATTGACAGTTCACAGGGATTCGATTCTCCGGTTTCACATATTGAATCACACAGGATTCATTTCAGTATCTCAGGAATCCTTGTTCAGTGAATATCATTTCAATAAATCAATTACATATATATATATGAATCAACAAAGGCAAATTTAAACATGGAAAGATGGTTGGAAACACATTTGAACTCAGAAATTGTAAATAGGACAGAGTATCAGTAAATGGAGGGAAAAATTGGAAATCGACAGTTAAAATAATGCTAATATCCAAATTAACTGGTTGGTAATTAGTCATACACATTCATACGTGTCCTATAAGTGGTTTCGTGTCCACACAACCAGACACGAAGTGTCCAGACATGAAAAACACAGATGAGAGGATAAGTGAACACAATGTGGTGCGCGTGTGTCCGTGTCTCATGAGCACGACACAAAGTTCGACACGCCTTGTGGTCATACCCACGTGTAGCCCAATACTAGGGCTACTCACTGGACATGACAGGAGGTGTCCACGGGTCGCGTGTCCTGAGCACGAGACACGTATCAGTGGCTCGAAACTAATATACTCAGCACAGTACGAAATCAGTGCGGGCCAAATTCCTTCGTGCACACTAAACGAGAAGCCGTGAAAGTTTACAAGTGTCATGTCAGTCATTAGGACAATGTATGTGTCAAGTTTAGTGGCTTGAGTCACCGTGTCGTGTCCGCTAGGACGCCCGAGCAGCAGGATACTGCACGACAGTGTCGTGCAGCGTGTTCGTGTCCAATTTGGACACGGACACGAGCCTAAATCGTGCTCAGTCCTAGGGTTTTGTGTCCTACATGTCTAGGGCTATCCAAAACTATAATTTGTTTTACAAAACACTAACTTTTATTCCTAAGTGGCATTTAATCGAACACGTATTTAAATGAACCAATACGTGTCCGATATGGACATGAAATGGATACGGATTTCTACCAAACTTGGGCTACACCTAGGGGATATAGGATCGAAATCGTAAAGCACAATACTCTAGAGGGGGGGTGAATAGAGTAGGCAGCAGAATATTGCTAATTAAAAAATATTAGCAGGAAGATCACAGAATAATAATCACAACTAAGTAAAGTAAAGGCAGAGACAAGAATGCAAACACAATGACAGTGATGTATACTGGTTTCCCTCTGTTGAGGACTAATCCAGTCGGTAGAACTCTTGCTACCAGTTGAATCCACTATTGGCAAAACCGCAAGTTTTCTTACGAAGTCCTTGCAACTTCTACAACGCGAGCTTTGATACGAAGAACTCGTCCAACTTCAAATGTGAAGAGGTATTCTTCAATCAAGCCTTCTGATTACAATCTCTCAGAAACTTCTAGACCGTACCACACTGGCAAATCGACTAGAGGATTGTAATTGGCTTGGGATCTGAAATTTAAAGCTCAAGAAAAACTCTTTGGAAGACTGAATGCTTTAGATAGAGAGAAGATTGAAAGTGAATGAGTGAGTTGAAAATATCGAAATCTTTCTCTATTTATAGGAGTTCCAAAGACAGAATTCTGGCAGAATTCGGGCAGAATTCGGACAAAACTCTTTGAGAAAATCTCGGTCAAATCCGCAACTGCAGGAGGACCAAGTTTAAAAGAATTCAAAAATCAAACGGCCACCAACCGAACTCTGGCCGAACTCTGGCCGAGTTCTGTCAGGGTTAGGTTAGGTTTTAAAAATTAGTTTTTGATGATTTTTGAAAACCTTTTTGAAACCTTTTGTTTAAATGAATGTTTTTCAAAACAAAGGATATTTTTAAAAGTATTTTGAAAACATTTTGGAATAGCCTATTTGCCAGTACGACTCGGTGTATAACGTATTTCTAGACTCAATAAAATGAAAAATACATTGCTCAAAGGAAATACAGACTCGAACAGGCAAACATAGCTTCGGTCTTGAACTGTGTAGATAGCTGTTCTTGTTCATGTCCAAGAGTCCGATACATCCTGACTAGCTTCATATATCGAGACAGAGTTTGATCAATTATTAGAATCAGGTTGACCATATGACTAATGGGCCAACAATCTCCCCCATTTTGATAATTGACAAACTATGAATAATATAACATTTAAGCTTGAAATAAAATCAAAAATTGTTCATGTCCTGCATTTTCTTAAAAGAAATGTTAGATCTTTATTTTTCTCCCCCGTTGTCACTTAGCAAAATAATTGCAAAAGAGTAAAAAAAAACTCCCCCGCAATCAATGCATAAATAACAAACGGTGAAGAAATACAAGAAAATAATCATGATAAATGATGGAAATAGAAAAGAAAATTTACATAACATCACAGGCATGTATTTGTATTCAGACAGTTTATAATAAACAAATAATTATATCACAGGCAGTTTATAGTTGAGAAGCAGATAAATAAATGCTAAGTAAATAAACTGATGTGAATCATAAACCAATAAAGATACAGATAAAGATGTTCAGATGACATCAAATAAAACAAATCCAATACAAGTCAAAAAGAAATACTGATAATAAAGTCTGAAAATAGAAAATCTTGGAATGTTGGAGCATTTCCAAGTGTACAGTAGATAATGTCTAAGTCTCAAAAAGAAACATATCACAACTCATCATCATCATCATCTTCATCATCAGTATGACGACCAGCATGTCCAGAAGGACCAGCTCCAGAGGTACCCGTGCCAGAAGGGTGAGGAGGAGCGCCAGTGTAAAACTTACCGACATAATTACGAGGAGGAGCACGATCAGAACGGTACCAATCATATGCGTTACCGAGCTAGAAGTAGGCATGAACAGCCTCATCCTCACAACGGTAACCAGAGAAAGCTGGATCTCTAGGGATGGAACCGGCTGAATGTCCAGTCTGGGCGAAACGAAGATCAGCTAAGGAATTTGCAATCGCCTGATAACGGGTGACGTTGCGAAACTCACGTTCGTGAGCCATGTCCGTCATCGAGACGTGCAAATCTAAAAGATGCTGGTGTATGCCCTCAAAAGTCATAGCATACTGCTGAGGAGGTGGAGGACGTAGAGCAGTAGCAGGAGCAGTAGGAGGAGCAAATGCAGTCATATTGCGACGAGATAACTTGAGAACCTTGGGCTCAGGGTCTTGAGAACAAGTAGATAAATCAATGTTGAAACGCTGAAAGATGCGTGGGAGAATCATCGCATAAGAGAGATTTCTATCTCTTGCACGACAACGTCCCATCATCTGAATAATGGTCTTAGGGGCAAAAAATGGAATCCCCTTAAGAATATGATACATAGCAGATAATTCAAGAGACGTGACATCATCCTTCGAAGTAGATTTCGGAAGGAGAGTTGAATAAATAATACGGTGCAATTCATAATTAAACAAGTTCAAGTTGTTTGCCTTGAACTTTCCAGAGCGAACTCTATCAGGTGCACAGAGTTCCGCTTTGAAACTAGTAAGTGTCGTGCCTTCGGGGAAATCAAACTCAGTGATGTCAACAAGTGGTTCACCTTCGTCGGGAATACCAAAGATCTCTGCTAAGAGAACATCATTGAAATTGATATCTAATCCTCCAACACGTGTGCTTACATCAAAAGTGTTTAATATGATATTGCAGTAAAACAGTCTAATGACATTAGTTGCTACGGGAAAACAAAGTTTAACAAAATGCTGTAACCCTAATGCCTCAAAGAAATGGCGATGATCAGAAAATACAGTCCACTTGATGGGTGCGCCTGTGCATATGGATCTCATGGAGAAGTCTCCATACCACAGTAAGGCTTGGTCTAGGGTTTGAAAGTAAAACCCGTCGAACGCGCCGTCGCTAGATTGGACTGGCGAAAATAGGGAATTAGTGGGTGGATCCGAAGATGAACCTTCCTCACTTGGGTTGGTTGTCTTCTTCCTTTTAAAGGGGTTGAATCCCTTGGGTGCCATTTGTGCAAATAAGAGGAAATAGTACAAAATTGAACGAAGAGGAAATAAGGAGTTATACCTCCCGAGATTGGAGTATGTTGTAGAGAATGAAGAAATCCGCACGAATCCAAAGTTTGGATTGATTTTACCACTTGGATTAGAAGAAAATGGGTGGTGAAGAACAAGGGTTTGGGGTTCTCCTCGCGCGGCTGCTTGCTGCTGTGATGTGGTTTGGAAGCAATGAGTAAGAAAGGCTCTTGGGTTCTTGTTATATAACCTGACACCCTCAACCGAACTCGGGCCGAATTCGGTCCGACTTCTGGCCGAATTCGCCTGGGTTTGGTTTGGAACACTTTCTTTTTCATTGGCTCATTTCAAATATTTAATTTAAAGATTAGTAATTTCAACCTTCAATTAACATAATTAATATTATTTTATAGATTAAATATCATTACACAGCGACTGTTTCAGATTAGCTGTAGGAGTACTGTCCCAGCTGGCGGAGGTTCACCGGGGAACTCTTAAGTACCGCTTCGCTTCAATCGTAGTTGTGGTGACAGACAGACTCTTTATTGGCTTGTCTCTAACACAGTTTTTGCGTATTTAAAATATAATCATAAAACAAAATTAATTAATATTATTGACGTCCAAAATTCCTAATTCTCGACGTAAATAATTGAAACGATCTTCCGCTAGGGGTTTTGTGAAAATGTCAGCTAATTGATTCTCAGTATCTATATATACAAGGTCAATATCTCTATTTTGATGATGATCTCTAAGAAAATGATGTCTAATCTCGATATGTTTAGTACGAGAATGACATACAGGATTCTTAGTCAAATTAATAGTGCTCGTGTTATCACAGAAAATGGGAATATGTGTATAAAATAAATCATAGTCTTCCAAGATTTATTTCATCCACAAAATCTGAGCACAACAACGTCCTGCGGCGATATACTCAGCCTCTGTTGTTGATAGGGCTACAGAATTTTGCTTTTTACTAAACCATCAGACTAAAGCCTTGCCTAAGAAATGACATGTACCACTGTTACTTTTTCTATCAACTTTGCATCTGGCAAAATCTGCATCCGAATAACCAGTAAGGTCAAAGGACTTAGTTTTGGGATACCACAAGCCAACAGAAGAAGTGCCCTTAAGGTATCGAAAGATACGCTTAACTGTGCACAAGTGTGATTCCTTTGGATTAGCTTGAAAACGTGCACACAGACAAATACTAAACATTATATCTGGACGACTAGCAGTTAAATAAAGTAAACTACCGATCATACCTCGATACTTACGTGTGTCGACCGACTTGCCTTGTTCATCAATATCAAGCTTTGTTGAAGTTGCCATCGGAGTGCCAATAGGTTTGACATTGTCCAGATCGAACTTCTTTAGCAAATATTTTGTATACTTGGCTTGATTTATGAACGTCCCATTGACAGTTTGTTTGATTTGCAGTCCGAGAAAGTATTTCAGCTCTCCCATCATGCTCATCTCAAACTCATTCTGCATACACTTAGAAAATTCTTGACACAGAGATTCATCAGTAGATCCAAATATGATATTATCTACATAGACTTGTATTAAAAGAAGCTTACCATTAAAGGACTTAATGAAAAGTGTAGTGTTGCCTTTTGAAAAACCGTTGTCAAGTAGGAAAGAGCTTAGACGATCATACCAAGCACGAGGGGCTTGTTTCAAACCGTACAAAGCTTTCTTCAACTTAAAAATATGATCAGGGTTTTTAAAATCTGTGAAACCTGGAGGTTGTGCTACAAAAACTTCTTTTTTAATAAAACCATTTAAAAATGCACTCTTGACATCCATTTAAAATAGTTTGAAATTATGAAAATATGCAAATGCACATAACATACGAATGGATTCTAATCTCGCAACTGGGGCATAAGTCTCATCGTAGTCGATACCTTCTTCCTGATTGTATCCTTGAGCTACGAGTCGAGCCTTATTACGAGTCACTAAACCATTCTCATTTAGTTTATTTCGGAATACCCAACGGGTGCCAATGACAGGATGATCAATATGCTTGGGAACAAGTTCCCAAACTTGATTCCGTTCAAATTGGTTTAATTCCTCTTGCATAGCATCTATCCAAAAACTATCACTACATGCTTCATCAATAGTTTTAGGTTCTAGCTGTGAAATAAAAGCAACACTAGAAACAATATCTCTACTGGATGTACGAGTACTTACACCTTTGGTAATGTCACCAATTACCAAATCCTTTGGATGATCAGCCGTAAATTTTAATCGTTTCGGCAGACTCTGAAGGTAGCTGGTTCCTGGATCTTCTCTAGGAGGATCAGCTAGTGCCGAGCTTGGTTGAGAATCAGCTGTTGTTGAGCTTGGTACAGATGTATCTTCGTCATTGTCATCGATAGTCATTTGATTCAATTCATCAAAGGTGACATTGATTGATTCTTCGATGATCATGGTTCGTTTGTTGAAGACTCTGTATCCTTTGCTCTTGGCCGCATAACCTAAAAATATACCTTCATCGGCCTTTTCGTCAAACTTTCCCAAATTGTCTTTTGTATTTAGAATAAAACATTTACAGCCAAATATTCTAAAATAATAAACTGATGGAATTATATCAAACCATAACTCAAATGGAGTCTTCTTCGATTTGGGTCGAATTAGAACTCTATTGAGAATAAAGCAAGCTGTATTGACAGCTTCAGCCCAGAAATATTTGGGTAGACTAAACTGGTCTAACATCACTCTGGCCATTTCGGATAGAGTTCTGTTCTTACGTTCCACAACTCCATTTTGTTGTGGAGTCCTAGGACCGGAGAACTCGTGTACAAAACTGTGTGTGTCACAAAAATGCTCAAACTCTGCATTCTCGAATTCGCCTCCGTGATCGCTTCTTATACGAGCGATCATGTAACCTTTTTCATTCTGAACTTTCTTGCAAAAGGCGACAAATTCGGATAATGCATCATTCTTGCGTGTCAAGAAGTATACCCACGTGTATCTAGAGAAATCATCTACAATTACAAAAGCATAAAGTTTACCTCCGAGGCTAGCAACTCTGCTAGGACCAAATAAGTCCATATGAAGCAATTGTAGAGGTCTAGTAGTACATACTGCGTTTACTGATTTGAATGTGGATCTGGTAGCTTTGTTCTTTTCACATTGACTGCATACCGAATCCTTCTTGAATGTAATGTCCGGTAAACCGCGTACTAGCTTCTTTGTGGATAATCTTGATATTGTGTCCATATTTGCGTGACCGAGTCTCATATGCCACAGATGACTCTCATCGCTTTTAGCCATTAAGCATCTACCTGAAATGTTAGTTTCTTCCAACAAATAGAAAACATATATGTTGTCTTCCCTGATACCTTCAAAGATAGTATTACCAGTTGAGCTATCAACTATAATACATTTGTCTTTGCCAAAGTTGATGCCATAACCATGATCAGCCAAATGACTTATGCTGAGTAGATTATGTTTCAACTCGGGAACCAGACAGACATCTTTAATAACAGGATAGGGAGACTTACCAACATCACCGATACCAATAATATACCCTTTCAAATTATTACCGAAGGAGACATAACCTTCCTTCTTCTTCTTCGATAGTATTGCAAATAATGTAGTGTCACCGGTCATATGCCGTGAACAACCGCTGTCAAGGATCCATTTGCTTTTAGCATGTGAAGGGTGTTCCACCTACAAAACAGTTTGCAGATGAAACTTTTGGTACCCATTTCTTGTAGGGTCCTAAAATGTTAGCTTTTGGTATCCAAGCATAAATATTTAAATCAACAAGCTTTCTGATTCTACATGTAGATGAAATATGACCAATGAGGCCACAATAATGATATTGTGCATGTCGAGTGTTGAAAGCTGAGTGGTGTGCATGGTTGGTAGGTTTAGGTTTTCTAGTATAGAAGAAAGCATACCTATGATCCTGTTTGGGCTTAACCTTTTGGGGTAAAGGTTTGATAGGGTTAGGTCTGACAGTATTTGGCTTGGGAATGTTCCGATTTTTCGGTAAGTGACACGTGTTAGGATAGAAAGCAGCAGGCTCATGCTGTTTTCCTAACCTAATTTCTAATCTTTTTGAAGTGTCATACAAATAGTATAATCAGAGGTAAGTATTTCCATTCTGATTTGTACACATCGAAGACTTTTCTTCTCTATAGAAAGTTCTTCCTTGAGTTGGTCAATAATTTTGTCTTTCTCTTCAGATGACTTGGTAGTCTCGTGTAATAAGAGCTTTATAGAAAAAAGCTCACCAGACTCACTAACATTATTTCTAACCTCAGCTAGTAGGTCGGTAAGTCTACCTATTTCACCTTTGTACTCTTTGAGTACCTTCTTAGAGGTCAGATACTTGCTACGCAGTTTTCTGTAATCAGTCATCAGTTCACTGAAGGCATCTCCTAATTGCTCAAAGGTGAAGTCATCATAAGTATCAACTACAGGTTCAGTAGGTACCTGATCGGATGCCATAAAGCATACGTTTGCAGCGTCTTCTGATTGTTCGTCTTCTGAGTCGCTGGCTTCACTTTCATGCCATATGCTGGTGTTGGCATACTTCCGTGATGTTGATCTTTTCAGGTTCCCTTTTTCATACCTGTTGCTCTTCTTGCTTGATGATGAGTTTGTAGGACAATCCTTCTTCATGTGTCCCTTCTTCTTACAGCCGTAGCAGATAGCATCATCTTGATACCAGTTGTTGCTGCTATTGTTTTCTTTGGCTCTATTCTCATATCTCATGAATCTTTTGAATTTCCTTGCTAGGAGTGCTTGATCTTCAGCATCAGATTTACTGTTGTCTGAGTCAACTTCAGCTGCTTTTCTGTGCTGAGCCTTGAAAGCGATCGCCTTCTCCTTTGGTGCAGGCTCTTCAAAATCTTGTAGCTCCAGTTCATGAGTGAGTAGCTTACCCATGAGTACTTCGAGGGACATAGTTGTGAGGTCATTCCCTTCAATGATTACAGTAGCCTTTGGAATCCAGTTCTTGGTAAGTGCTCGCAGGAGTTTGCGAATCTTTTCATGGTTACTCTACTCTTTGCCTAGGGAGGACAAAGGATTTACAATATCCAAGAACCTTTCGAACATCTGAGTAACTGTTTCGTTGGGCTTCATCTTAAATACCTCATACTCTTGAGTAAGTCTGCTAACTTTAGATTCTTTGACTTGAGTCGTGCCTTCATGTGTGACTTCAAGTAGCTTCCATACTTTATTAGCCGTTGTGCAGATAGATACCCTGTTAAATTCAGTTCTGTCTAAAGCACAAAATAGAGTGTTAATAGCACGTGCGTCAAGACTGGCCCTTTTCTTTTCTTCCTCTGTATATCTGCTATGGGGTTTTTCAACTAAAACTCCATCAATATTTATACGAGGTAGCTTTTGATAGCCATCAAGAACAATAGACCATAAATCAAAGTCAAGTAATTTCAAGAAGAAACTCATCCGTGTTTTCCAATAGGTATAGTTTGTACCATCAAACAGTGGAGGTCTGTTTGTGGCCTGGCCTTCAGTTGTGAATTTCACAGTTGCCATGTGTTGTGCTGTGATCTATATAACAGTTAATTAAAATGAATAAATAATTGCACGGTTACCTTTGCTTTACCTGTAACACCCGCTCTGATACCAATTGTAGGAACGAAATTGTAAAGCACAATACTCAAGGGGGGGGTGAATAGAGTAGGCAACGGAATATTGCTAATTAAAAAATGTTAGCAGCAAGATCACAGAATAATAATCACAACTAAGTAAAGTAAAGGCAGGGATAATAATGCAAACGCAAAGACAGCGATGTATACTGGTTTCCCTCTGTTGAGGACTAATCCAGTCGGAAGAACTCTTGCTACCAGTTGAATCCACTATTGGCAAAACCGTAAGTTTTCTTACAAAGTCCTTACAACTTCTACAATGCGAGCTTTGATACGAAGAACTCGTCCAACTTCAAATGTGAAGAGCTATTCTTCAATCAAGCCTTCTGATTACAATCTCTCAGAAACTTCTAGACTGTACCGCACTGGCAAATCGACTAGAGGATTGTAATTGGCTTGGGATCTGAAATTTAAAGCTCAAGGAAAACTCTTTGGAAGACTGAATGCTTTAGATGGAGAGAAGATTGAAAGTGAATGAGTGAGTTGAAAAGATCGAAATCCTTCTCTATTTATAGGAGTTCCAAAGACAGAATTCTGGCAGAATTTGGGCAGAATTCGGACAGAACTCTTTGAGAAAATCTCGGTCAAATCCGTAACTACAGGAGGACCAAGTTTAAAAGAATTCAAAAATCAAACGGCCACCAACCGAACTCTGGCCGAACTCTGGCCGAACTCTAGCCGAGTTCTGTCAGGGTTAGGTCAGGTTTTAAAAATTAGTTTTTGATGATTTTTGAAAACCTTTTTGAAAACCTTTTTGAAACCTTTTGTTTAAATGAATATTTTTCAAAACAAAGGATATTTTTAAAAGTATTTTGAAAACATTTTAGAATAGCCTATTTGCCAGTACGACTCGGTGTATAACATATTCCTAGACTTAATAAAATGAAAAATACATTGCTCAAAGGAAATACAGACTCGAACAGGTAAACATAGCTTCGGTCTTGAACTGTGTAGATAGCTGTTCTTGTTCATGTCCAAGAGTCCGATACATCCTGACTAGCTTCATATATCGAGACAGAGTTTGATCAATTATTAAAATTAGGTTGACCATATGACCAATGGGCCAACAGGGGAACCCTAAATGAATGCATCTATGAAGAAAAATCATGATTTCAATGGGTGTAGATAGGTTTACCTATTGAGAGCTAGAATCTCAATGTAAAGAGCCTCGGTTCGATGTCTTCTTCGATTTTCTCCGGTTCAACCGTCCTCGATCCTTGCTAGCAAGCACCCACAAGTATCCTCTACCGTTGGGGATGATGATGTAATTGATTTGACTTAATTTGGGCTCAATTTGGATTAATGGGGAGAGTTTTAGGGAAGAACAAGTAGGGCTTTTTCTAGGTTTTCTAAAGGAGGCAATTATTTATTAAGTGGGTTACTTATAGGAGGGAGGGGGCTTGTATGGCTGTTGAAAACATTAGGGTTAGGGTTTTAGATGAGTGGTTGAGGTTCCTCCACCCAATTTCCAAGCTTCCTATTGGTCCAAGGCTCCTTTTCACAAATATCTTAAAAAGAAATATCTTTCCTAATAATATCTAGATATTACTAACCTTGGCACTTAGTAGGAATGTTCTAACCCTAATTTTTAACCTCATGACTAATCTAGGTTAGGTTAACTTCTAGGTTAAGGCTTCACTAAAAGGCTAGCACAATATTTAATTAATATAAATTACAAATTCACAAAATTGTCAAAATGACCAAAATACCCTTAGGCTAAAAATTGGTGATATGAAATTCTAATCACGTGACTAGGCTACCATGGTCATGGTTAATCTCTAGGCTTAGCAATACTAGGGTTTAACTAGTTAACCGTCAAAATCACCAATCAATATTTTAAATAGTTTTAAATTAATTAAAAATCACCAAAAATCATAATATGATTTAAATATCACTATTAAATGATTATAATTATAAAATTTCAAAATTCCCCTCATTTGGAAAACTGGGTGTTACAAGTCTACCCCCTTAGAAGAATTTCGTCCTCGAAATTAACATGATCGTACTACTCCTAGGTCAAAGTCCCAATCAAACAAGGTCGAAAGATAACATGCAATCATAGTCTTACTGGTCGTGATTCCACAGTCTCGAATAGGGTAACTACGCTATCAAGCATATCACAAACATATCCTGGCAGGTACTAATGGAAATCACACATGAAGGTGGGAGAGAAGAACAAGAAGGTCAAACCTGCTAACCCGTCACCTACAGCGTCAGTCTCCTCGACTGCCATAGCAAAAGCTCCACCCCTCTGGGCATGGTGCTGCACTACAGGTGGCCTAGCTCCCTCTCTCTGACCCGGTGCTCCATCATATACGGGTGCAGTAGAGCAATCCCTGACCTGATGAGCAGTGGATCCACAGAACAGACAAACCTTCCGTCTCCTATAACAAGTCTCCCAAACGTGCCCTGCCCTCTTGCAGTAAGCACAAGGCTGCACGTTGCGGTCCTGCCCTCTAGGCTGATGCTGTGCCTTCTGTACTCTTACCGGTGCCTGCATCTGCTGAATCTGTACGTGAGGCCTCTTGGCCTGGCATCCGCTACTGCTGGTACCGTGAGCGTCCCGTCCCCTCTTGAGCCTCAGCTCAAGATCATCCTCTGCTGCTAAAGCGTCCACTAGGATCATCCTCTGCCGCTTCCGAATAACCGGATACGAGTCGGACACGCCCAACCTTTGTCATTAGAATAACAAAGTAAGCTGTACCATTCTAGGGAAACTAACCAGATAATATGAACATGAAATGAAATCACAGCATCTATATAAATGTGTCCCAACCAGAGTAAAGTACAATATCTGAATTATTACATTTCAACTACTAAAAGAGTCTGCTAGTCTCAAAACATAGAAGATAATGGGGAAAATACTAATGAAGCACTAGGCTTCTGCAGCCTCTAGGTCACAAGCAGCTCCAGCTGGCTCAGTAGGGAAAGCAATATCCTGTCCATAGTAGGTGTCACACAAAGCCTCCATCTCACCTGCAACATATCCTATTCAGGAGCGGAGCAAGTACAATTCTAGGTAATAAACAAGACATCATGATATGAAAGTACAAGGGAACATGGAAAGTACAGGAAGAACATGGTAAATAAGTACATAAAAGAACAGTGTAAAGTATATGAAAGAACATGAATGTAAGAACATGAAAGAACATGATATGTAAGCACCTGAAAGAACATGATATCATAGAATCACAGGAAATAAGTACAAGGTAATCTCCTGAACATGTGTGTACTATATTTGAAATATAACTAAATATCTGACCGGCTAGGGTAAGCACATGAAAGCACATGAATGGGCGGCTTAGGACCCGCGTGCACGATGCGGGGTCTAAGCTAAACACACCTGAGTTGTTACTTGGGATTGGTCACATAGATAGTATATTTCCCCTCCCCAGATACAAGTAATAAGAACAAGAGAACATGAGCACCAGAAAGTACATGACGTGTTGTAACGTGTCAATCAAGGAAGCACAGGATATATAATGAAAAGTACAAAACCGTAGAGTGTACTTGCCTTGCTCCAGGAAAGTACAAGTAGGAAATCGGGCTAGATGTCCTCCTGTAGTAAAAATGATTGTATACAAGTTGGTTAATAAACAGCTATTTCTAAATTGGTTTATCAAAGATTCTATTCACAAACTTCCTAATATAAACCTGAATTCCTATTGTTTCCTATAGGTATCAATAGTGCTCACTAAAACCTAGAGTAGCAAGAACTTAAAATAAAGCTAAATACGAAATATGGACATTTACAAAACTTAGTTTTTAGTCTAATACATTGTTAAGAGTTGACTTCCATTAATTCTGTTTAACCCTTAAATACTTAAGTAAGAAAATAGGGCAATCGACTCTATCTCAAGAAAATCTTTAAATGACTAAACTTGTTTGAAACCCCCATGCCATAATTGAGATCCTGTTATGGACAGGAACCTCTGTATTATGGCCTGGTCCCCAAACAGTGAATGGAATGGTTTTAAGGTTTACTAGTATTGATTCCTGGTTCAATTTGGAGTTTCATTCCTGGATTTCACAGGATGTATATTCCTGATTACACAGGAATACACCAATATCTCAGGTTCTGAGAACAGCTTCTAGGTGCTAAAAGGGAAGTCCAGGGAGCACTTGACATGAATTCAGTTAACTGAGATTCTATCTCAGGTTTTGACTGAGATTACTCTACAGGGATCTGAATTCTCTACAGGTTCACTGGACTGTTAGCACATTTCTAGTATAAAAACATTAGGAAGCTACCCTAAGAACCTCCTGATGTGTTTAGTTCCATTGAACCTGAACAACCAGTCTAGTGCCATTATAAATCCCTCAGTAAAACCTGAGTTGTTTACAAAGATACTAGAGGCAGTGTTCAAGTTAACTTGAACTCAATCTACAAAAGATGGTTAAACCAAAATATTTCATTCTCCTTCCTGGACAGAACAGTCCAGTTCAACAAGGTTCAGTAAATCACCCTTAAACTAGGCTTTCACTCATTGATTTATCAGGGAGAGTTAACCATCATTCCTAATGAAAATTCATGTATCATCAAAATGTACTCAATACCATAACTCAGGTTTTTAGGAGTTCCTGTCTTGGTCTTAGTATTCTAACATCAACCATGATGAGTTCAAAACTTGGTTTCCTATCCAAAATGACTGTCAGTCCAATACCCAAAACATATACAGCTTATAACAGTCCTAAGAACACAGTTCAATTAAAAGCATAATGGCCTTCACAAAAATTTAGGAATGGTCATCTATGTAAAATTCAGTCCTGTAATGGACTTATACCATCAATCCTGAAATGACAAACATAACACACTATTCTAACTTAACCAACAGATGACTGTCAATTGGTTGACAGTTACATCAAGGATGCTTGTAGGTTAGATCAATGGTTCTTCCCTAACCCTATTGAAAAACGAAATTCTAAAATAAAAGACAGGAGAGTCCATCACACCCAGGATATGGCATAATTAGTTAACTAATATAAGTGTCCTGTACAGACCAAAACATCCCCTGTCCAGGTTCCTTCAAAAGGCCAAACTGAGATGGTCATCCATCTCTCTAATGCAATCACCTAGCTCACAGTTAGAGTGGGGGAATGGAAAATATATATGAAGACTGAAATTGATCTACACATCCAAAACAGTGAACATTATTGAAAATACAACTATACTAACTAATCTTAATGGCACTCGAAATCCCACAACATTCCTCTGTTATAAATACTGATACTTAAATCCTAACCAAACACATATCAATCATTGGTTCAATACTACAGCCTTTCTCCATAAGATGATGAAACCAACAGCATTTTAGTTTGAGGAATTCATCATAACCATATCAAAATAGGCCATAATCCTAATATTGATGTTCTGATGTACTCATGAACCCTGATACTTCAAATTAAAGGTAACAAGCGGAAAATAGATGATTACCTGAATTTTATGAACAATTAGCTGATCGAATCACAACTCTCGATCTTCTAAACTGTTATCAAGGAAATTCAAGGATTCCAAAAATAGATTTTACTTGGAAACAATTCAATAAAAATTAACAAAGTATTTCAAAATGAATGGAGATCTGGTACTTACAATTCCAGGTATTTGGATCGAATTGATGATGAAGAGATCTCAAATGCTTCCAACGATCTAATATGTATCCTGGAAGAATCATCAATCGTTCATTCATCAGATCGGAGCCCAAAATGAAATGATCGAAGAGTCGAAACACACCTCTGTCACGAGCACTCGATGAATTCCTTCTCGATAATTCTTGGAGACAATTTGTCGATCACTTGTTCTACTAGTTGTAAGCACAGATTCGATCAAAAAAAATGAAAGGAAAATGATTGGAGGAAGATCTTTAGTTGAATTCATGGAATTTAGGATCGATCGATGGACTTACCACGAAATTAAGGATTTAAGAGATGTTGATTCCTTGATGTCGTCGTCTGGAGCTTCAATTGGACCGATCACTGAGATCCTATGTCGATCAGTCCATTGAAGATGCTTCTACTGTGCTGCATCGCCATAGCTTCTCTCTGGTTTGATTCTAGGAAATTTTTAGAGGAGATGATCCATGGAATGGTGTGGATCCAATGAGAAGGAAGCAGGTTAAATAGGCTGGGGAGTTAGCGTGAGGAGTAGGCAACAATTTGGCGGGAAGAATTTCCATCCCCTCCCTGGTAATTCGGTTAGAGGAGAGAGAGGCACATGGCCTCCATGGCCGTTGATTTTGAATTTCAAACAGCCTCCATCTCTACGAACTCAGGATTGAAAGGAAAGTAATCCTTCCCTGAGGATTAATAGTCATGGGTTGTGGGTTTTTAACAGGCCCACTAAGAGAATATAAATCATAAAACCTTAAGCCTAATTTAAAATCAATGATACAAAACTATTCACTTATTTAAATATATAAAAATATATACTCCCAAAAATTTTAAATTCTACTATATTTTAGAGAAGTGGAGTTACAAATCTCTCCCCCTTGAAAAATTTCGTCCTCGAAATTCAAACCACAAGTAGGTCTCAAAATCACAAAAGAGATTCAAACACCATCATTTATTAAAAATAGAATTTCAAAGAACCAGAGTACAACTAAATCAATCAAACAAAGTAGGATAGCGTTCCCGCATCTCGTCCTCGCGCTCCCATGTGGACTCTCCCGGAGAGTGGTGTCTCCACATGACACGGACAAGAGGAATGGTCTGGTTCCGCAGACGCTTCTCCCTACGATCGAGGATCTCTACTGGCTGCTCCTCGTAGGTCAATCTCGGGCCCACCTCCAGCTCGGAATAGTCCACCACATGGCTCGGGTCTGGAATGTATCGTCGAAGCTGAGATACGTGGAAGACATCGTGCACTCCCTCCGAGCTATCTGGAAGCGCTAGTCGATACGCCACCTCGCCAATCCGTGTCGTCACGTCGAAAGGCCCGATAAATCTCGGACTGAGCTTCCCGCCTCTGCCGAATCTGATGACACCCCTAGTCGATGAGATCTTCAGGAATACTCTGTCTCCAACCTCAAACTCAAGTGGCCGTCTGCTGCTGTCCGCCCAATGCTTCTGCCGATCCTGCGCAACCGTGAGACGCTCCCTGATCAATCTGACTTTCTCAGCTGAGTCTACCACCATCTCTGGCCCAAGTAAAGCTCTCTCGCCAACGTCGTCCCAAGATAACGGTGTGCGACATCTCCATCCATACAGCGCCTCGAATGGAGTCATCTCGATGCTAGCCTGATAACTGTTGTTATATGCAAACTCCACAAGTTGTAAATGGTCCTCCCATGAGCCGCCGAAGTTGAGTGCGCAAACCCGTAGCATGTCCTCCAAGGTCTGAATGGTCCTTTCGGACTGACCGTCCGTCTGTGGATGATAGGCGGTACTGAACTTCAACTGTGATCCCAAGCTCTGCGGTAGACTCCTCCAGAAGTGTGATGTGAAGCGGCTATCTCGATCTGAAACGATGCTAACCGGCACTCCGTGAATCCGTACGATCTGACGCATGTAGAGGTCTGCAAGCTTCTCGGTCGACAGCCCAACCTTGAACGGAATGAAATGAGCGGACTTCGTCAATCTGTCCACGATCACCCAAATAGCGTCCTTGCCACTGGGAGTACGCGGCAATCCAGAGACAAAGTCCATGGTAATGTGCTCCCACTTCTATTCCGGAATAGGTAAAGACTGGAGTAGTCCCGCTGGTCTCTGGCGCTCCGCCTTGACTTGCTGGCACACAAGGCATCTGGAAACAAATCTGGCAACCTCTCTCTTTATCCCATACCACCAAACATACTCCCGCAGATCCTTGTACATCTTGGTAGACCCAGGATGTATCGAATACTGCGACTGGTGGGCCTCCTGCATCACCTCCTCCCGCAAGTCCTTGGGCACACACAGCTGGCTCCCGTGCCTCAAGGATCCGTCCTCTGCAATGATGAAATCGTCGAGCAAACCCATCTCCACTCGAGCTCTAAGACATCGGAGCTCCTCATCAAGAATCTGGGCCTCCTTAATCTTCTCTAGCAATCCCGACTGTATCTGTATGTGCATCATCTGTCCTCCATACCCTGGCAGAACAACCTCAATCCCAAGGCTCTCCAGATCCTCCAAGAGATGCCGGTCCATGGTGAGATACATAGCAATAGGATATCGACTGAGAGCGTCCGCTACCACATTCGCCTTCCAGGGTGGTACTGCAGACTGATGTCGAAATCCTTCATGAGTTCCAGCCATCTGTGCTGCCACATATTCAGCTCCTTCTGAGTAAAGACATACTTCAGGCTTTTGTGGTCCGTGAAGATGTCCACTCTCTCTCCATACAGGTAATGCTTCCACAGTTTTAAGGCAAATATGACTGCTGTAAGCTCCAAGTCATGTGTAGGATAATTCTTCTCATGGGGCCTCAACTGTCTAGAAGCATATGCTATAACCTTCTTGTTCTGCTCCAGCATACATCCCAAGCCTTTTCCTGAAGCATCGCTGTAGATGACGAATCCTCCTGATCCCGATGGCAAAGCTAGAACTGGTGCCATCGTGAGTCTTCTTTTTAATTCTTCAAATGCTGACTGGCAGGCGTCGCTCCAGATGAACTCCTCGTCCTTCCGCGTAAGCTTCGTCATAGGCTCTGCTATCCTGGCGAAGTCCTTCACGAACTTCCTGTAGTATCCTGCTAGACCCAGGAAACTACGAATCTCTGCTACTGACTTGGGAGGTGCCCATGCTTCTACTGCTTCAATCTTCTTGGGATCCACAGAAATCCCCTCTCCAGTCACCACATGCCCTAGAAACTCCACTCTGTCTAAGAAAAACTCACATTTTGAGAGTTTCCCGTACAGCTTCTCCTTCCGTAGAATCTCCAAAACAATCTGCAGGTGCTCTACATGTTCCTCCTCCGTCTTCGAATAGATCAGAATGTCATCAATAAAGACTATGACAAACTTATCCAAATACTTATGGAAGACCTTATTCATCAGGTTCATAAACATAGCTGGGGCATTGGTGAGACCGAACGGCATCACCAGGAACTCATACTGGCCGTATCGAGTGTTGATGGCTGTCTTCGGAATATCCTGCTCCCGAATCTTCATCTGGTGATAACCCGACCGAAGATCAATCTTAGAAAAGACCTTCGCTTCACTAAGCTGGTCAAACAGCTCGTCAATCCGCGGCAAGGGATATCTATTCTTGATGGTGATGTTGCTGAGTGCACGGTAGTCAATGCACATCCTCACCGTCCTATCCTTCTTGGGCACAAAAAGTACCGGTGCTCCCCAGGGTGAAGCACTGGACCGAATAAAACCCTTGCCCTCCAGCTCATCAATCTGCGCCTTCAACTCTGCAGCTTCCTTCGGGTTGATCTTGTAACAGTGCTGGGACTTTGGCGCTGATCCGGGCACTAGGTCGATGCTGAACTCCACATCTCGATCTGGCGGCAATCCTGGCAGCTCCTCGGGGAAGACGTCGAGAAACTCTGCTATAAGAGGATGCGGTAACTCCTAGTCTTCTGTAACAGCTCCGAAGTAGACTCCCTCTGGCCTCTCTGCAACTCGTCTGCTGATCTCGAACGGTGGAACTCCTGGCGGGCTGAAGATTACCTTCCCTTCATGGCAGTCTATTACGGCAAACTGCTTGCTCATCCAGTCGATGCCGAGGACTACGTCGAATCCGGGCAATGGCATCACTAGAAGTCGAGCTCGAATCTCTCTCCCAGCAATAGTGATAGGGCATTCCACCATCTCACTTACTGGTACTGACCCTCCTCCTGTCATGATCTGACAGTTCTACCTAGTGGGCTTGGGTGTGAAGCCGTGTCTATGCAGAAACTCATATGATACAAAGCTATGTGTGGCTCCAAAATCAAACAATGCAATAGCAGGAATAGAATGTAGAAATATAGAACCTGTGATCATATCTGGTACTGCCTCGTCCTCCTCAACTGTAGCCATGACGTAAGCACATCCCTGCTGTGCTCCTCCTCTCTGCTGCTGCTGGTGATGTGCAAACCTCTGCTGCTGGAGTGGTAGAGCTCCTCCTCTCTGGGTGCAGTAGGCAATGCTCTGGGTGGTACAGTCGGTGGTCCTCCAGCTCCTTGTCCTCCTGCTAGTCTAGCTGTAGCCTGAGCGCAGTCCCTCATCTGATGTGCATCGGATCCGCAGAAGAGGCAAAGTCCCAACCTCTTGCGGCACTTGTCGATGTGGTGTCCAGGGCGATGACAAAAAGCACAACTGATCGCTAGGTGCTATCTCTGATGCTAATGTGCTGGAGCTCTGGCCTGATGGTGATGCTGCTACTGTGGCCTCGTCTGGGTCTGAGTCTGAACCCTCTTCGCTGGTGTCTGGAAACTGCTGCTGCCCACGTCCCGATCCCTCTTCATTCTTGGGTCTGCCTCCTTTTCCACAGCCTGAGCAATCTTCAGAATGCTCGCATACGTCGTCGCCTGAATGATCGCCATCGCGTGTCGCAGCTCTCTGGTGAGACCCTTCTTGAATCTTCATGCTCTGTCCTCTGGCTCTCTAATCAGGTTCTCAGCGAATCTGCTGAGTCTGGTAAACTCTGAAGTGTACTGCGCAACCGTCATCGGCCCCTGCTGCAGTGCCTTGAACTGCATCCTCAACTCATCACGCTCCACCTCTGGAAAGAATTTCTTCTTGAACAGTGTTTTAAAAACTGTCCAAGACACCCGGGGCTCCGCCAACTGGGGGTCCTCTCGATACCAAGCTCTGGCCAAGTCGAAGAGTCGCATGCTAGCCACTAACACCTTCTGGTCCTCTGGAATGTTCGCCATGGTCAAGGTCCTCTCTGCATTCTCCAGCCATTCATCTGCATAGATGATCCCCTCGTCGCCCCAGAAGTCCATCGGGCAAAGGTTCTGGTACTCCTTGGCTGTCCCCGTTCTCGATCCTCGTGGTGCTGGAGGTGCTACTGGTGCTGGTGCTGGTACTGCCGGCTCTCTGGTCCTCAGTGCGTCGACGACAGTCGCCCTAAACTGCAAGGCCTGCTGGTTCTGGGTCTCGCGGAACTGAGCAGCCTGGTGGTTTTGGGCCTCCATAAACTGCTGAAACATCGCCATCACCTGGGTGCCGTCGAACATCATCGTCGACGGCAGTGCTGGAAAGATATGAGGCGCTGGGGGAAGTGGATCTGCCTGAACATCTGATGCGGCCTGCTTCGAACCGCCTGCAACTCCAGAACTGACTGCAACTCCAGGCTGATCTGCGGTCTTCCTCGTAGTGACCATCTGCATAAAAAGAAAACTTGTTAAATGACAAACCCTAAAACCTAGCAAATAATGTTTTTATAATAATAAAGCACCTGATAATCCTGATGATTCCTGATATACCCTTATTTCTCGGTTTTCCTATGCTGTGATCAAGTTTCCCTAGTGTAATCAAGTCCTCCAATAGTACTCTAAGTCCTAGGTACCATTAGGATTGACCTGCATGGGCCACCACTAAAAACATGTCACGACCCGCTCCCGAATAACCGGATACGAGTCGGACACGCCCAGCCTTTGTCATTAGAATAACAAAGTAAGCAGTACCATTCTAGGGAAACTAACCAGATAATATGAACATGAAATAAAATCACAACATCTATATAAATGTGTCCCAACCAGAGTAAAGTACAATATCTGAATTATTATATTTCAACTAGTAAAAGAGTCTGCTAGTCTCAATACATGGAAGATAATGGGAAAAATACTAATGAAACACTAGGCTTCTGCAGCCTCTAGGTCACAAGCAGCTCCAGCTGGCTCAGTAGGGAAAGCAATATCCTGCCCATAGTAGGTGTCACACAAAGCCTCCATCTCACCTGCAACATATCCTATTCAGGAGCGGAGCAAGTACAATTCTAGGTAATGAAAAAGACATCATGATATGAAAGTACAAGGGAACATGGAAAGTACAGGAAGAACATGGTGAATAAGTACATGAAAGAACAGTGTAAAGTATATGAAAGAACATGAATGTAAGAACATGAAAGAACATGATATGTAAGCACCTGAAAGAACATGATATCATGGAATCACAGGAAATAAGTACAAGGTAATCTCCTGAACATGTGTGTACTACATTTGAAATATAACTAAATATGTGACCGGCTAGGGTAAGCACATGAAAGCACATGAATGGGCGGCTTAGGACCCGCGTGCACGATGCGGGGTCTAAGCTAAACACACCTGAGTTGTTACTTGGGATTGGTCACATAGATAGTATATTTCCCCTCCCCAGATACAAGTAATGAGAACAAGAGAACATGAGCACCAGAAAGTACATGACGTGTTGTAACGTGTCAATCAAGGAAGCACATGATATATAATGAAAAGTACAAAACCGTAGAGTGTACTTGCCTTGCTCCAGGAAAGTACAAGTAGGCAATCGGGCTAGATGTCCTCCTGTAGTAAAAATGATTGTATACAAGTTGGTTAATAAACAGCTATTTCTAAATTGGTTTATCAAAGATTCTATTCACAAACTTCCTAATATAAACCTGAATTCCTATGGTTTCCTATAGGTATCAATAGTGCTCACTAAAACCTAGAGTAGCAAGAACTTAAAATAAAGCTAAATATGAAATATGGACATTTACAAAACTTAGTTTTTAGTCTAATACATTGTTAAGAGTTGACTTCCATTAATTCTATTTAACCCTTAAATACTTAAGTAAGAAAATAGGGCAATCGACTTTATCTCAAGAAAATCTTCAAATGACTAAACTTGTTTGAAACCCCCATGCCATAATTAAGATCCTGTTATGGACAGGAACCTCTGTATTATGGCCTGGTCCCCAAACAGTGAATGGAATGGTTTTAAGGTTTACTAGTATTGATTCCTGGTTCAATTTGGAGTTTCATTCCTGGATTTCGCAGGATGTATATTCCTGATTACACAGGAATACACCAATATCTCAGGTTCTGAGAACAGCTTCTAGGTGCTAAAAGGGAAGTCCAGTGAGCACTTGACATGAATTCAGCTAACTGAGATTCTATCTCAGGTTTTGACTGAGATTACTCCACAGGGATCTGAATTCTCTACAGGTTCACTGGACTGTTAGCACATTTCTAGTATAAAAACATTAGGAAGCTACCCTAAGAACCTCCTGATGTGTTTAGTTCCATTGAACCTGAACAACCAGTCCAGTGCCATTATAAATCCCTCAGTGAAATCTGAGTTGTTTACAAAGATACTAGAGACAGTGTTCAAGTTAACTTGAACTCAATCTACAAAAGATGGTTAAACCAAAATATTTCATTCTCCTTCCTGGACAGAACAGTCCAGTTCAACAAGGTTCAGTAAATCACCCTTAAACTAGGCTTTCACTCATTGATTTATCAGGGAGAGTTAACCATCATTCCTAATGAAAATTCATGTATCATCAAAATGTACTCAATACCATAACTCAGGTTTTTAGGAGTTCCTGTCTTGGTCTTAGTATTCTAACATCAACCATGATGAGTTCAAAACTTGGTTTCCTATCCAAAATCACTGTCAGTCCAATACCCAAAACATACACAGCTTATAACAGTCCTAAGAACACAGTTCAATTAAAAGCATAATGGCCTTCACAAAAATTTAGGAATGATCATCTATGTAAAATTCAGTCGTGTAATGGACTGATACCATCAATCCTGAAATGACAAACACAACACACTATTCTAACTTAACCAACAGATGACTGTCAATTGGTTGACAGTTACATCAAGGATGCTTGTAGGTTAGATCAATGGTTCTTCCCTAACCCTATTGAAAAACAAAATTCTAAAATAAAAGACAGGAGAGTCCATCACACCCAGGATATGGCATAATTAGTTAACTAATATAAGTGTCCTGTACAGACCAAAACATCCCCTGTCCAGGTTCCTTCAAAAGGCCAAACTGAGATGGTCATCCATCTCTCTAATATAATCACCTAGCTCACAGTTAGAGTGGGGGAATGGAAAATATATATGAAGACTGAAATTGATCTACACATCCAAAACAGTGAACATTATTGAAAATACAACTATACTAACTAATCTTAATGGCACTCGAAATCCCACAACATTCCTCTGTTATAAATACTGATACTTAAATCCTAACCAAACACATATCAATCATTGGTTTAATACTACAGCCTTTCTCTATAAGATGATGAAACCAACAGCATTTTAGTTTGAGGAATTCATCATAACCATATCAAAATAGGCCATAATCCTAATATTGATGTTCTGATGTACTCATGAACCCTGATACTTCAAATTAAAGGTAACAAGCGGAAAATAGATGATTACCTGAATTTTATGAACAATTAGCTGATCGAATCACAACTCTCGATCTTCTAAACTGTTATCAAGGAAATTCAAGGATTCCAAAAATAGATTTTACTTGGAAACAATTCAATAAAAATGTAACAAAGTATTTCAAAATGAATGGAGATCTGGTACTTACAATTCCAGGTATTTGGATCGAATTGATGAGGAAGAGATCTCAAATGCTTCCAACGACCTAATATGTATCCTGGAAGAATCATCAATCGTTCATTCATCAGATCGGAGCCCAAAATGAAATGATCGAAGAGTCGAAACACACCTCTGTCACGAGCACTCGATAAATTCCTCCTCGATAATTCTTGGAGACGATTCGTCGATCACTTGTTCTACTGGTTGTAAGCACAGATTCGATCAAAAAAAATGAAAGAAAAATGATTGGAGGAAGATCTTCAGTTGAATTCATGGAATTTAGGATCGATCGATGGACTTACCACGAAATTAAGGATTTAAGAGATGTTGATTCCTTGATGTCGTCGTCTGGAGCTTCAATTGGACCGATCACTGAGATCCTATGTCGATCAGTCCAGAATGTCATATCTTCTCTCTGGTTTGATTGCAGGAAATTTTTAGAGGAGATGATCCATGGAATGGTGTGGATCCAATAAGAAGGAAGCAGGTTAAATAGGCTGGGGAGTTAGCGTGAGGAGTAGGCAACAATTTGGCGGGAAGAATTTCCATCCCCTCTCTGGAAATTCGGTTAGAGGAGAGAGAGGCACATGGCCTCCATGGCCGTTGATTTTGAATTTCAAACAACCTCCATCTCTACGAACTCAGGATTGAAAGGAAAGTAATCCTTCCCTGAGGATTAATAGTCATGGGTTGTGGGTTTTTAACAGGCCCACTAAGAGAATATAAATCATAAAACCTTAAGCCCAATTTAAAATCAATGATACAAAACTATTCACTTATTTAAATATATAAAAATATATACTCCCAAAAAATTTAAATTCTACTATATTTCAGAGAAGTGGAGTTACAAATACCACTACATAAACTCGACCTGCATGGACCGCCACTAAAAACGTGTCACGACCCGCACCCTGTGTAGGGGCACGAGAAGTGGGTACGTCCAGCCTACGCCGCAGTGTCGGCGGTAGAACGCTGTCCTAGGTTACTATCTAATCAATAACCCACGCAATTATATAATATACTTATCAAATCTCAACTCCGAACGGAGGACAAGTATAGATATAATGAATCTCAATCACAGTCTAAGAACGATAAGATATCACAGAAGTTTATAACTAAAGACTAACAACAAAAATTTATAAACTACTAAATAATAATATCTCAAACAAACTCAAATATAAAATCATATCTCAAGTTATTACAATTCAAGTTCTAAAACATGAAAACTAAACCAAGTCTATTAGCTAGTCTCCCGATCACTCCTGAGTGTCGGGGCCATAGGTTGCTAAGCCATCTCCTGCTCCAAGGCAAGTAGGGCAAATGTCCTCAGGACAATCATCTGTAATATTTTCAACAGGTCCAGTCAGTACAGGAACGAGTACATTTTATCAAGAAATTCCAAGTAAATGACAGAGAAATATAAAGCAGTTATAGACAGTTGTATTGATGAATATTACAGTTTTATACAGGTAGTGATGTAGAGAAGCAGTTAAGGTACAATGAAAGTAAGGTAACTAAACAAGAAAAGAAACGTAGCAAAGAAGACTGTAAAAATAAGATCTAGCTGAACTAGAGTAACATAATGAGTTCAGATGGTACAATATAAGTCGAGTGTAATCCCAATGTGAGTCTAATATAAGATGAGTCGAATGTAATTCTAATCATTATTCTAATAAGGTGAATCGAATAAGGTGATACGAATAAGGTGATACGAATAGTGATTCACATGATGTTCTAATAATGATTCGAATAAATTCTCCAAGTGTGTTTTAAAATACTTAGATAGACATGTAAACGGCTAAGGGTAAATCCGGCACATCACACACCTGGCCGGGTGTGGAATGACTATCGTTCGAATATATTCATAGAGGGTGGTTCGAATAGTGAAAATGTTCACATGTCTAATCAAGTATTTCCCCGCCCAGTCTAATACAAATGAATCCATAATCCAACACATAAGACGAATACAAGTCCAACCAGCATATGAAGATACGAATAGGGTGATTCGAATAGTAATTCGTTTGGTGATTCGTATGGTAATTTGTATAATAGAGGTAAGACGAGTAAGTATGTGTGTCGCATACATGGATTCAGAAATAACAATACGTGTTTGTAACAGGGAATCACATATAGCTAACTAGAACTGAAGTACAGTAATTCACAAGTAAATGGAGGAACTATCAGAGAATGTACTCGCCTGATACTCTGAAAAGAGTAATAAAATATCAGATGTCTGCACCGGAGTCACAATGTCCTAAATAGAGCAGTACAGGTTATAACATGTCCAGAATGGTAAATAAGTACATACAATGCAATCTACATAATTTCTAGGTCGATTTAGGTCAAAGTCAACTCTAAGTCATACCTGGTCAACTGTCTAGGTCAAACTAGGTCCAAGTCAAACTTGGTCAACTCTGGGTCAACCCAAGTCAGTATGTAGTCAAACTGGGTCAATTGGTCATACTTAGACTCAATGTTGACTTTGGTCAACTGTCTAGTCAATTTAGGTCAAATAGTCCAACCTAAGTTAAACTCTATATCTAACTCAACCAACCCTTAGGCTAGTGCACTAGGATACCACATCCTATAACAAAGTGCATACCAACCCAAGGCTAAGGTATCTCACATAATATAGTACACACATATATGCATAGCCTATATAGAATTCACTAACCTATCACACATATGTATATACATATATACCCTCTCATATATATATGCATTACATAACACATTCTTTCATTCAAATTCAACAATGCATACTTTATGTATATTACATCCTTACAACCAATTGCATATGTCATTATATACATACATGCATATTTACATATTTCCGTATATATATATATATATATATATATATAATATATATATATATATATATATATATATATATTATATATATATATATATATATATATATATATATATATATATAAATATATATATATATATATATATATATATTGAGATAGAGGGCTAAGGAAGGGGGCATGAGGAGTGGTGTGTTGTGTGTGTTAATAGAGTAGGGTGTGAAGAGGGTTCTCAGGATTCATTCAGTCAAATGACAGTTTTGTGTGTACACAGGAATACATGATATTATGTGTTAGAGTTTAGTGTCTCAATCATTACAAGTGGCAGGGATTAAAACAGGGTTCAATGGAGAGCATTTCAGGTGTGTGTGTGAGAGAGAGAACATGAGAGAGTGATTTGTGTACAGGGTTCATAGTGTTTATGTAGTAATAGTGAAGCATGTGTGTTAGAGTGTCAATTGGATAGCTAATAGTGAATGCCAGTTATCCCCGAAATCAGTGTATAGCAGTGAATAATTTCAGTTAAAACTCAGAAAATTCTATTTCAGTCTTCATGTTTCCACAATCTCAGGTTTTAGGCAGTGTGTGTACACTCATCTCCATGTATCCTAAAGCCAAATGCAGCTACTGCCAATGCTTGCAGTAGCCTAAATGGCTTTGCCAAGGGGCAGGATCCGCTGTTTCCTGGTGGGATACTTGCTAAAATCCTGAATCTAATGAATGCCTATCTCCTTACATTTCTCTCTAAACCTGATACACTCAACCAAACTCAGACTTCAACACACTAAGGACTGAACATTGGTATCACACTCTAGGATTGATTCCCAGGTCATGAATTAACCCGACTAATCCATTCCATTTGAAAATCAAAAATCAGTGTAAGCATCAACAACTCAGTTCACATATTCAGTTGGGTAGTTTCTAGGAATCAGAAGGTAATATCCAATCAACCATGTATCAACCTATCAGTGAACTAAACTTATGTTTGAATCTCAGGGATGTGGCAAGGACAATTATGTGTATGCAAGTGTAGTGCACTGTGTGTTCAGAATTTGGGTAGGTGTATCTCAGGTTTCACAATGTCAGGTTCCTATAAAACCCAATTCAACTGTCAACCAACTGAGATTAACTGTCAGTTGATTACCAACCTAATCTCAGGTTTTAGGCATATAGTTCAATGACTGCTAATAAATGAACTAACTGACAGATCACAGGGATTCGATTATCAGGTTTCACATATTGAATCACTTAGGATTCATTTCAGTATCTCAGGAATCCTTGTTCAGTGAATATCATTTCAATAAATCAATTATATATATATGAATGAACAAAGGCAAATTTAAACATGGAAAGATGGTTGGAAACACATTTGAACTCAGAAATTGTAAATAGGACAGAGTATCAGTAAATGGGGGGAAAAAAATTAGAAATCGACAGTTAAAATAATACTAATATCCAAATTAACTGGTTGGTAATTAGTCATGCACATTTATACGTGTCCTATAAGTGGTTTCGTGTCCACACAACCAGACACGAAGTGTCCAGACACGAAAAACATAGAGGAGAGGATAAGTGAACACAGTGTGGTGCGCGTGTGTCCGTGTCTCGTGAGCACGACACAAAGTTCGACACGCCTCGTGGTCATACCCACGTGTAGCCCAATACTAGGGCTACTCACTGGACATGACACGAGGTGTCCATGGGTCATGTGTTCTGAGCACGAGACACGTATCAGTGGCTCAAAACTGATATACTCATTACAGTACGAAATCAGTGCGGACCAAATTCCTTCGTGCACACTAAACGAGAAGTTATAAAAATTTACAAGTGTCTTGTCAGTTATTAGGACAACGTGTGTGTCAAGTTTAATGGCTTGAGTCGCCGTGTCGTGTCCGCTAGGACGCCCGAGCAGCAGGACACTGCACGACAGTGTTGTGCAGCGTGTTCGTGTCCAATTTGGACACGGACACGAGCCTAAATCGTGCTCAGTCCTAGGGTTTCGTGTCCTACATGTCTAGGGCTACCCAAAACTATATTTTTTTTACAAAACACTAACTTTTATTCCTAAGTGGCATTTAATCGAACATGTATTTAAATGAACCGATATGTGTCCGATACAGACACGAAATGGACACGAATTTCTACCAAATTTGGACTATACCGAGGGGAACCCTAAATGAATGCATCTATGAAGAAAATTCATGATTTCAATGGGTGTAGATAGGTTTACCTATTGAGAGCTAGAATCTCAATGTAAAGAGCCTCGATTCGATGTCTTCTTCGATTTTATCCGGTTCAACCATCCTCGATCCTTGCTAGCAAGTACCCACAAGTATCCTCTACTGTTGGGGATGATGATGCAATTGATTTGACTCAATTTGGGCTCAATTTGGATTAATGGAAAGAGTTTTAGGGAAGAACAAGTAGGGCTTTTTCTAGGTTTTCTAAAGGAGGCAATTATTTCTTAAGTGGGTTACTTATAGGAGGGAGGGGGCTTGTATGGCTGTTGAAAACATTAGGGTTAGGGTTTTAGATGAGTGGTTGAGGTTCCTCCACCCAATTTCCAAGCTTCCTATTGGTCCAAGGCTCCTTTTCACAAATATCTTAAAAAGAAATATCTTTCCTAATAATATCTAGATATTACTAACCTTGGCACTTAGAAGGAATGTTCTAACCCTAATTTTTAACCTCATGACTAATCTAGGTTAGGTTAACTTCTAGGTTAAGGCTTCACTAAAAGGCTAGCACAATATTTAATTAATATAAATTACAAATTCACAAAATTGTCAAAATGACCAAAATACCCTTAGGCTAAAAGTTGGTGATATGAAATTCTAATCACGTGACTAGGGTTTAACTAGTTAACCGTCAAAATCACCAATCAACATTTTAAATAGTTTTAAATTAATTAAAAATCACCAAAAATCACAATATGATTTAAATATCACTATTAAATGATTATAATTATAAAATTTCAAAATTGTCCTCATTTGGAAAACTGGGTGTTACAAGGTCATGCCTTTCGGTTTAAGGAATGTTGGTGCCACCTATCAAAGAGCTATGAGCGTCATCGTTAGAGACCACTTGCGCAAGACAGAGGAATGCTACGTCGACGACACCGCCGTCAAGAGCCGCTCTAAAGAAGATCATCTGCCTGATCTGAGGACGGTGTTCGACCTGATGCGAGCGCACAATTTGAAAATAAATCCCACGAAATCCTTCTTGGACGTATTTAGCGGGAAGTTCTTGGATTTCATCATTACTTCCCGAGGTATCCATATAGATCCTGAGAAGACGAAGGCAATCATGGAGATGGGTCCCCCGAAAAATCTCCGTGAACTCCAAGGTCTTCAAGGTAGACTAGCTTACATCAGGAGGTTTATCTCTAATCTCTCCAGACGATGTCAACCATTCACCCACCTCATGAAGAAGGGTGTGTCATTCTTCTGGGATGAAGAATGTCAACACGCCTTCGATAGCATCAAAGAAAATCTATCGAACCCTCCAGTCCTGGTAGCCCCGGTTGCTGGAAAACCATTCCTGCTCTATGTGCGAGCAATGGAGCATTCTCTCGGTGCTTTACTAGCGCAAAACAACGATTCAGGCCATGAGCAGGCTATATATTACCTCAGCCGAATGATGATGGGACCCGAGCATCGATACACCACCGTGGAGAAAGAGTGCTTTGCTCTGGTGTTTGCCATTTAGAAGATGCGGTACTACGTCACGGGACAAACCATCCATGTCGTATCAAGAGTTAACCCCCTCAGGGTCCTCATGACCAAGCCAGGTGCACTTAGCTCTCGCCTCGCTACCTGGGCAATTTTATTATCTCCCTACCACATGATCTTCCTCCGAAGAAGGCTGTTAAAGGTCAAGCTATGACAGACTTTTTAGCAGCTCATCCAGGTTCGGAGTCAACCAGAATAGATGAAGAGATTCCAGATGAGGTCGCCAATTCAAATATAGCCTTTCATGATGCCGTATGGCAAATGTTCTTCGACGGCACTTCTAAAACTGGGCCCAAGGGTAACATTGTCGCTGGGGTCGGAGTGGTGCTGATTACTCCCTCCGGGCTGGTGATCAATCGGGCGTATTCCCTCATGGAGCCATGTTCAAACAATGTGGCCGAGTACAATGCTTTGGTCATTGGCCTCCGACTTGCGAAGGAGCTGGGGGTAGAGTACCTTAAAGCATACGATGATTCACAACTAATTGTTAACCAAATTCGGTGCTCATACGAAGTGCGTCATGAAGACATGATCCCCTATCATCAAATAGCGATTGACATCATCTCGTCCTTGGAAGGGTTCTTCATAGAATACGTTCCTAGGCTCCAGAATATTGAAGTCGAAGCCCTAGCAGGACTTGCCGCTTCCCTAGCGGTACCGAATTATGCTCATCATCTGGTTGACATCATAGGCCGTGAGTTGGTCTATCCCAGGAATAATGTTCAATATATTGAGAGTTACTCCACGCTGACAGTCGACGAAGCACTAGACTGGAGACAACTATTCATTGACTTCGTAGTCTACGACATCCTGCCAGAGAATTCGAAGGAAGCCACTTCTATCAGAAGGCATTCCCTCAGATTCTTCTATGATACGGAGACGAAAATACTATCTCGATGATCATATGATAGATTACTGCTTCGGTGTCTGTCAGATACAAAAGCCAAAGAAGTCGTACGTGAAACTCATGATGGCATCTGTGGGACCCATCAGCCCGGCCAGAAACTACAAGACCGCCTTCGTCGAATAGGCTATTACTGGCCCACGATGGTTGCGGATATGATAGACTATGCAAGAAAGTGCAAAGCTTACCAGTCCTTGCAGATTTCATCCACCAGCCATCCGAGTTTCTGTATCCGACGGTGGCATCCTGGCCATTCGAAGCATGGGGAATGGACATCATTGGTCCGATCACTCCGCCTTCGTCCCGAGGACATCGCTTTATACTCGCAATCATAGATTACTTCTCCAAATAGGTGGAGGCTATTCCGCTGTCAGAAGTCAAGACTTCAAATGTGATCAGCTTCCTCAAGCATAACGTTATCTACCGCTTCGGACTGCCCCGAAGGATCATCCACGATAATGGTTCGCAGTTCGCAAGCCACGCCTTCTATCAGTTTTACGACAAACACAGAATCCAGAATATTGCTTCAACACCATACAACCCGACGGCTAATGGTTTCGCTGAAGCATTCAACAAAACAATCATCAGGCTTCTCAAGAAGTTCGTGTCATCAAACAAACGCGACTGGAATGAAAAGTTCGGCGAATGCTTATGGACGTACCGTACTACAGTACGGATGGCCACTGGAAACACGCAGTTCTCTCTGGTATATGGAAGTGAGACAGTTCTTCCATTGGAGACTCAAATCCCATCACTCCGCGTCGCTCTCACCTACCGACTGACGACAGATAATAATCACCATCGTCGACTACAAGAGTTGGAGGTCCTAGATGAGAAGTGCCTGTTAGCTCAACAACGAATCTAGCTGTACCAAGCCCATATCTCCGGAGCCTTCAATAGAAAGGTTAAAATCAGAACATTCCAAGTGGGCGATCTCGTTCTGGCAGTTCGGAGGCCGATGGTTATGACTCACAAAACCGCCGGCAAGTTCCAGCCAAAGTGGGAAGGCCCGTTCATCATCGATGCTGTATTCTCCAATGGAGCTTACCGCCTCGCAAAATAAAATGGAGACTTGCTCATGTTGCCCATCAACGACAAGTTCCTAAAGAAGTATTACGTCTGAAATGACATCCTCCAGGATGTTGAGTTATGTACCCTGTGGTACCGCTGAACTCACATTCCGACTTTACATCCTCCAGGATGTTGAGTTATGTACCCTGTGGTACCGCTGAACTCACATCCCGACTTTAAATCTTCCAAAGTGATGAGTTACGTACCCTGTGGTACCGCTGAACTCACATCCCGACTTCAAATCTTCCAAAGTGATGAGTTATGTACCCTCTGGTACCGCTGAACTTACACTCTGGTCACTACAGATGAATCTATATTGCTTCTTTAGGTAGTAAGTCATGTATGATCATACCTCTGAACTTTCCTCCTAAGAAGAGCTCCCTCCTTATGATCCAATAGCCGTACTTTCAGTGCACAAAAGGGTAACAGATCCACAGATTTTTCGAGACAACCACGTCGATGTTACCTCTGAGTTGTTTTCCTCACATAGAACTTCCACGTCCTCATTACCTCTGAGTTGTTCTATGCACCCTTCATGGAGCCCACTCCTGCCATGTCCTCATTACCTCTGAGTGGGAAGGCTCCATCGAAGAAACCCTCATATTTACCATGTTCTCACTACCTCTGAGTAAGTATATTGGTTCTCTCCCAACTTATTATCCGTATCCAGAACCAGGGTTTGCCAAGGATAATAGGACCACAAAAAGTCTCCCATTGGGGCAACTACTACAAGCAAAGAATAGAGTGAATATATTCTGTTCATTCAAAATTAGTAACATTCACATGACTACATCTCATGAGCAAGCCAGATAAGTTCTCTATCATTTCATTCAGACAAGAAGGAAAAAGATTACATTGATGTCCAAAAGAAGCAAAACACAAACTACAGCTAAAGACAGACATAAATATCAAGACAAAAGACGGACATTTATGAGGGCCTACGAATCCTAATTGCGGGGGCGCATATACCAATCCCTCGACCATTTTTCATATGAAGGATCTACTTGAGCTAAATCCTCGTCCGGAGCAGGAGGGTCAGAACTCCCAATACTACCGCCGTTAGACTGTGGCTCCTCCTTTACAGCAACTTTAATAGGCGCCAGCTCTCCTTTCTGTTACTCCATTTTTGGTATTACCTCCTCCTTAACGAGCGATGACTTTTGTTTGAAAGGAGGCAGCAGCACTTCATTCATAATGATCTAAGCCTTCGGCAGGAATGCTGCAAGAATCAAAGATAAAAAGAAACAAAGTTAGAAGATGGCTAGAGCATCATGCGACCCAGTCTATATAAGCTTATGCGGTCCTGTTTGAGGGGGCTTCATGCGGTTCGATTCAGAGAGACTTATGCGGCTCTGTTCGACGGGTCATTATGCGATTCAGTTTGTGAAGTATCTATGCGGCTACTAGATAAACTCCTATGCGGCTCGGACATGGGGTATACCCCCATACGGCTCGGACGTGGGACATACTTACGGCCCATACAATTTGAACAGTTCGATGAAGACGAGGGACACATTAAAGGCTTGTGCATAAAGCATGCAACAGAGCCGTCTTTGTTAGGATTTTGAAGTATACGATCCGCCCAAACCCTTACCAGCAATGGTGGGGTGAACGTCGGGGTGAACTTCAGGCTCCGTGGCTAACGAAGAAGCCACTCCCTTAGCCTTCGTCGCGGCCTTGGAAGACTTGGGGGCCATTGTTGATTGATGAGCGGAGAAGGAAGACGAAGATAGCACCCTAGGGCAAGAAGAGTTGAAGACAGAAGAAAGTAAAGATGTCTCTCTGACCAAAAAATGCTCCTATTTATAGACAGAAGGAGGGGGGATGCTTCGATCCGCATGCTGTATAAAAACAAAATCGACTCTTCGGTCATCGAGGAAAATCCAGATATTTAAAACCGACCCTTGGGATCCTGCCCCAAAAGGCGGCTTTAAATCCAAAGCAAATCAAGAACAATTAATGAGACGCACACGTGGCAGGAGACACACACGTGGCAGGAGTCTATGCGGCCAGACAGTCCATGCGGCTAAGAAGTCCATGCGGCTAGGAAGTCCATGTGGCTAGAACATCCTATGCGGACAGAAGAGTTTACATAGCCATGCTTCTTATTTAAAGTATTTCAATTTTGCAAATTGAAAACTTTGAAGGGGGTCTTGTAGAAGCATGGAAAATAACAAGAAAAGCCCATGCGGCTCAGACAGAGAGAGCCTCATGCGGCTCAGGAATCCGTTAGACATTCATGCGGTTCAAAAATCCTTTAAAGCCTCATGCGGCTCGGATAGCTCAATGCGGCTCAGGAAGGAGCCACGTGACCCTAAGCAGTTCGTCTCTATAGCTGGCCATAAAGCAATTGCCTCATTAAATATCCTGACGGCAGCTCTGACAGAAAGACGAAGTGACAACTCTGACGTAAAGCTGAAATGATAGCCCTGACATGAGGGCGTGCTCCTAGAAAAAAGAAGAAAATCTTTTATAGCTGGCACGATCTGCCAAGTCCAAAGCTTCCTATGCGGCTGCCACTCCTATGTGGATGTCACCCCTATGCGGTTGCTCTTTTCATGCGGTTGCTCTCTTCATGCGGCCGCCACCTTCATGCGGCTGCCACCTTCATGCGGCTGCCTTCTTTATGTGGCTGCCACCTTCATGCAGCTTCCACCTTCATGCGGCTGCCTTCTTCATGCGACTGCCTCCTTCACGAGACTGCCATCCTCATGCGGCTATCTCCCTCATGCGGCCGCCACCCTCATGCGGCTGCTACCTTCATGCGGCTAGGAGTGTGGGGGCCACCCATATGCGGTTCATTTAGAGACCACATTCATGCAGCTCTGTCAGGACGTCCCACTCATGACAGTTGAGATACGTGGAGATCCTCATGACAGTTGAGACACGTGACGATCCTCATGACAGTTGAGACATGTGGCAATCTTATCCCCTCGGAGTTATGGCTGCTAGCAAATCATAACAACCCATATTTGTTATAATCATCATAATTACTCGGATCAAATCAGATTTGTTATAATTAAGCAAATTAAACACGTGGCAGGAGATCCGAGCTTGTCATGACAAATTATGAAGATTCATTGCGATCAACATTAATTGCCCATACGGATTTGGCGTAATAAAAAATTAACTGCCCATATTTGTTGCAATCAAGATTAATGGTCCAGATTATTGGCCGTCGACTTTTCAAAGGGCAATCATTACAAACCCTAATGATCACACCCCACTCCTATAAATAGTAAGGCGACATTCCCTTACAAAAGAGACTCGGAGCACCCAGCTGGACACACAGAGAGACAAAGGCACGCACAGAGGATTCTTCCCACACATCCCGAGAGTATTTCTTCATCAGAGTCAAGGCTACTTCCGATCGTCCAAGGAGTAAGGCAGAGCTGCCGTCGCTTTCTCGAGCCTCTATCGTCATCCCCCAGAATCAAAAAATAAACAATCGTACTTAGATTGCTGTACCTAGGTTTTCATTCCTAGGCTTTCTTTGTACGAGCGAGTTTGTATTGTTAGTCTAAGTTCAGTCCTTCTATAAAATTGTTTTGTACTTTTATAATCAATGACAAACAGAGATGCTTTGAAAGATGAATATGGTTGTGATGATGCTGGAATTTAAAGATTTAATTCCTTCAGATTTCAACAGATATGTCATGGTAGATAATAAACCTATCAATGACCAAATTTATGAATTCCAAGAATACTGTAGGCATGTTCAAGCCAAAGGTACATTCTTCTCTACTGAGCATAAAATAACATGCTTGATAGACAAACTCTTTCCTTCTTGGTCTGATACTGCCAAAGATCTTACATATTTACAAGGAACTCTTACCTATCCTCAAATTCTAAAGTGACTTAAAACAGAAGAAGAGTTTAGGTTAAAGTCCAAAGCTAGGTCTGATTCGAAAGCTAGGGTAAACCTTGTAGAATGCCATGGCAAACCTAAATCTAACCACCATCTCAAACTCAAGAAAAACTCCTTCAAAAAGAGCAAAGTTTTCAACCACATCACCAAAACCCTTATTACCAAAACCCTTATTACCAGCAATCTCAAAAACCTAGAAACTTTGGCTAGACTCAGGATTAGAGAATTTTTTATTTTGTGTGTGGTAAAATAAACCATACGACCATCAAATGCTTCCATAGAAAGAAAAAAGAAGCTGTTAAGACCTCATACAAAGGGAAAGGCTCAACCAAGCCAGAGGCTAACATAATTTTGAATGGATCATCTAGCTCCTTCAGGTCAGTAAGCTATCAACCTGTAGTCAATATTTCTTACCATTATGATGATTGGTGGTTGGATTTTGGAGCTAATATTCATGTTTCGTCTATCAGGAATCAGGTGGAGGATGTGTGATCCTAGAAGATGGATCAACGGCACAGATCGTAGGAAGAGGAAGAATCGATCTAAAGGTGACACCGGGGAAAATTTTACCTCTCCATGACATGCTTCATGTGCCGTCAGTTAGGAGAAATCTTGTTAATGGTTCTCTACTTATAGCCTCAGGATACAAGATTGTAATAGAAGCTAATAAACTAGTTTTTTTTTTTCCCGAGAATGACTTATTTATAGGAAAATAATTTGTAAAGGATGGCCTTTTTATTTTAAGTACTATGAATAAAATTTTAAATTCTTCTTTTGTTGTTGCAAATGTTGAATCCTCTAATATTTGGCATATCAAACTAGGTCATGTGAACTTAGGATCTCTTAAAAGAATAATGAACTTAGATCTTATTCCAAAGACTCCTATTGATGAAAACATAAATGTGAGATATATGTTCAAGCCAAACACACTAGATTACCTTTCAAATCTATCCAAAGGGATTCTGAACTTCTAGAACTTATCTATAGTGACATTTGTGATTCAAATAGGATTTTGACCCGAGACGGTAGGAAATACTTTGTCACTTTTATAGATGATCATTCAAAGTATTATTACACCTACCTTCTTAAAATGAAAGATGGAGTTCTAGACAGATTCAAGATCTATAAGTCTGAAGCTGAAAACCAGTTAGATAGAAAGATTTAGATTCTTAGATCAGATCGTGGTGGAGAGTATACCTCAATAAAATGACAAATTTCTGTGAAGAACATGGAATAGTTCATGAGGTAACTGCTCCCTATTCACCATAGTCCAACGGAGTTGCTGAAAGAAAGAATCACACTCTATTAGACATGGTTAATGCCTTGCTTCTTAACTCAGGTGCCTCCGATAATCTGTGAGGAGAGGCCTTATGGTCAGCTTGTCATATCCTTAATAGGATACTCAGTAAAACTAATGATAAGACACCACATGAGTTATGGAAAGACAGAACTCCTAGGATTAACTTCCTCAAAGTTTGGGGATGTCTAGCTAAGGTAGGAATTCCAGAACCAAAAAAGAGGAAGATTGGACCTAAGACTGTTGATGCTGTGTTCATAGGATATGCTCTAGATATTAATGCCAATAGATTTCTTGTAACTCATTCTGAAGTAAATAAAATCTCTAATAAGACAATCATAGAAGCTAGATATGTAGTTTACTTTGAGAATATATTTCCCTTTATGGATGGAACTTCTTCCTCCTCCCCCAACCCTTCTCTTACTCCATCTACTAATTCTCATGTTCAAATATCAAGTTCTCAACCAGAACAAGATATAGAACCTAGAAGGAGTAAAAGAGAAAGGATTGAAAAGAACTTAGGAGAAAGATTTTTCATATTTTTGATAGAGGGTGATTCCTTAACTTATGAAGATGCCATATCCTCTCATCATGCCCCTTTCTGGAAAGAAGTTATTAATAATGAGTACAACTCCATGATGGAGAATAATACTTGGTTTTAGCAGACCTACCTTTTATAGTAAACTCATAGGTTGTAAGTGGATATTCAAAAAGAAACTTAGAGTCGATGGTACCTTAGAAAAATATAAAGCTAGACTAGTTGCCAAAAGTTTTACCCAGAAAAAAGAATTAGACTACTTTGATACCTACTCTTCTGTAGCTAGGATCTCTTCTATTAGAACCCTTCTAGCCTTAGCTTCTATTCATGATATGCTGATCCATCAAATGGATATAAAGACAACATTTCTAAATGAAGATTTAGAGAAAGAAATTTTTATAGAGCAACCTGAAGGTTTCGTTGCTAAAGGTCAAGAAAAGAAGTTTTGTAGATTAGTAAAATCACTTTATGGCCTAAAGCAAGCTCCCAAGCAAGGCACAACAACTTTAATAAAGTCATTTTAGAATTTGGCTTTATGCCAAATGAACATGACAAATATTTATATTCTAAAAATACAAATAGAAGTTGTATTATCTAATGCTTGTATGTAAATGATATCCTTATTCTAGGATCTTTACTAGAATTGGTAAATAACACTAAGAATTATTTATCTAACCAATTTGATATGAAAGACCTAGGTGAAACAAACTTGATCCTAGGAATGCAAGTGTCTAAATGCAATTAGGGCTATATTATAACCTTAGTACATTCAATTGAGAAAATGCTAAGAAAGAATTTCACATGATGTAAAATTCACTACTGGATATATTTTTACCCTAATAGAAGATAAAATCTCTTGTGGATCATGTAAATAAACTATTATTGCCAGGAGTACAATGTACTCTGAAATGATAGCTTTGGACACTACCTGTACAGAAGTCGAATTGCTTAGAAATCTTGTTATACATATACCTGTTTCTGTTTATCTTGTTCCCATAATTTCTTTAAACTGTGATAATAAATCTATTATAGAACCACTAAAGAGTAATTCTGGGAATGCTAAGATAAACATGCACCTACAGTTGCGCTTCATATCGATAAAAAGCCTATTAAGCAAATATGTGATTCTTGACTATATATAATCAGAAAAGAACCTTGCAGACCACTTGACGAAGGGTCTGTCTAGGATATTAGTCCTAGAATCATCGAGAAAAATGGGGTTAAGTCCATAATTTACTCACCAGCAGTGGCAAGCCAACCGAGTCTGACTGGAGATCCCAAGTAGCCGATTTAATGGACAGGAACAAGCTGGACTAGGTGACTATTATGAGACATTGACCTTGAGATTAAATTCTCTTAAAATAAATGCCTAAGAGGCTGTATATGTGTACATGGATACCCTAGCCCTTTGGTGACAGTGTTCTAAAGTGATAGGGTTAGGGTGAGTTAAACTCTTAGCAAGTCCAAGCATGATATGCAGGATTGATTTCTATCACCAACCCTTGAGTACTTACCTATATGAGAGGTCATGGAGGCTGCAACTATATGACAGGATGATCGTAGACAACTCTCATGAATATAAAAAAGTGCGCATGGCCAATCAAATGTGCCATCCGATAGACTTAAGTACCTCTAGCGTACTATGTGCGTTATTTTCTGAATCTGGTTTAAGAAGACTAATTCAATTCATAGTCCATCAAGCTCTTTTTCAGACAAAAACAATGGTCAATATGTGAGATTCAAGGCTGTAGTCCATCTTATTTATGCATAGTATACAACTGCCCAAAAATTCTCTAATTCTTCTCTTACTTTCCTTCCCTCTATTACTTTAAAATTTGACCCTTTGGAGGGGGATTGTTGTATGTGTGTGCTGTGTTCACACAACAGAGCTTGTAAAAGCTTAAACTCCAAATTCATTTAGTCCCACATCAGTTAAGTGGGAAGGCTCAACTGTTCATATATTGCTTTGCTCCTCTTTGTTTATTGGTTGTGTGGGAGTCCTATGGGCCACACGTGCACGTCGCCGCCGTCGCTCGGTCCAGCTCGCTCAGTTCGGTTCGGCGTATATAATATGTGCAGGTACGTGTGCACATCTGCGGGCCCTGAATGCCGTTTCGATTTTCTTTTCGGATTCGGGCTGAGATCCTAAAAATCTTTTTGCTACTCTTGAATTTTTTGACCATTACAAAATCATAAATTTTTTGAAACGTATGGAACTTTAATTCCGTCCAGGTTCTTTGAACCCCATGCTTCACATTTGTTTTACTTTGTAATATTTGTAACGTCCAATTTAATGTCAATTATTTTTTGTCCATTGGTGATAAATCAACAACTTATATATTGAGGTACTTCTCATTCTTTCTCACACACTGAAAAAACTCTATAGAAAACTCTCTCCAATTTTTGTCTCCTCCAAGTTTTCATCTGTTTTTCATTTTTTGTTCCGAGCAGAGCTAAGTCAGGGTCGCTCTCTCTACGTTTTGTGCGACAAGGAGATACCGGTGGAGTGGAAATTTTACAACTATGAGCATTCAGACAAAGTCTGCACATAGATTCGGATCAACTCTTAGGACAGTGCTACATGCACGACTTTCCTGGAGGCTGGTAACAATTCATTACTTCTATTTTGTTGTGGATTTCAAAAGAAATTTTTTTTTTCTAACAAGCACTAAATAGTTCTGATTGAATATCTGATGGGGATGCTGTCTCTTTACCGTTTTGATCAATGAGTTGAGAAATGTTATTTCAGTGCTGACGAGTGCGGATCAAATCATAGAAAAATTTGAAGCATCTGTCCCCTTCCTTGAGACGTGCACTTAGCGCATTATGCTAGTTGAATTTCTTCACGTAGAGCAAGAGTATGTACTTTGTCGATAAGCATCTTCTCTTTATCAGCTATCGCTAAATTCCGCATATCAAGTTGGAGTTTCCTTGTAAATCTAGTACCTCCTGTTGTTTCTGGAGCAAATTATTGGTCGGTCCCAATTCCAGAGCTTCATTGCCTGTTTGATAAGCTTTATCCGCTGTACAAAACGAAGATAGGCGTTTTCTCTCACTTTTGTGTTCAAGCCTCCACATGCATTAGGTCGATTATATCCTCCCATTCTGGTCCAAGAATTATTAAATCGAAACGGCCTCGTATGAGCAGTTGGCGCCTCGTACATACGCGCATGTATAGGTGCATGGTCACTGGTGCACGGTGTAAGTCCTAATTCTTCTGTCATCGATGTCTAAACAATAAACCCTATAGACTACCGAGCGCTCAATAATCTCACTATCAAGAACAAGCATCCATTGCCCAGGAGTGATGACTTGTTTAATCAGTTGAGCAATGCGAGGGTGTTCTCTAAGATAGATTTGTGATCTGGGTACCATCAGCTGAAGGTAAAATGGGATGACATTCCGAAGACTTCTTTTCGCACTCGTTATGGCCAGTATGAGTTTACCGTCATGCCGTTTGGGTTGACTAATACCCCGACGGTATTCATGAACTTGATGAATAAGGTATTCCATCCGTACCTTTACAAGTTCGTGGTGGTCTTCATTGATGATATTCTCATCTATTCAAAGATGCCTGAGGAGCACGAGGAGTATCTACGGATTGTGCTGGAGACTCTGAGGTGGGAGCAGCTGTATGGAAAGCTGTCGAAGTGCGAGTTCTTCTTGGACCGAGTAGAGTTCCTAGGCCATGGTGTATCTGGTGATGGGATTTCAGTTGTTCAGAAGAAGATTGCCGTAGTGGAGTCTTGGTCGACACCCAGTTCAGTTGTCGAGATTCGAAGCTTTCTAGGTTTAGCAGGCTACTATTAGAAGTTCGTGTAGAACTTTTCTCGAATTGCAGAGCCGATGACTAGACTCACCAGGAAGGACGTGGAGTTCATCTGGACTGATGAGTGTCAGGCTGCTTTCGAGGAGCTGAAGAAGAGGTTGACGTCGGCTCCTATTTTGACGTTGCTATCTGGGTCCGGAGGATTCACGATCTACAGTAATGCTTCGGGGAAGGGTTTGGATTGCGTTCTTCAGCAGCATGGGAAGGTAATTGCTTATGCATCTTGGCAGTTACGGCCACATGAGAAGAACTACCCGACTCATAATTTAGAGTTGGCAGTAGTCATTTTATTTTGAAGCTGTGGAAATACTATTTGTACGAAGAGCGTGTGGAGATTTTTACTGACCATAAGAGCTTGAAGTACGTATTTACGCAGAAGGAGCTGAACATGAGGTAGAGGCGATGGTTAGAGCTGATGAAGGATTTTGATATATCCTTACAATACCATCCGGGAAAGGCCAACGTGGTTGCGGATGCTTTGAGCAGGTATCCAGTGGCCATGTGTTTGACGATGGATCGTCACCTTCTGGCAGATCTGGAGAGCTTGGGCATAAAGGTGATAGTTTCTGGGTTTGAGGAGCAGATGTGGGGTCTTCAGGTGCAGTCAGAGCTGATGGACAGAGTCAGAGCAGCTCAGTTTGAGGATGAGGCTCTGAGGGTCATCAGGGAGCAGGTCCGGACAGGATTGTTAGATGAGTTCTCTATAGCGGGAGATGGGTCGTTGAGACATGGTACCAGATTGTGCATGCCGAACGGAGGACTTCGCGAGGAGGTTCTTCAGAAGGCACATCGTTCTCAATACTCTATGCATTCTGGTGCCAACAAGATGTACAGAGACTTGAGACAGCATGTCTGGTGGTATGGCATGAAACGCGAGGTAGCTCAGTTCATTTTTAGATGCTTGGTGTGCCAGCAGGTGAAAGTCGAGAGTCAGAGACCAGATGGTTTGCTCCAGCCATTACACATTCCTGAGTAGAACTAGAGCATATCACTATGGACCTTGTGTCTAGACTTCCGCGCTCTCCAGGAAGAAAGGATGCGATTTGGGTCATTGTTGATCGATTGACCAAATCGGTCCACCTTTTGCCTTTCAAGGTGGATTTGTCTACGGAGAGGCTGGCCGAGATGTACGTGCGACAGATAGTCAGATTGTACGGGGTTCCAGTAAGCATAGTCTCGGATCGGGATAGCTGATTGACTTCCCACTTCTGGAGGAGTTTGCAGCTTAGCTTGGGAACGTCGCTCAAGTTCAGTACCGCATACCACCCCCAGACAGACGGGCTGTCGGAGAGGACAATTTAGACCCTCGAGGATATGCTTTGTACCTGTATCTTAGACTTTTGGTGATCTTGGGAGGACCACCTTCACTTGGTAGAGTTTGCTTACAACAATAGCTGCCAAGCCAGTATAGAGATGTCACCTTTCGAGGCTCTATACGGACGGAGGTGTCGTACTCCTTTGTCTTTGGATGATGTCAGCGAGAAAGTTTTGCTTGGCCCTGAGATGGTGGTGGATGCTGTAGAGAAGGTCAGGGTTATCAGAGATAGACTTCGGATGGTATAGGACAGGCAGCGGCATTGGGCCGATAGCCACCAGAGGCCGTTGGAGTTTGAGGTATAGTTTAGATTTTTCTAGTATTTGAGTCTGATTGTGATTGTTTTAGATCAAGACTTAAGTCTTGTATTTTTGTTCTAGGTTGGTGATCTTGTGTTTTTGCAGATTTCTCCGACACGTGGCACGATTCGTTTTGGTGTAGGCGGAAAGCTTAGTCCACGATACATCGGACCTTTCCGTATCTTGGACAGGGTCGGTGCAGTGACTTACCGACTAGAGTTACCGTTCGCACTAGAGGGAGTGCACAACGTGTTCCACGTGTCGCAGCTGAGACGGTATGTGGCAGATCCCAGTCACGTTTTGGACCACTCCGAGATCGAAGGACCGGCTCTCAGTTATCCAGAGAAGCCGGTTGAGATCTTGGACCGAAGGAAGAAGGTGCTCCGGAACCAGGTCATTCCTTTGGTTCGCGTTGCTTGGAGGGACCACTCTCTAAGTGAGTCTACCTGGGAGAGAGAGAACGATATGCGGGAGCGATTTCCATATCTTTTGGAGCCTTGAGGTAATTTTTTTCTTTTTTCCTTGTTCTGTTTTGTTACTGTGATAGTTTCGCCTTCAATTTCGAGGACGGAATTTTTTTAAGGTGGGTAGATTTGTCACTTCCACTTTCATAAATAGGATTAAAATGGTTATTTTACATTTTTGGGTATTTTGGAATTATTTATTTATTTATAATGTTATTTGGGGATTATTTAAGTCGGGTTCGAATTTCATCTCATTCCGACATGTATTGGGAAACCTGGTAGCTTAGACTCTGGATGGGACCCAAACTTAAGTTAGACATGGCCCATAAATCCCACTAATTAGTCTAGTACTTTTAGACTAATCCCACTTGGCTTAATTGGTCAATTTGTAGATTTTAACTTGACCCTTTTAACCCCGAATTATCACATAAGTCAAATTTGACCAAAATGAGGCTTGGAGGGCATTTTGGACATTTGCCAAATGCCTCCAAACCCCCTTACATGGTCGGCCACTCCTTCCATTCTTTTTTTTATTCCAATTTTCCACACATAGCTTCCTTTCTTCCAATTTTGGGTCTTCTTCCCCAAACCTAAACCTAAACTTTTGATTTCATCTCCAAATCATCTCTTTTCCCCAAAAATTTTCCATCAATCCTCTCTACATCATCAAGGGAGGGTGCTACCAAAGTTTGGGAGAAAAGTGCAAGGTGAAAGTATCCTTTCTACAATGATCTTCGTGTCGGAGAGAGTTTCATTAGGGTTCACTCCTAATAGGTAAATTTCTACCCTCTAAATCAATTTCCCATGAAGTTTAATTAGTTTGGAACCCATAGGATCTACCCTATTGTTGTGTCTCCATTTGTGTTAAGTTAGAGGTCATGGGAAGACTCCTAGGAGAAACTAGGATGTGTGTGTCCATATATATATATATATATATATATATATATATATATATATATATATATATATATATATATATATATATATATATGAGTGTGTGTGTCCATATATATGTTCATATATGTGAGTGTGTCCATATATATATATATATATATATATATATATATATATATATATATATATATATATATATATATAAAAAAAAATATATATATATATATATATATATATATATATAACACTCACACACACACACACACACACACACACACACACACACATATATATATATATATATATATATATATATATATATATATATATATATATATATATATATATATATATATATATATATATATATATATATATATATAACACTCACACACACACACACACATACATATACATATATAGGTAGACACACACACACACATGAATTCATATATGTGAGTGTGTCCATATATATATATATATATATATATATATATATATATATATATATATATATATATATATATATATATATATATATATATATGTTCATATATGTGAGTGTGTGTGTCTACCTATATATGTATATGTATGTGTGTGTGTGTGAGTGTTATATATATATATATATATATATATATATATATATATATATAGAGGAGAGTATAGAGAGTGAGATAGAGGAGAGTATAGAGAGTGAGATGGAGAGGGAGAGAGGGAAACAACAACAACAGCTGTGGGGGAGGGGGAGGGGGGATTAGGAGCTGCTGCCCCCCAACCCACAAAACAGTAGCAGCAGCAGCAGGTCAATAGCAGCAGTAGCAGCTGCAAAACACCCCCCATTGACCCCTAAGTAGCCCTATATATACCCCATATGTATACCTATATATACCCTATATATACCCCCCTATATAAACCCCCTTTCCTTCCTAATTTGTTGACTTGTGGTGAGTATGTGTGAGTGAGTTTAGTTTTAGTTTGAAGTTAGTTTTGTATAGGAGTTAGAATGTTCAGTTAGTTTTAGAAGTCAGTATAGTCAGAGTCTTGATACAAGTTAGATTAGATAATGGTTAGAGTTTAGATTGTGTGGTATCCTTGAGATACCAAGTTGGTATCTCATGGTTCTTATTACCTTAAGGTAATGTAAATTTACCTTTTTGGACTTTCTAGTATCAAGATACCATGATACGGTATCGAGATTCTAGAAGAAGATTAGGACACCATATTAGCGAGTAGGGGAATACCTAGAATGAGGGTAGGAAAGTCTAGAGTGGGAGTTAGAGGCTAAGGTAAGGGATTACCTTAGAATGGGTAAGCGGGGTATGTTAAGGTAATACCAATTTCATAACATGTGAGTTAACTACTTTAAGATATAGCTATAATTAGGATTTTATGGTTGGTAATGGTTAGGAATAGTGGACTTAGACTAGTTTTGACCTTAGTTGACCACGGTTGACTATTTTTGACCCAAAGTCAACTGAAGGTCAACCGTAGCCTAAAATTTACTAGAACTTGACCGAAGTTGACCAATTAACCCAAAAGTCAACTGTTAGTCAACGTTAGTCAAGTTTGACCTAGAATTGACTAATGGTTGACCAGTTGACCAAAAGTCAACTATAAGTCAACCTTTGACTTAGATTGATCTAGTTTGACTTGCTTTGACTTGCCTTGACCTAGTTTGACTTTGTTAGGCCTGGTATGACTCAGATTGACTCTGTATAATCTAGTTTGACTTTGTTTGACATAGTTTAACCTAGTTTGACTTAGTTTGACATGTCTTGATCTAGTTTGACTCAGTATGACTTGATTTTACTTTCAAACCATTATATTGATACAGTATTCCATCTATAGGTCCTCGAAGCAATGTTCTTGGACTCAGTCGACTTATCCATCACATCAAAGGCGAGTATATTCTCTGATAACTTTTCTAATTTACGATAATTGTTATAATTCATGTAATTAGTGTAGATATGCTTATTCTTGACACATTGGTCACACAGATTGTTATTCATGGATCCCGACATGAGATGTTATTCCTTGTTATCTTGGTATGTCTTGTGCAAGCCCCCTTGTAGTTCTTTTACATTGTATAGACACTGATTCTTGAGGAGACCTGTTCCCTTCTCGCAGAATCCCATGTCATAACGTGTCTTGCTTGGATCCACTCTACCAGTCGGGGGCGGAGAGTATTAGTGTAGATATGTGGTCAATTCCTATTGTGCACCTATTGTGCATCGATTGATTGTGAGTGTTGATCATACAATCCATGTATGATTAGCCAGGCCTGTTACTATTGTGCAAGTTCCCAAGTTGGCCACATGTTGTAGCTATTACTCACACACCTAGATAGATGATTTTTGATTCTTTTAAATGCCATGATCAGTTTTACTTGCCTTGTTCTAGCTCTAGATTTACAGCTTACCTTATCATAATACTCACATGTACATCTCATAATTTCTTGTATATACTCTCTATTTACAGTCTAGTAGATTTTATCCTATCTTGTGAACTGTTGTTAGTTGATTGTGCTTGTTCCATCCTGATTGGATATGTTGATAAAATATTACAGATGACGATGAAAAGGATTGCTGTATCTACTACGGTCCGGATGACGTAGTGGGCATAGACTTGGAGACCTTGGTTCAAAAGGGTTTAGCTCCGCCTGACGAGACTTTACCTATTGCTTAGTTAGAGTTGTTTTGGACTGAACTTTGTCTCAAGCTTGCCACTTATGATATTATATTTTGGGATTGTATAACCATATTAGTTTGTGACTCTCTTTCTCGTTGTTGAGCAGGATATTGCACTTTTGGTTTATATCTATCTAGTTTTCGTGCCATGATTCTTCCTTCTAGATTGTGATTGAGTTTATCAGTATTTTATATTATATCCTCCGTGCGTAGATGACAGGTTCTTATATACTGTGTAAAACCCCAATATTTTCTAATTATTTTAATGTCTTAAAAATTATTTTTCTATATTTTTTTAGAATTTATTTGGTATATGTACGTAATTATAGATGTGTATAATGTATGTATGTTTGTGTGCGTGATAATTTAAATACTACTAAATATAGCCTACAATTATTACAAATATTTTTTTGTTACTCAATTACAAATTTTTTAGAAATTTTCTTGTGAATATATACATACATACATATATATATATATATATATATATATATATATATATATATATATATATATATATATATATATATATATATATATACACAAAAAAAAAAAAATATATATATATATACACACACACACACACACACACTATATATATATATATATATATATATATATATATATATATATATATATATATATATATATATATATATAGTTATAAAAAAAAAGAAAAAAGGGAAGGCCCGGCCCCACACCCAGCAGAGGGCGGGCCAGGCTGAATCTTGATAGCCTTATTAAAGGCTTTTAGTTAGAGAAAAAAATGTGTATACATGTGCCAGCCGCCCACTTAAGTGGGTGGGGCCCACCCAAGGTGTGCTTGCTGCTCACGAATTAGCCCATGGCCGTGGGGATTCACAAATTCAAAACCTATTAGCATTAGGTTTTGTTGAAAGTTGTTATAAATATAACTTTTTCTACAAACATCAAAACCATAGACTTCCAAAACGAAATTTGCGGCTGGTCATACCCCTTTCGCCTACGAGTTCTTTTCACCCACGACGGAGCTTTGAGCGTGATGAACGGAGCATCGAAAGTCAGCCCCTCGTCACCCACGGAGCAGTTTTCCCACTCAAGGTACCCTACTTCCCTAAGACATAACTTTTTACTCGAAGCACCGATTTTCGATCCGTAAGATTTTCTGGAAAGTAAACTTGACCCTCTTCGAGATCCTCTAGGTGGATTTCGAAAACAACCCATTAACTTGCTCGAAAAATCGAGACGAAGTTGAACAAAAATTTGTTTTCTGTAATACTAAAAACTGTTTAAAAATGACAACTTGTCGGCCAATTTTCTTGCTGTACATTAATGTACTGTAGGAACTAATTAAAAATAGAAAAAGACAACATAACCGAGATCGCAACGCATCTTTTGGATCGTCATTTCGATTTGCGTGTAAAAAGTAGATTGATGATGAAGTTGGAGAAAAATCTGTGTTAATTTATATAAAATTTCTGAATTTTTTTCGATACGGCGGGCGCACCAACAAACCGGGCGACATGGTCACGCGATATACACATCAAAAGGCGCATATGGACGTTACTGACGTGTGGGAACTGACGGAACTCAGTTTCGTCGCGTGTGTACGACGAAATCAACGCGTATCCGTCGAGATACCCCCGTATCGACGTTTTGCAAACTTGCCCATAAATTTGTGCACAGTCGTCGAATCGAGACGAAACTTGTGCCAACAGGTCCGAATCGAAATTTTGGTCATGTGTGCCAAGTTTGGTTCAATTCTAAGAAGGTCGAATCGGAACCCCTTTTTGGTGGGCCTGTGACCCACTCAAATAGGCGATTTTGTGCACGACTCATCGGAATCAAAACTGGACATACCGTTGAGTTCCTTTCCTCAAACTGAATCCGTAGACATGTAGTTTGACGACTTTAGAGACCATAGACTTTAGCACGTATTTCGGTGCAAAGTGGGTCCAATGGCTGACATCGTTTTAATCCGAAATTACGATTTTGCCCCTGTTCCAGAATTGGACTTTTGGACAGGCGTTTCCTAGGTATATCTTCTTCACCGAGATCATTTTTGATGTTTGTTTCAGCATCTGGAGTCATCTGTGATTTGTGATTTTTGGTGCTGACACTTGCTACTCTTGGATTGCCCTTCTCGTACCGCAGGCAAGTATACCTTGCCATAGATTCTGATTGTGCTCATTTATTTTTAGTATATTTTATTACTGTATATTTCTTTCTTTTATTTGTCATTTTGTTTCTATTAGGCGTACAAGTCACACTTGGGTGCAAGCGGCTAAATTTAGTCGTTATATTTATTTGTCTTTATTTGCATGTCAACCTTGGGTCAGTTGACTACCCTATGAGTATGTGGGGTATTTTCATATCCCCTATGGCCTTGACACATGTGTATCGCATGATGAGTGAGTTATATAGGACACAGACCTGCGTACTCGACTGGCTATCGATACGTACGGGACGTGCGACGGTTAGGAGGTAACTACTACTAGTGTGTTGAGTTAGAAGCCGTAACAGTTGCCAACTGGACAGGCTGTTGATACATCTTGGACAGGAGCAGTTGGGGGGAGGGGACAGTTGTTAGCGTAGGGGCTACATGTTCAGTACACACATAGATTTGGGCCGATAGTGTCTCGGATGAGCGCTACTTACTGTCCCGGGGCCGATAGTTCTCGTATGAGAACTACTTTCTGCCCATAGTCGATAGTATCTCTTATGAGCGCTACCTACTACTACTCTCTCTCCATCTATGCTGAACACCTAAGCTCCTGCGTAGAACGTTGTCCTCTAAAGTGCATCTCACATAGACGGTTAGGAGATCCTGTAGAGTCATAGTTGCATATTTTTACACATTCAGTTACTTGGCATGTTTTCTGTATCTTGTTACGTGCCTCTGAGGGCCTGGTGATCTCTCCAGGATTAGACGAGCAGGACTATCCAGAGGAGTACGGTGCCGCATTGGATCCAGCATACATCGGTGACGATGCATCTCCCGCTCATACTTAGTTTTATTCTTTATTACCTGAGACCATGTATTGAACATCTTTTTATCATCTTTCTTGCTGTTTGAGGTGGTTGGACTCCATTTAGTTGAGACTATTTTTCCATAGCTGTTTGGGTGGGAATGTCTACCCGGCTATATTTTGATATTATCATTTATCTTATTTATTGGACTTCTTATATTCTCTGTGTTGAGCTGTAGATGAGATTTAGTGGCTTATCATGTATTATTATTACAGCTTATGTACCAATACGAGGATTACCATATATTGGTGTATTCTTCGTATAAGTACGGCTGGCATGTCTACGTACTTAGTCCTACGTATTTTGGAACTGGGGCATTACATGTTTTTGTGGTGGCCCATGCAGGTCTCTAAATATTGTTGGGTTACATGACTGTGCCCAACAAGCCTGCAAACTAGGAATAGGATATAAAATCTCATCCACTACTACTACCTTCTTTGATCTCTACTCCATCTACTTTTCCCTATAACTTATTGAATTCCTTTCAGCTTGAAATTGTTCTAACGAACTCTAAATTTTCGTGCCAATATAGGATGAATCTTCGTAGTGGACGCGCTACTCCCCTCGCCCTTACTGACGGGAATGCCACTGCTCAAGAAGGACCGGCGAGTCAGCCACCTATGTCTCCTACCACTCCAGCACCATCCAGATTGCAGCCTGTGATGACACCCCCCACTACTCAGCAGCAAGCCCCGGCACCTCAAGTGGGGCAGACAGACCCTGGAAACCCTGTAACTCAAGAGGAGTACCCACTGCCACCGCCACCTTATCCACCTCAGCCCCTAGCACAGATTCTACCCCCATATCCACCATCATCATATCCACCACCACCACCTCCACAATATCCACCATCATCATATCCACCACCACCACCTCCACAATATCCAGCATCATCATACCCACCCCAACAGCCACCACAGTATCCGCCATCTTATCCACCCCAGCAGCCTCCACCATATCCATCACCATACCCACCATCATATCCACCCTAGTATCCTCCACAGAATCCACCTCTTTATCCACCCACATACCCCCCATAGAATCCCTTTCCACATCCTTTATATCCTCCACAGTACGGGCCACAGGGTGCCCCACAGATCATGCCCCAGATGCCATACATGCCCCCATAGCAGCCCATGCCTCAGGCTGGTGGGACTACTACAGAGAAGATCCTCCATAGCTTAGTACAGGCTCAGATGCAGCAGAGCGAGGCTATCGGAGGAGTTTGGATACAATACTGACCCGAGCACCCCAAGCCTCTATGGGTTCTATCGAAGGGTTTCGCAACATGAATCCTCTACACTTCAAAGGTACTGAAGACGTTATTGGGATCACCAATTGGCTGGTTAAGACAGAGAATCTCCTGAAGGCTTCAGAGTTATCGGCAGATCTATGGATGACGGCAGTAAAGTTAAAGCTGGAAGGAAATGCTTATGATTGGTGGGCCACGGAGGAGAGGCAGCTAGGAGTTGATCAGACATGGGAAGAATTCAAAGAACTGTTCAATAAGAAGTTTTTCTCCGACACTGCCAATGATGCTTTATATGACCAGTTTATACACTTGGAGCAGGGGAATTTGACAGTTGATGAGTACGACGCCGAGTTTAGCCGACTGAGTCGTTTCGCACCAGGGTTGGTTACGACAAAGCTAGAGAAAGCCAAAATATTTCATAGAGGCTTGAGTATAGAGTTGCAGAGGTACACCAGCTCCGAGTCGAGGGTCTCCCAAGCAGCTGTTCTGGCAGAGGCTAGAACTCAGAAGGCCATAAGCAGGAAGGCAAATCGACGAGTTACATTAACTGTGGGATCAGCTAAGACCACTACAGGAGGGCGAGTGAGACGTCCTCCCACACATCAGCATCAGCAGAGGACAGGGCCATACCAGACACAGGAGAAGGCCATTTGCCATTACTGTGGCAAAGTTGGTCATATTCAGAGAGATTGTAGACGCCGGCTGGGACACCGTTTAGCTTATGGATCAAAGCAGCACCAGACCAGGGATTGCCACTTACAGAAGAATGCTTCGTAAAATCAGCAGCAGAGGCCAGCTATTGCAGGACCAGGAGCACCCCGACCACCCTTACCTACTCAGGCAACCCAATTCCAGCAGACTAGAGCACCGACGGGCAACCAGAGAGTGGGAAAGGCTTTTGCACTAGCTGCAGAGGAGGCAGAACCAGAGGTAGACGTCATAGCAGGTATGGTTTTAGTTGTATCATTTCCTGCCATCATATTATTTGACACTGGAGCCACCCATTAATTCATAGCCACTAGCTTTGCCACTAGACACAGTATACCCATGTCATCATTATCTAAAAATATTAGAATCCTTACTAGAGGAGGAGTAGTACCTATTAGTGGTATTTGTAGAGATTGTCCTATAGTGATAAATGGTAGAGAGATAAAAGCACAACTTCTTGTATTCCCGATGCCGACGTTCGATGTGGTTCTCGGAATAGACTGGTCGAGCCAGCATTT
>JANAVB010011800.1:3301898-3346898 GCA_029216955.1 Iris pallida
TTTTGGTGCTGACACTTGCTACTCTTGGATTGCCCTTTTCGCACCGCAGGCAAGTATACCTTGCCATAGATTCTGATTGTGCTCATTTATTTTTAGTATATTTTATTACTACATATTTCTTTCTCTTATTTGTCATTTTGTTTCTATTAGGCGTCCAAGTCACACTTGGGTGCAAGCGGCTAAATTTAGTCGTTATATTTATTTATATCTTTATTTGCATGTTGACCTTGTGTCAGTTGACTACCCTATGAGTATGTAGGATATTTTCATATCCCCAATGGCATTGACACATGTGTATCATGTGATGAGTGAGTTATATAGGACACGGACCTGCGTACTCGACTGGCCATCGATACGTACGGGACGTGCGACGATTAGGAGGTAACTGCTACTAGTGTGTTGAGTTAGAAGCTATAGCAGTTGCCAACTGGACAGGCTGTGGATACATCTTGGACAGAAGCAGTTGGAGGGAGGGGACAGTTATTAGCGTAGGGCTACATGTTCAGTACACATATAGATTTGGGCCAATAGTGTCTCGGATGAGCGCTACTTACTGCTCCTGGGCCGATAGTTCTCGTATGAGAACTACTTTCTGCCCATAGTCGATAGTGTCTCTTATGAACGCTACCTAATACTACTCTCTCTCCATCTATGCTGAACACCTAAGCTCCTGCGTAGAACGTTGTCCTCTAAAGTGCATCTCACATAGACGGTTAGGAGATCCTGTAGAGTCATAGTTGCATATTTTTACACATTCAGTTACTTGGAATGTTTTCTGTATCTTGTTACGTCCCTCTGAGGACCTGGTGATCTCTCCAGGATTAGACGAGCAGGACTATCCAAAGGAGTACGGTACCGTATTGGATCCAGCATACATCGGTGACGATGCATCTCCCGCTCATACTTAGTTTTATTCTTTATTATCTGAGACCATGTATTGGACATCTTTTTATCATCTTTCTTGCTGTTTGAGGAGGTTGGACTCCATTTATTTGAGACTATTTTTCCATAGCTGTTTGGGTGGGAATGTCTATCCGGCTATATTTTGATATTATCATTTATCTTATTTAGTGGACTTCCTATATTTTCTGTGTTGAGCTGTGGATGAGATTTAGTGGCTTATCATGTATTATTATTACAGCTTATGTACCAATACGGGGATTACCATATATTGGTGTATTCTTCGTATAAGTACAGCTGGCATGTCTACATACTTAGTCCTACGTATTTTGGGACTGGGTCGTTACATACTGTTTGTTAGCTAGCAGACCTACAACGTTCTACGCCATTTTTATGGTATAGGCTGGGCGCTGTTACACACTTGTGCCCCTACCTAGGGTGCAGGCATACCCGAACCCACAACTCAACTAACAGAAAAGGTTTAAACGGGTGTAACCTACTGTCACGACCCGCATCCAGATATACGGTTATGAATACACGGGCCACGCCCAGCCTACGTCACAGTATCAGCGGTAGAGCGCTGTCAAGTACCCTATACTAACTACAACATCTAAAGATCCATAACTAGAAATGTACTTATGTCACATCACAAAAACTAAGGAAGATAAGACAAGAAATAATAACAATATCACTAGAACAACTAGAATCTACAATGATCATATGAGACAAGAATAAAACAGAAGAAAACAATAACAAAACTAATAACTACCAAACCTAGAACTCCTGAGAGACAACTCACAGTGAAGAATATCGAGAACCATCCCAGCTAGCAACATCCTGAAGTCTAATACTGAGGGCACAACTACTCCTAAACTTTTGTCAACATATCCAGTCAGGATGAAACGAGCACAAATCTTAAATAACAATTCTAATTAGACGATATATAAAATATAGCAGTAAATAGAGAGAATATACAAAAAATTATGAAATGTACATGTGAGTATCATGGCAAGGTAAGCTGTAAATCTAGAGCTAGAACAAGGCAAGTAAAACTGATCATGGCATGTACAAGAATCAAGAATAATCTATCTAAGTGTGTGAGTACTAGTTTCAACATGTGGCCGGCTTGGGTCTGCACAAGGTCATGAGCTAGCCAATCATACGTGTGGTGTAGGATTAGCATTCACAAGGTTCACAAGATATACAAGACGGGTATTGACCACACATCTACACTAATACTCCCCGTCCCCGACTAGTATAGTGGATCCAACCATGACACATCATGACACGCGATTCTCTGAGTTGGTAGCTAGCCTTCGCAGAAATCGTGTCTATACAATGCACAAGGAATAAGAAAGACTTGCACAAGATATACCAAGAAAAGTGAGGAATAACATCTCATGATGGAATCCAGAGAAATACCAATCCGTGTAAACAATGTGTCAAGAGAACAAGGATATCTACACTAAATACAAGAAACATAGACGATATCATAAAACAGAAATATTATCAGAGAATGTACTCACGTGCGATCTGGTGGAATATGTCAACTGAGTTCTAGAACAGTGCCTCGAGGACCTATAGGTGGAATACTGTATCAATATAAGGGTTTGGAAGTAAAATCAAGGCATACTAAGTTAAACTAGGTCAAAACAAGTCAAAGAAAGTCAAACTAGGTCAATCTAAGTCAAGGGTTGACTTACAGTTGAGTTTTGGTCAACTGATCAACTCTGGTCAATTCTAGGTCAACTATAGGTCAAACTTGACTAACGTTGACTAACAGTTGACTTTGTATCAACTGGTCAACTTCGTTCCAGCTATAGTTAATTTTAGGCTACGGTTGACTTCCAGTTGACTTTTGGTCAAAATAGTCAACTGTGGTCAACAAAGGTCAAAACTAGTCTAACCTAGGTCAATGTTGACTCTACTTCGACGTTCAGTCAAAACAGTCAGCCATGGTCAAACAGGGTCAAGGCTAGTCTATATAAACATCTACATGGTCAACACATTCAATTTCAGTGATTGGGAAATCACAGAAATCGATGGATCTCAAAATACAAACAAAAGAGAAAGATTATAATAAAAATAATAGGGTGATAGATAGGGAGAAAACCTATAGATATTGTCGGATGGTGAAACAACCATCATTAACATGTCCAGAATGGTCGAAATAGCTAGAATATCCTGTCCATAAGTCCAATTTGGACATAGGGGCAAAAATATAATTTTGAGTCACAACGGTGTCCGTGTCGGACCCGCTTTACACCAAAAAATATGCCAAAATAAAAGTGCACTAAATCTAACAAATTATATGTCCACGAATCTAGAATGACGATACAAACTCAACGATATGTCCAGAATTGGATTCCGATGAACCGATCTCAAATTGACCCGTTGATCCGGATATTGGTATCCGACTTGCACCGAAATGCGTGCCAGGACCAATGTCCACTAAAACCTAACAAATTATATGTCAACGAGTCCAGAATGATGATACAAACTCAGCGGTATATCCGAAATTGGATTCCGATGAGCCGATCTCAAAACGACCCATTGACCCAGATATTGGTATCCAACTTGCACCGAAATGCGTGTCGGAATCAATGTCCATTAAAACCTAGCAAATTATATGTCAATGAGTCCAGAATAACGATACGAACTCAACGGTATATCCGGAATTGGATTTTGATGAACCGACGTTAAAAAGTCCTGTTGACCCGAACTATGGGGCCAACTTTACACCGAAATGCGTGCTAGGGCCCACATCCTCCAAATCTAACAAAATTTATGTGAAATCGTGCCAGAACGATGCCACGAGTCTACTGGTGGTGTCAGAAATTGAATTCGAAGTCCTGGGTTCAAAAATAGAATTTTACAACTTAAAAATTACGAATTTGGACGGCCAACTTTGGCATCGAATTCAACCAATCAAACGCTAACAATGAAAAAAATTGAGAAAAAGGAAGAGGGTTATACCAGCTTCTTATAGAAACCAGTAGCACGCCAGACGGAGCTGCGATGGAAGAGATACGAACCGACGAAGTTGGCTCCGCAAAACTGTCCAAAAATAACACAATTTAAACGGTCAACTTGGTGGCCGATTTTGCTGTAACAAACGATAAAATTAATGGACAAAAATTGAGGAGAGTGAAGAGCTATATACTGAGATTGAGACGGAGCAAGGAAATTACAAATCCAACGGTCAGATTTCCTGAAAAATGCATACGAAGTTGCTGCGACGAGGCACCATTTCTGGATCTTGTTCGCGTGTGCGTCGACGGAATTCTGTGCAAAACGTACGAATTGACTGTTTGGCTCGTCGGAGAGATTGGCAATGGCTACGGGGAGGTTGCCCAGGGCTACGCCCGACCAAAGGGGCTCGTAAGCGACGGCCGCGGCGGCGTGCGGCTGTACGCACACTGCTGCTACATCGTCGCAGTTGCTGCTGTTGCGTGGCTGCACAGCTGGCCGCGAGGGGGGGCTCGTCGACCTGGCACGGCGGCACAACTAGGGACACAACAAGGGCAACAGTTGAGGGGTGGCGTGCAGTGGTTGTGGTGTGGTATGGTGGTGATGTTGGTGTTAATGGTGGTGGTGTGGTGTGGTGGTGTGGGTGATGATGATGATTGATGGAGAGTGAAGAAGGTTGAGGAGAAGGATGCTGAATGGGGGCTGAGCTCGGAAGGAGGTGGTAGTTGGCCGTGGGGTGTCGGGGGAGCTGAGAGGGGGTGTGGTGGTGTTGGTGTGTAATAAGGAGGGAGAGAGAGATTTAATTTGTGTGTGTGTGTATAAATATTAAGGGAAGAGAGAGAGAGAGAATTAGAATAGAGAGAGGGGGAGGGTGTCGGCCACATTGGAGAAAGAGTGCTGATAGTGATGGAGGAGTGGGTGTGGTGTGAGAGAGAGATATTTAATTCATATATGTATATATATTGTATGTATATATATGTGTATATATACAAGGAGGGAGAAATAGATATTTTTACATGAAGAGAGATATTTTTGAGTAGAGAAAAAATAAGAATATATCAGTAGGGTTTATGGGCAGTCACGAGAGGACAACATGGAGATTGGGTTCGGGTTCGATCGAGCCGGGTCGGGTCAAAATCGGGCTTGGGTGAAATAAATAGATTAATTTAATCATTTATGGACATGGGTAAATAAGTAGCATGCGGGGGCTCAATTAAATGGGACACAAGTATCATGTGGGTAGTAGGCTTCATATAGGCCAGGTCCATAATTTGGGTTGACAGGTTGGATCGATGTCGGGTCCCGAAATTAAACTGGAAGTTAAATCAGGTTTTACGGTAGGTAATTAATTGGTCTAAATTGACCCGAAAGTTGTGCAACACAAAAAGAGCACAAGGGAACAAGTTTAAGTGGGATATGATATATCAAAATGAAGATAATCTTGTCTACTACAAACTTCAAGAAGAAAGTTTTCAGAGACTGGCATCCCTGATGCTCTAGAAATCCAAGTCACGGTAAAGAGAATTTAATCAAATAATAATATTTATTCAAAATAATTGATTTATAAAATTGAAAAAAATAAACCCTAAATTCAGGGGGCTTACACCTACCAACCCGACCCGAACCCGATAAACATTTGAAAACCTAATGGCTAAAACCTTTCACTGTTCTTCTCCTTCCTCGTCCTCTCATTCGTGCGAGCGACTACACTCGCTCTGCAGTACGCAGAGCTTCCAGCCATGCTAGTATGGCGCGTTCTCCCCCCCCCCAAGCTGGCAAGGCCATATACTCTTCCTCCTCTCTTTATATATCTGACACTATGTTAGAAAATTGCAAATCCTTCTTTGGTTGTTGCTATTGTTGTGTTATTTCGTGACTTCTTACCAACATTGACACACTCACCCTTTCCTAACGTAAGGGGAATACGTACCATCCTTTTCTGTCATGTTATAAATGATCTTGTGCAGGATCTCTGTGTGCCTGCACTTTTAGCCCGCCATTCTTTAAATGATATGAAGGTCCCTAGCTTTCCGAGCCAAAATGGACTTATAATTCTCAAATCACATATGTAAGACAATGATCGCTCCATCTGAGATTGATAATCCCTTAACCGGAGGACCTTGAATTACTCGCTTAAGTGGCTTATCACATCAATAGCAGGTCGCAAACCATCCTCATAAAGTGCACCATCAAATCGATTTTACCAAATGCATCCCTCCTAGGCCGAACGGTCCAGCGCCCTGGTGTACCACGTTCGAAGGAGCAATCACATACCCGTGCATGGGCTATCTATCTTTAAGTCAATTTGACCATGCAACGCACATCACTAGCATACAACCAAATAATTCGCCTATCTCTATTTCCATTGGCATAATGTCCCAATTCAATGTTCATCAACGAGCGCCCCGAAGACCATAAACATTTTGAAACACCATGCCATATTCAATAGTTTCGTCATATTCATGCCATAACTGTTCTCTTCGCAATAAAGCCATCTTTTGTAAGTCACGTGTACGTAAGCACGCTTTGATATAGTTATTCTCCATTCCTTGCATCGTGCATTCGATACACGCCTCGATTCAGTATTTCTATATTTTTGCCTTAGTGTTCAATATGTTAGACTTATGTTTCCTCCCTCCGACTCGTGCAACTGAGGCGCATCTCGATAGGGTATTCAATATTCTATAGCTCGTGCACTAAGGCACTCGTGCCGATATAGTCTTTCAATGTTCTAGCATACTAACTCGTGCACGGGGGCATGAATGACTTGTGTGCTGAGGCACTCGTCGATACAGTTATCACATGTTCTTATGGCTTACGCACCGAGGTGCTCGTTGTTGCAGTGTATCGAGGTTCAATAGTGACTCGTGCATTTGATGCATGTTTCAATTCGATTGTTCTATCTAGTGTTCGACACGCGCTACATTCATCATTCGATCGATACCACACTCGTGGTCTCGATAGGTTAACTTAGCATACAACAGTATATTTTACGTAGGCATGAAGGAGTAGAAAAGAAGAGTCAAAGTTCTCCCACCTTAATCCGATACGCCTTGTCATTTTGTCGAGCCAATGTGGCTCAATTTTATAACTTTATTGTGCGACCGACTCTTCTGACTTATCCATTCGAGCACTTCATGCTTCATTGAATTATCCGACCGATTTGGCTTACCGTGCCTATGCCTCAGTTCATTGTGAGACGATGATTTGGTTTTGCGGACCCCATTGTAAATACGGTAAAATACCAATATCTTATATTTCAGCGTAAACGTATAGCCTGCACATAAAACCAACTAAAATTAATATTCGTTCAAATCGGACTTGTGTGTTGCATCAATTCGATTTCTTAGAATCTTCGAACCGACTCAATACTTTCTCTCGGGCCAACTTAACACTTGCAGCGATCTTACTTGATGAGTTCGTCGAGTTAGTGTAACTCTTTGCATCGATCTGACTCGATGCATTTCTTGGGTCAACATACTCTTGTATCGATTCACATCGATACTTAATCGGGTCAATATAACTCTTCAAGTCAACGACTCAACATAATGTATCTTGCGGAGCGGGACATTACATAATATACCACTCAAAATAAGGTTCGTCATCGAACCGAAACTAATACTCAATTTCAAGTATTTCTCTAGATCGTTTCACGATCTCGTCTCACTATCGCTTGGATCATACAACTTAGTTTGGAATCATACACATATTTTAAGCGTCCCACCAATATATGCATTTCAGCCAAGCTCAGTTGTAGTATATTGGAACAAAGATAACAGTTAACTTTTTATCCTCAATTACTTGCCATTTTGTACTCTCGATCGGACTTGGGCTTTAGTGTTTGTTCTCGCAATTTTATCGTATATGCATATTTGATGCATATGTGATCATCTAACAAAATTAATGGCAAACGATGTGATTCAAAAATTGTATTTCCTATTTCGTAAGTTTCGTATAGACTATCAATTCTATGTGTCGCGTCAAGCCGTCGTGTATCCGATCGCAATGAGTCACTGCAACGCCTTGCGTTCGAAGTTGCTGCCCAAGTAATTATAAAGTTTCACATTGCAACTCATCACGATATAATCACTATGAATAAAATTTCAAATCCTTCTTTGGTTGTTGCTAATATTGAATCCTTAAATGTGTGGTATGGCACACTAGGCCATATGAATTTAGGATCTATTAAAAGAATGATGAACTTAGATCTCAACACTTTAATGAAACAAAAAGGAAGAAAGCAATATATACTAGACAAGGAAACCTTGTCCGACCTATGCGGGACTAATAATAGGGGAGTTGAGCTTTCGCAAGCTCATGTGTGTGTGAGCACAACACATGTACAGCTAACAATCCCTCAAAAGGTCAAATTTCGAAGTAATAGAGGGAAAGAAAGTAAGACAAGAATAAGAGAATTCATGGGCAGTTGTATACTATGCATAAATGAGATGGACTACAACATTGAATCTCACGAAGTGACTATTGTCTTTATCTGAAGAAGAGCTTGATGGACTATGCCTTGAATCAGTCTTCTTGAATCAGTTTTAGAAAATAGCACACATAGTACGCTATAGGTACTTGAGTCTATCAGGTGGCACGTTTGGTTGGACAAGCGCACATTTCCACATTCATAAGAGTTGTATAGGATCGTACTGTCCTATAGTTGCGGCCTTCACGACCTCTCATATAGGTAAGTCGTCAAGGGTTGGTGATAGGAATCAACCTAGCATATCATGCTTGGACTTATTAAGAGTTTAAACTCAACCTATCCATATCACACAAGGAACACTATCACCATAGGAATGGGGTATCAATGTACACATGTATAGTCTCTTGGGATTTTTATTTTAAGAGAATTTAATCTCAGCGTCAGTGTTCCATAATAGTCACCTAGTCCAGCTTGTTTCTATCCATTGAACCAGCTTCTTGGGATCTTCCGTCAGACTCGGTTGGGTTGCCACTGCTGGTGACTAAACTATGGGCTTAACCACATTCCCTTCAATGATTCTAGGATCAATGTCCTAGACAGACCCTTTGCCAAGTAGCTTGTAAGGTTCATTTCTGACTTTATATAGTCAAGAACCACATATTTGTCCAATAGGCTCTTTATTAACTTGAAACATAGCTGCAGGTGCTTGTTCATCTTAGCATCCACAAATCATGCTTTAGTAATTCTATAACAGATTTATTATCACAGTTTATAGAAATTACAGGAACAGGATGAACAGAAACAGGTATATGCATAATAAGATTTCTAAGCCATTCGACTTCTGTACAATTAGTGTTCAAAGCTATCATTTCAGAGTCTATTGTACTCCTTGGAATGATAGTTTGTTTAAATGATCCCTAGGATATTGCAGCTATTGCTAGGGTAAAAACATAATCAGTAGTAGATTTCACATCATGTGAATCAGTTACCCAATTTGCATCTGAGTAACTTTCAATAATATCAGGGTATCTAGTATAATGAAGTTTATAATCTAGAGTACCCTTAAGATATCTAAATACTCAGTCCAATGCAGTCCAATGTGACTGATTTGGGTTACTAGCATATATATTTAGTCTCCTAATAGCAAATGCACTATCGAGTCTGGTCCTATTTGTTATATACGTAAGGGACCATATCATCTGTGAATATTTATGTTGTTCTATAGGTGATCCTTCATTCTTCTGGAGAACAACATTACTGTCATAAGAAGTAAGGACAGGTTTTTTGTCAAAAAATTCAAGCTTTCTTAGCATTTTCTCAATTGAATGTGCTATGGATATAGTATAGCCCTTTTTGCATTTGCACACTTGCATTCCTAGGATTAGGTTTGCTTCACCTGGGTCTTTCATATCAAACTGGTTAGATAAATAATTATTAGTGTTATTTATCAATTCCAATGAAGATCCTAGAATAAGGATATCATCAACATACAAGCATAAAATGACATAATTTCTATTTGTATTTTTAGAATACAAATATTTGTCATATTCGTTTGGCACAAACCCAAATTCTAAATAACTTTGTCAAATTTGTTGTGCCATTGCTTGGGAGCTTATTTTAGGCCATAAATAGATTTTACTAATCTATAAACTTTCTTCTCTTGACCTTTGGCAATGAAACCTTCAAGTTGCTCTCTCTCTCTCTCTCTCTCTATATATATATATATATATATATATATATATATATATATATATATCTTCCTCTAAATCTCCATTTAGAAATGTTGTCTTTACATCCATTTGATGGATCAGCATATCATGAATGGAAGCTAAGGCCAAAAGGGTTCTAATAGAGGTGATCCTAGTTACAGGAGAATATGTATTAAAGTAATCTAATCTCTTTTTCTTGGGGAAAGCCTTTGGCTGCTAATCTAGCCTTGCATTTCTCTATGGTACCATCGGCTCTAAGTTTCTTTTTGAAAATCCACCTACAATCTATGGGTTCACTACCTAAAGGTAGGTATGCTAAAAAGCAAGTAATATTCTCCATAATGGAGTTGTACTCATTGTTAATAGCTTCTTTCCCAAAAGGGGCATCAAAGGAGTATATGCCTTCTTTATAAGTTGAGGGATCGCCCACTATCAAAAATGTGAAGAATCCTTCTTCTAAATTCTTTTCAATCCTTTCTCTTTTTCTTTTTCTAGGTTCTATATCTTGTTCTTGTTGAGAACTTCATATGTGAACATGAGAACTAATAGATGGAGTAAGAGAAATGTTTGATTGTTATAATTTCTTCCTTTAAATTCTTTTAACAGACAAGGCCATGTGAAGAATAAAATTCAGATCTGAATTTAAATTATAGGATCATTCTGTCCTATAGTCGTGACCTCTATGACCTCTCATATAGGTAAGTCCGCAAGGGTTGGTGATAGTAATCAACCCTACATATCATGTTTCGACTTATTAAGAGTTTAAACTTTCAAAAAAAATTTAAAGGACAACATACAATGCTTTAAATTCATTTAACATATCTATTCTTTCTATTATTGTATAATTGTTAGCTCAGTGTGTGCTTTTTCTCACACACAAGCAAACAAAAGCTCAATTCCTATCACCTAATAGTCCTACATCGGCTGGACTAGGTAGAGTGAGTGCTCATTATTAATTTGCTTCTTCTTGCTTCATTAAAGTATTGTGTGGGAGCCCCATGGGCCACACATGTGTACCGCCACCCGGCCCGGCATGGCTCAGTTCAGTTCGGTGCGCATAACGGGTGCGGGTACGTGCCCACATCTATGCACGCTGAATGTCGGTTCGATCTAATTCGGGTTCGGGCTGAGACCCTAAAATATTTTTTGCTCCTCCTAAATTTTTTGACCGTTACAAATATAAATATTCTGAACGTTGGACAATTTTCATCTTTAAATCTGAACGTTACAACATGTTTTATTTGTGTCTTAATCTAGCATAAATTGTGTCCCTTAATCTAGCTTTCGGTTACAAGTTTGAAGCCTATATATTGTGCTCTCGTTTCATTCTCAATATACAGAATATCAACTCCTTACGAAAACTCTCTAAAGTTCTTGTCTCTTCCTAATCGTTGCACTGCTGTTGTTCTTTTTTGCTCTGGGAAGAGCTAAGTCAAGGGTCAGTCTCTCTACGTCCTGTGCGACAAGGAGATTCCGGTGGAGCAAAAAATTTACCACTAGGAGCGTTCAGATAAAGTCTGCACGTAGACCCGGATTAACTCTTAGAGTAGTGCTACGTGCGTGACTTCTCCGGAAGATGGTAACATTTACTTATTTTAATTTTGTTGCAGATTTAAAATGAAGAATATTGAAGAAATTATAACAATCTAAATGTTAAATTCAGTGTCTCTAAAAAAATTTCTTCGTATCTTCTATTTTTAACAACCATGTTCTATTTTATGTAACAATTGTTAACAATTTGCTATTATTAAATTCTTAAAATTTTGCAGCTTTGGTTCTGTTAACAAATCTCTAACTAGCATACAAAATCGGTTCTGTTAACAAATCCCTAACTAGCATACAAAATCAGTTATGTTAAGTAACTTACAAATTTTGTTTTTTACACTTTTGACATAAAGTTTAGTGTCTGTTAGCATAATACTCCCTTCACATATATTCAGTTTAGACGTAAAGTTGAGTTTTGTTAACAACACTATTTGTATATATTTCTCTTGCTGAAATATAGTTGCTGCCCTATTTGCAAGCTTCTGTTGCCTATATATATATATATATATATATATATATATATATATATATATATATATATATATATATATATATAAAATATATATATATATATATATAAAAATATATATATATATATAAAAATATATATAAAATATATATATATATATATATATATATATATATATATATATATATATATATATATTTTTTTTTATATATATATATATATATATATATATATATATATATATATATATATATATATATATATATATATATATATATATATATATATATTTTATATATATATATATTATATAAAAAAAAAAAAAAAATATATATATATATATATATATATATATATATATATATATTTATATATATATATATATATATATATATATATATATATATATATATATATATATATATATATATATATAAGCCTTGTTCAAATAGCTGTTTAACAAATTGGACATTTGCTAAAATTTTATTATATAATTTTAGCAAGACTGCCATTAATAGAAATTGTCTAAAATTTGTCACACGAGTAACAAATTGTCATTATTGGTTAAATTGACACCTTAGACAAATATTATTGTGTTAGTATCAATACTAGTTGAGTAGTTTCTTTTACTCAATATTTCAATTTAGGCTAAATCAAACAATTAATTGATTTATTAAAATTATTTTAATTTTAAAGTTCTAAAGTAGAGATTCGTTTGTGTACAAGTCGAAGTGGCCCTTCTGTCAACAAGGAAAAAAATTGTCTAAGCGACCGGTACATTAAGTGTTCCTAATGAACCTCCGCTTGCTGCGATCCGGCCCTACAGCTAACCCAACTTTATCAAAACTTGAAAAACTAAAATTTTAAAGGTAGATTACTAAAATCATTTGAATTGTTAATTTTTAGCTTAAACCACCTTATTGAATAAATATAAATTTTATAGATTTTTAGAAATTATGACTATCAAGGAAGAGACCTTCACTACAAAACTTATGGCTTACAAATTTAGGATTGATTGCTGCTATTGATGGGTTCACACACCCATCATAAATGATTTTGACGTTACTGAGTCTAACATACGGGTAACCAAGTCCTCATCTTCTTCCAAACCTAAGACCTCTAAGGAAATAGATTACCATTGTTTCCACAGAATCTTAAGCATTCAATTCCTCTACATACGGGTAACCAAGTCTGAAAGATTAAATTCCTCTACATTCAACTGATATGTTATGGTAGATAATAAACCTATCAATGACCAAATTCATGAATTCCAAGAACACCTTAGGCATGTTCAAGCCAAAGGAAAATTCTTTTCTATTGAGCATAAAATATGATGCTTGATAGACAAACTTCCTCTTTTTTGGTCTAATATGGTAAAGGATCTCCACTATCTACAAGGAACTATTACATACCCTCAAGCTCTATGAGACTCAGAACAGAAGAAGAGTATAGATTAAAGTCCAAAGCCAAGTCTAATGCCACATCTAGGGTAAACCTTGTAGAAAGCCATGGCAAACCCAATTCCAACCACCATCTCAAACCTAAGAAAAACTCTTTAAAGATTAAGCAAAGTTTTCAACCAAATCACCAAAACTCTCATTATTAAAATTCTCATCACCAAAACCCTCATCACTAGCAACCTCAGAAACCTAAAAACTTTGGTCAAACTCAGGATCAGAGAAGATTTTGTTTTGTGTGTGGTAGAACAAACCATACGGCCATCAACTATTTCTGAAGGAAGAAACAACCTGTCAAGACCTCCTTCAAAGGAAAGTCAAGCCAGAGACTAATATGATTCTGAATGGATCTTCTAGCTCATTCAGGTTTATAAGTTATCAACCTGTAGTAAACATCTCTTACCATTCTTATAATTGGTGGTTGGATTCCAGAGCTAATGTTCACGTTTCCTTTGATCGTTCCTGTTTTTCAAACTATCAGGAATCAGGTGAAGGAGGCGTGACCCTAAGAGATGGCTCAACGGCATAAATCGTAGGAAGAGGAAGAATAGATCTGAAGATGACATCAGAAAAAATTCTAGCTCTCCATAATGTGCTTCATGTGCCGTCGGTTGGGAGAAACCTAGTTAGTAGATCCCTACTTGTAGCCTCAGGATACAAAATTGTAATGGAGGCCAATAAAGTAGTTTTTTTAGAATGAACTTTTGGTTGGAAAATTATTGTAAAAGATGAACTCTTTATTTTGAGTACTATAAATAAAATTTCAAATCTTTCTTTTATTGCAAATGTTAAATCCTCTAATACTTGGCGTGGCAGACTAGGTCATGTGAATTTAGGATCTATTAAAAGAATGATCAACTTAGATCTTATTTATGAGACTCCTATAGATGACAAACACAAATGTAAGATTTGTGTTCAAGCCAAACATACTAGACTACCTTTTAAATCTGTCCAAAGAGATTCCGAACTCCTAGAACTTATCCATAGTGACATTTGTGATTCCAATAGGATTTTAACCCGAGATGGTAGGAAATACTTTGTCACTTTCATAGATGATCATTCAAAGTATTATTACAACTGCCTTCTTAAAACCAAAGATGAAGTTCTAGACAGATTTAAGGTCTATAAATCTGAAGCTAAGAACCAGTTAGATAGAAATATTAAGATCCTCAGATTAGATCATGGTGGTGAGTATACCTCAAATAAAATGACTAACTTCTGTGTAGAACATGGAATTATTCACGAGGTAACTGCTCCATATTCATCACAGTCCAACGTAGTTGATGAAGGAAAAAATCGCACTCTATTAGACATGGTCCATGCCATGCTTTTCAGCTCAGGTGCCCCAGATAATCTTTGGGGAGAAGCCCTTTGGTCAACCTATTATATCCTTAGTAGGACACCCAGTAAGACTAATGATAAGACACCATATGAGTTATAAAAAGGCCGAACCCCTAGGATCAATTATCTTAAAGTTTGGGGATGTCTAGCTAAGGTAGGAATCCCTGAACCCAAAAAGAGGAAGATTGAACCTTAGACTGTAGATGTTGTGTTCATATGATATGCTTTAGATTGTAATGCCAATAGATTTCTTGTAACTCATTTTGAAGTAAATAAAATGTCACGCCCCGCTCCCGTAGGAGCGATCGTCCTCGCTAAGACGTGATGCCGCACGAGCCTAGATTGCGCTCGTGCAAGGCGGGTTCCATAACGGCCGATTTCAGCTGCTACGACGGGGTTGTCGCACAGAAGTCCTATGCAGAAACATTGAATCATAGCAGTGGAAATTTAGATCAAACACAAGTTATGCAAAAGAAGCTCTTTATTGATATTGAAATAACGGTTACATTGGGGGACAAGGCCAAGATTACAATCACTCAAGCTCACTCTTCTCACATTTTATAAGTTCACTAAGCTCTCTATCATCTCTCAATACAGTCTTGAGCCAGCAGATGCTTTGGAAGGCGACGTTCATACATTATGTCCCGTATAAGTCTTTACTCCATGCGGTCGCACGCTTCGAATCGCCAAGGAACTCCATGCCTCGACGCATCCAAGCGAGCTCCGCGCCACGAGCTTCTACCTGTGCCTGCACATAAAAACTATGTGGGTGTCAGTACTCAACTGTACTGGTGGAATGAGCTCCTCGCCCACCCATACAAATCCAACACGTTTGATTTACTTTGTACAACATAGTCACTTCTTATTAATTGTCTTTCTAGTCTTGCCTTAGGATTATTTTAGGACCGACGCCTTGGCTATTTTGTGTCTTTAGACCATCCCGTGCTCGCAACATCAATGTTTGCTCGACCACGTTAACCTATCAAGTCGTGCTTGCCTTACGGCTTAAAATCAGAGACGCAACTACGCGATAAGACTCCACTCCGGTGTGACCGTGCTTCAAACCCTTGCTGAGGCCGTGTCTCGTAACTCAAATCATAAGACTCGATTATATCGCCGCCTCGCATCACCAACTGACCCAATCAAGACTTGTGGGATGAGTGCCGCTCGACCGACTTTGCCTTACAGCATTCCTGACTTAAACACAAGATAACTCAAACCATAACTAATGCAACTTATATGCCAACAACTTAAGACCGATGCCGCATCTCGTGCCGTAGCACGTTGCCTATGTTGATGCCAAATCTTAGGACAAAACCTTGTGTTCTAATTGTACTCATATTCAACTGACTCAATCCAAAGACACACACGCGGATTGCCGCTCGTGCCGACCCATATATATGAATTGGTCACTAACATCACAAGCTATCCTGGACTATAGCCTTGCCATTCGGCGACCCTTTCAATGCAAGTAGCTAGCCCCGCTGAAAGTTCCCGAATGACCTGAGCGGTTCTTCCAGCTACGACTATACCTGTTTCCCTCCGAAACGATACGGTCCCATGGCGCCCAGGGTTGCCGCTCATGGAAATTCCTCCTTGTCGACAAGTTGTCCAATGACCATACAAGACTCGACACAAACTGACGTCTTACACAGTCATTCCTCTTCCAATATTACCATCTCTTTTAAACCAATATCCAGACCTCTATCATTTGAGACCCCTCGATGACCCACGGTCGCGAGCATTCCTTCTATCATTTGAGACCCCTCGACGATCCACGGTCGCGAGCATTCTTTCTATGTTACCATATCATTTAATTCAACTCAATGTCTGTTCGATAGTCCTTTCTCCAAAACTCATTCATTCAACTGTGGTTCATGCCTTAAACACTAAGTCCGTACATCGTGCCTCAAACTGATTTTCGATCTACGCAACACTATCGCCAAAGTCATACTTTATATGACGGGCCTTGAGACCGTAAGACTATATGGTTATACCCAACTGTAGAACTCGTAGGACCGTGCTTGCTACCACTTCGATAGCCTAACATAACTTGCCTGACTTAAACGCACAATGACTCGACGAGCAAAGGCTGCATGAAGCCTCGCATTGCCAAAACGTACCGCACATGCGTTCGACTTCTGAACAACCAAGTCATTTGGGCGCCTAGACTTACGCCCGCAATCGTGCGATGCAACTTAACTCATAGGGCAAGCCAAGGCTGTGCCAAGCCTTGGACTATAGGACCGTGCATGCTTTATGAAGCATTTGTGTGGGCGACGCCTATGACTTAGGCTACGTTCATAATTTCGCCTACTAACCAACTTTACTTCTACTAAGCCACGGGACGAAGGATCGAGTGTCATTTTCAAAGCACGCCGTGCACCAATTCTAAGACGATTGTTGGACCTTTCCATATTCTAACTCCATTCGACCCGTCGAGATTATTCTCTTTAGCTATGTGGATTCGTCTTCTTTTATTATCAAGCCTACTTGTGCAAGTTGAAAACATGCGATTTATTATGTGAAGGCTAAGATGAGGCAAGATCACCGAAACTACCCCACCTGAGCGAGCGATCGCCTCGACCGAGCGATGTCTCCGAGTAGCCGTTGCAAGGCTAAGTCCGAATGCCGTCGGCGCTTCGATTCCTCCGATTGACTGAGCGGGATGGGGCACTACATCATACACCACTCAGAAAAAGTTTCGTCCTCGAAACTAACTGAGTACTTACTTATTGACTTTTCACTTTACTCAACATTCAAGAACTCTCGCACACACTACGCCTATGTGTTTCCCCATATCGAGCCACGCTCGTGCTACCCTCAATCCTTTCTTCAAAACTTATGATCTTAAAATTCTCGACACTTTCCTGTTCCTTAAGTTCCGCTTGAATTCAACGTATCACTTAGTATGGATCGTACACATATCTTAGGCGTCCCCAAAATACATGCATTTCAACCAAGCTTCATGATAGCGAATCCCGCCATCACCACTCGAGTCAGACTGTGTATATATTCAAGCGTCCCTGATATACACGCATGTCAACCGATACTCGCGAGTGGTGCCTCCACAATCCTACCACTTTGCACTCGGACATCCACCTAACCGCTAGGCTATGTCTTTCCGTCAGTATTGGAATCATAGTTTCCAAACAACGATATCAACATTGACCTCATCCTAAGGTCAAACCAAGTTGATATTACGGGGTTTTTCTACCCAAGCTCGCATCACTCCGATTTCTAAACTTCGAGCATAGATTTCCTACACACATCCCAATATTTGTCGCACGGGGTCTGAGTCATTCTGCAAAGCCATCCTACGACAACTCACGTTCAACCAATTTTACGACGTATCAAAATTGCTCATTCAATAAGTCATCTTGTATAGTCTTCAAACATGTTTGATATAGTTCGCCTATCAATCCTTTTCAAAGTCAAGCACGCTACGACACAATTCACCGCTAAACCATGATTCACATTCCATACTTTCTAAGTCATTTATCCCAATTCACGAAATCGATCACAAGGTCATCTGACTTAACAATACGTTGTGTCCCGATCTCACGCGAGTCAGATTATCCACGGTGGGCATGAATCACCATGCATGCTCCCGCGGGATAATTATCCTCATCGGGACGTAACTCTTGTTTTGCGTCTAGACTAATTCATTCTCGAAGCACGGATTGGACCTACTTAATCCTCAAGTTTATTCAATCATCAATCGCAAGTTCTAACATCCTCAAATTGTCCTTCGTATCAAACCGACAAGTCGAGTCAATCAAAGTTGCCGTGTGTTGATTTTTCGAGTTTGATCATTCCCGCAACATGAATCACCATGTCAGCGCTCACGCGGAACGATCGCCTCAAATCCGACGCGAAGCATGTGCGAGGCTAGAGTTGCACTCACGCAAGACAAGAATGTCGATGCTGTGGTTATCCGCGTAACCATCAAGACACTTTTATTTTCATCCGGCATTCATCTCAATCAAAATCCTAAGTATAACACCCAACCGAACAATAACACTTGCACGATCGTCATTCGTCGAGTCAGAGTACCCTCGAGTAATCGTATATCGATCTTTGATATGCCTCAATACCATTGACGATATGCGTAACCTGACGATCTTCTTTCGCAACCAATTTCGAGTCGTGCGAATGATGCTATCGTCCGACTGGATAATCTCCTCGACATTTAATTCAAGTTTGATCATTATCCCTCGAATCATTCACAATATCAATTTCCTCAAATCAAATTCATGTATCGTTCATCCGTTTATCTTAAGTCGTCGACCAACGTATTTCCTCAATTCGCATCATTCCTTTGCTAACTCAAATTATCGAGCAATATTCAATCCAATCAACAGAGTCATTGCGTAACTTCAAAATTCAACTTTTTCTGCATGCTATCCATATGTCGTGCTAACTTTTCATATACGATCCGTATCAATTTTCTCGATCAAGTCATCCATTCGTACACCCTAACTTTTTCTCGATTCGATTTTACATACTCACTCATTTTCGTGTTTTATACTTACATAATCCTCAATCCCGTGCACGTTCCGTGCACGTCAATTCCTAGGTTGTTCGAATCGTACATCGTCAAATCTCAAGACTACACATATTCAACGATACTCAATCTATGGCTTTGCATAACGCGACGCTTGCTGATAGACTCATCGATACCCCGCATCCTCAATCAATCGGTCGACATCCCTGAGAATATCACATACACCACTCAGGGATGAAGTCATTCAACAAATCCTCAACTTATCAATTGAATCAAAATTGACTTCTTCAATTTTTCCGTTCGAACCATTCCTCGAATTCCAAGCACGCTCATCTACACCGTATCGATGATATCGCCGTTCGATAGCACCCCTATCGATAGTCATCCTATGTATTCGATTGAGTCTAACTCGTTCTCATCCGACAAAGTTCGAATCTCGTACTCGACTTTTCTAAGGTCGACGCAACTTTGGTGTATATGCCCAGCCTGACTTAGCCAACCATGCTTACGTAAACCATCTTTTTGTTTTGTCAAAAACTGTTCTCCTACATTTTGTAAAATAGATAGACTTATTGTATGGACATCACGTGGGACATTTGAGAGAGTGCGCACCAACGATATCAATATGCGGAAGCAACATTCAGAGTTCACGGAAACAACGAAGTTAAAAAATTCAATCGGTAGTCCAAGGATGTAAAGCCGTGCTCTGATACCATTATGTCATGCCCCGCTCCCGTACTCGACTTTTCTAAGGTCGACGCAACTTTGGTGTATATGTCCAGCCCGACTTAGCCAACCGTGCTTACGTAAACCATCTTTTTGTTTTGTCAAAAACTGGTCTCCTATATTTTACAAAATAGATAGACTTATTGTATGGACATCCCGTGGGACATTTGAGAGAGATCGCACGAATGATATCAATATGCGAAAGCAACATTCAGAGTTTACGGAAACACCAAAGTTAAAGAATTCAATCGGTAGTCCAAGGACGTAAAGCCGTGCTCTGATACCATTATGTCACGCCCCGCTCCCGTAGGAGCGATCGTCCTCGCTAAGGCGTGATGCCACACGAGCCAAGATTACGCTCGTGTAAGGCAGGTTCCATAACGGCCGATTTCAACGGCTGCGACAGTGTCGTCGTACAGAAGTCCCATGCAGAGACATTGAATCATAGCAGCAAAAATTTAGAACAAACACAAGTTATGCAAAAGAAGCTCTTTATTGATATTAAAATAATGGTTACATTGGGGGCGTAAGGCCAAGATTACAATCACTTAAGCTCACTCTTCTCACATTTTATAAGTTCACTCAGCTCTCTCTCATCTCTCAATACAGACTTGAGCCAGCGGATGCTTTGGAAGGCGACGTCCATATATTATGTCCCGTATAAGTCTTTACTCCATGCGGCCGCACGCTTCGAATTGCCAAGGAACTCCGTGCCTCGAAGCATCCAAGCGAGCTTCGCGCCACGATCTTCTACTTGTGCATGCACACGAAAACTATGTGGGTGTCAGTACTCAACTGTACTGGTGGAATGAGCTCCTCGCCTCCCCATACAAACCCAACACGTTTGATTTACTTTGTACAACAAAGTCACTTCTTATTAATTATCTTTCTAGTCTTGCCTTAAGATTATTTTAGGACCGACGCCTTGGCTATTTTGTGTCTTTAGACAATCCCGTGCTCGCAACATCAATGTTTGCTCGACTACGTTAACCTATCAAGTCGTACTTGCCTTACGGCTTAAAATCAGAGACGCAACTACGAGATAAGACTCCATTCTGGTGTGACTGTGCTTCAAACCTTTGCTGAGGCCGTGCCTCGCAACTCAAATTATAAGACTCGATCATATCGCCGCCTCGCATCACCAACTGACCCAATCAAGACTTGTGGGCTGAGTGCCGCTCGACCGACTTTGCCTTGCGGCATTCCTGACTTAAACTCAAGACAACTCAAACCATAACTTATACAACTTATATGCCAACAACTTAAGACCGACGTCGCATCTCGTGCCGTAGCACGTCGCCTATGTTGATGCCAAATCTTAGGACCAAACCTTGTGTTCTAACTGTACACACATTCAACTGACTCAATCCAAAGGCACACACGCTGATTGCCGCTCGTGCCGACCCATCTATATAAATTGGTCACTAACATCACAAGCTATCCTGGACTATAGCCTTGCCATTCGGTGACCCTTTCAACGCAAGTAGCTAGCCCCGCTGAATGTTCCAGAATGGCCCGAGCGGTTCGTCCAGCTACGGCTATACCTGTTTCCCTCCGGAACGATGCGGTCCCATGGCGCCCAGGGTTGCCGATCGTGGAAACTCCTCCTTGTCGACAAGTTGTCCAATGACCGTACAAGACTCGACACAAACTGACGTCTCACACAGTCATTCCTCTTCCAATATTACCATCTCTTTCGAACCAATATCCAGACCTCTATCATTTGAGACCCCTCGACGACCCACGGTCGCGGGCATTCTTTCCATGTTACCATATCATTTAATTCAACTCAATGTCTGTTCGATAGTCCTTTCTCCAAAACTTATTCAATCAACCGTGGTTCATGCCTTAAACACTAAGTCCGTGCATCGTGCCTCAAACTGATTTCCGATCTACGCAAAGCTATCGCCCAAGTCATACTTTATATGACGGGCCTTGAGACCGTAAGACTATATGGTTATACCCAACTATAGAACTCGTAGGACCGTGCTTGCTACCACTTCGATAGCCTAACATAACTTGCCTGACTTAAACGCACAACGACTCGACGAGCAAAGGCTGCATCAAGTCTCGTATTGCGGAAACGTGCCGTTGATGCGTTCGACTTCTGAACAACCAAGTCATTTAGGGGCCTCGATTTACGCCAGCAGTCGTGCGACGCAACTTAACTCATAGGGCAAGCCAAGGTTGTGCCAAGCCTTGGACGATAGGACCGTGCATGCTTTATGAAGCATTTGTGCGGGCGACGTCTATGACTTAGGCTACGTTCATAACTTTGCCTACTAACCAACTTTACTTCTTCCAAGCCACTGGGACGAACAATCGAGTGTCATTTTCAAAGCACGCCGTGCACCAATTCTAAGACGATTGTTGGACCTTTCCATATACTAACTCTATTCGACCCGTCGGGATTATTTTCTTTAACTATGTGGATTCGTCTTCTTTTATTATCAAGCCTACTTGTGTAAGTTGAAAACATGCGATTTATTATGTGAAGGCTAAGATGAGGCAAGTTCACCGAAACTACCCCATCTGAGCGAGCGGTCGCCTCGACCGAGCGATGTCTCCGAGTATCCGTTGCAAGGCTAAGTCCGAACGCCGTCAGCGCTTCAATTTCTCCGATTGACTGAGCGGGACGGGCACTACATAAAATCTCCAATAACACAATTATAGAAGCTAGAGATGCAGTTTACTTTGAGAATATATTTCCCTTTAAGGATAGAATTTTTTCATCTTCCTCCAACCCTTCTCTTACTCCATCTTCTAGTTCTCATGTTCAAATATCAAGTTCACAACCTGAACTAGTCACAAAATCTAGAAGGAATAAAAAAGAAAGGATTGAAAAGAATTTAGGAGATAGATTTTTCACATTTTTGATAGAGGGTAATCCCTCAACTTATAAAAAAGCCATATCCTTTTCTGATGCCCCTTTCTAAAGAAGCTATTAACAATGAGTACAACTCCATTATGGAAAAATAGTACTTAGTTTCTAGTGGACCTACCTTTAGGTATAAAATCCATAGGTTGTAAGTGGATCTTCAAAAAGATACTTAGAGCTGATGGTACTTAATGAAATACAAGGATAGGCTAGCGGCCAAAGGATTTACCCATAAAAAGGGATTATACTATTTTGACACCAACTCTCCTATAGCTAGGATCACTTCTATTAGAACCCTTCTAGCCCTAGCTTCCATTCATGGTATGTTGATTCACCAATGGATGTAAAGACAACATTTCTAAATGGAGATTTAGAAGAAAAAATATATATAGAGCAACCTGAAGGTTTTATTGCTAAAGGCCAAGAAAAGAAGGTTTATAGATTAGTAAAATCACTTTATGGCCTAAAGAAAGCTTTCAAGCAATGGCACTACAAATTTGACAAAGATATTTTAGAATTTAGTTTTATGCCAAATGAATATGACAAATGTTTGTATTCTAAAAATACAGATGGAAGTTGTGTTATCTTATGCTTGTATATTGATGATATTCTTATTCTAAGATCTTCACTGGAATTGATAAATAACACTAAGAATTATTTATCTAACTAGTTTGATATGAAAGACATAGGTGAAGCAAACTTGATCCTAGGAATGCAAGTGTCAAAGTGCAAAGAGAGCTATACCCTATCCTTAGCACATTCAATTAAGAAAATGCTAAGAAAGTTTGAGTACTTTGATAAAAAAAATCCTATCCTTACTCCTTATGACAGTAATGTTGTTCACAAGAAGAATAAAAGATACCCTATAGAACAACATAGATATTCATAGATGATATGGTTCCATATGTACATAACAAATAAGACTAGACCTGATATTGTATTTTCTATTGATAGACTAAGTAGATATATTAGCAATCCAAACCAGGCACATTCACTACAAGAAAAATGACCTTTCTTGACGGTCAATTTATTGACGTATGGTCAAAACCGTCAAGGAAAGCAGTTATCTTGACGGTTTTAGACATACGTCAACAAAACACCCATTTTTCTGTTATATATTAAAATTTGACCATATTACTTGACGGTTTTATACAAAGCGTCAAGAAAACCCATTGCATTACTTGACGGTTTGCTGATAACCGTCAAGTAATGCATGTGCAAAAAAAAAAGGCGCACACATTTCAGATGCCATTTTCGTAATTTTTTCAAAAAAAAAATTTTCTTGACGGTTTTAACAAAATTTGGGAATCGAGGGTTTCTTATATATTTCACATCCACATACTTCTTTTCCTCCTTCCCCCATCCCTCTCCCTCTCGAGCTCCCCCTCCGGTGGAAGTCTTCCCCCGGCCGGCGAACCCCGACCGGCGACCGAGCCTGTAAGTCTCCCCCTCTCCTCCGTCCTCTTCCCTAGCTTCTTTTCCGACCATCTCGTCAGCCACCCCGACTTCCACAGCCCTCCCGACCGTGCCCTAACCCTGTTCTCCGGCAATCCGCCGTCTCCCCTCTCATCCCCGCAGCCGACTTCAAGCGTTCCCTCTTCCCCCTTCCTTTCCGACCCCGATTTTCTCCACAGCCCTAAACCCCTCTCCCATGTTCTTTATCCCGACCCCCCCGGAAACCCTAGCTCCGGCGAGCTCTTCGGCTCAGTCCCGACCCGTCGGCTTTTCCCGTGCTTCCCCACAGAGCCGACCTTGCTGCCCGTGTTTCCCGTGGACGCTTCCCGTTCCGTGCGTGCTTCCCGTAGCCGACCCGATGATCGCAGCCGCGACACGGCGAGGCGACGTCCGTGTCCGCACACGTAGCACGAGTCCGAGGCGTCCCTTCGGATTCCGACTTGCCCTTCGGTATATTTCTGAAACTCTTGGGTTGGTTTTGCTATTTCATATATGCGTGTCGATGATGATTGGTCTGTGTCTCCTACAATTAGGAGACACACGTTCTGATGCTATCGTTTGGGTTCTGCAAATTGGTTGGAACGATCCTCATATCCATGTATTTTCTGGAATAGAGTTTTATAGTGCTTGTGAGAACGTTCTCAGCTTGTTATCATTTGTGATTCATTTTCTTTGGGGAAGTAGGATAAGAAATTTTAATATAATATAAGTTTTATGAATCAGTGAAATGTAATAGAACTATACGTTAGCTAGGATTTTTTTTAGAAAAGTCAATGTTTTGAGAATAAATTGGGGAATCACACACCTAAAGAAACACAAGTAGGGTTGAAAAATATCAGCAAGTTGGAGGGCCATATGATTTTGCCTTTTTAGACTCTTGTTCCATTTGTAGTCAACAAAAGTATGTGTTGTTCTTGTACTAATGCTAGATGAGTAATTTTCAAGGAACTGCAAGAGAACAATTTAGAAGGAACCCACTTTACTGATATGTGCCAACTGACAAGGCTATGGTTTTTGTGAGTTCCATGATTCCTTTCAATGTGGTGACTTACATGTGTATTTACCTTCATTGCTTGTTCCTTACCAACTTTGTTTCTTCAGTTATATGAGAAACAATATCTTAACAGGAAACATACTTGACAACATTGGAAACTGTACCAAGTATTTAGATGAGCTTTAATTCATATTGATCTTGTTTTAGTTAAACAACTAACTATTATCTATGTCAATAGAAGCAAGTTATATCATTTATCTAAGAAATTTTCCTAAGAAGGCCCAGTATTTAGAAGGATATTTGGAAGGTGATATCCATGTTTAAAATAAGGTTGAGGATATTATGCGGGACTGGTAATTAAATTGATATGGCTTCTTCATCAAAACAAGTTAAATACTAGTGATGTTCTTCTTAAAAAGTATATTAATTGTGGTAACATATGTTTAGTCCTAGCATCATGAGGTGGTACGTCTTCTACAACAATTTAGTCCTAACTCAGAAGGAAAAAAAGTAGCAGGAAAGGGAGCAAGACCAACAGCAACAACATACCCTTGAAATATTATGTGCATATTCTAGAACTGTTTGGTTTGTTTCATGAGTGAAGGTAACAACAAAAAATTCTTAAAAATAAGCCCTTGGGTAGGACATAAATATTGTATATAGGCATTCCTCGATAAAATTAAGAAACAATTGGCTCCAAGTACTCGTTATGCATATGAAGTAGGACATAATAGAGATGCAAGGTTAGGCCTTAGGTGCAAGGTCAGCCTTGACATTCTAAATGGTCGAGACATCAGTCTTGAAGGACTTGGCGAGGATAACATCATTGATGCCTTTAGCAAAGACAACTCCATAAACTTGAAACAACTATACATCAGCTATCCCATATAAAGGATTCTCTATTTGGCTCGATAAACTATTTTCTGTTCATCATAATTTTAGATTTCAAACAACTTTATAGTTATAGTTTCATAATCCACATATAGTACTCATACTACACACATCATGAGATTGTTTGATGTATTTTTAAACTTACATAGTGCTTTATTATGTGTTTTCCCACATAATTAATGTCCTGTAGGAGGATACTACCAATACCACCCAATTTGTATTGTTCTTTCTATTAGTTAATATTTTATTCAGACACATTTCTAAACTAGAAAGTTGTTTATTGTCTTTCACGTAGCAATTTTAAGGGCTCCATTTGCATCTTAATTGGAATCTATTCATTTTCCCTTTCTTCTTACATATGCCAACTAGAGTTATATGATTGGTACTTGAAATTTGTTGCAAGATTTATGTGCAGGGTGCATTGGGCCATCAGACCATCACCTTACCTTTTGCTTTCTTCTAATGATGTGATAAATATACTTCCCCACGAACTTGCTAGTTTTCTTGATATGTCCATAAGACTAGATGCAATATTTCATTTATGAAAATATTGAACTAGAACTACATAGTTTTATAATGTTACAGGTGGATGTGGCAATGAAGCTATCTAAAATGGAAGAATTCATAGGTGGATCTTCATTAATCTTTACCAATATTAGAGAATCCTCTAATATGTATCTGGTTAGCCTAATGCTTCGATAATACATAAATCTTTATCAATTATGTCACACAGGCTGTTGGGCTTGAAGGCGATCTGTGCAAGCAGGAGGATGTGGCAAGAAGTGTAGAAACAACCATCAAACATTTTCGTAAGCTAGATATTCATGTTAACGGAGCATCAGGCAATGGAGGATTTGTCACCTTGGCTTTCGAACATGTGAGTATACTTTGTTGCATGTTGATATGGTATAACATCTATTATACTTTCTGGCTTAATTTACTTTTGAAGTACATCAGTATAATTCTCTCCACTATACTTCAGTCACGAAGCACTTGTTGAGTTGTCTTTTTGTGCAACATTAGTTGGTGTCTTATCCTCTAGAAAATAATATGTGGCTTTTTTCAAATTGCAAGCTGGTGACTAAGATGGGGAAGCCTACTGGCTAAGGCCTTTGGCGTGTTAGGGAGATGTCAAGGTTCAAGGCTGCAATAGTTTTTAGAAATTTCCCATAAAAATTAAAATAATGTAAAATGGGAAGTGACTCATAAAACTGAGTCCATTTGTGAAGCCAGTCATTTTTGGGGAACTAATTATGATATTAGGGTCAATGGAATTACATCATGACCTATTGAAGGCACTCCTGGACTTATAAAACTTGACCCATTCTTCTTGGTCATGCATGCTACCTTTCATGCTTAATAAAATAATATACCGGTATCTATGTCATGGACAACTGAAGATTAAAGTTTCAACTCATCCTTACATGCTGATTTCATTCTCAAATATCCCTTTTTGCCAAATTGGAAAGCTTAGAGCACAAGAGAAATATTGAGCACTCTAATCTTAGTTATGTCATGTATGCATCCATGCATGTTAGTTTGCATTATGTATTGTATATGTTGAGTCATACATAAATTTTCTTTAAGCCCTTAGTATGTGATTCTTTGTTTGTTCTTGACAATAACCAGGTTGTTCTCCTTCGTCCACAATCCTGAGAAGACTCTTGAAGGAAATCAAGCTCATATTATCACCTTGAGGATCATCATCATAATTATGGTCATGCTTGTGATTCTTTGTACTCTTCTTCCTCCAATCTTGAGAAGAATTTTTGTATACTTTGTATATATCATTCTTGGATGTTTGTGATGTACAAACTTTGTATTTGTGATCAATAAAAAGATTGTGTATTATAATATTATGTGTGTGTTGTAACTGGCATATATTGATATTATGTGTGTTTGGTAATTGGATTCTGGAATATATTGATATTATTGTAAACATGTTTATCTTGACGATTGCAAAACGTCAAAAAAATTCATTTCTTGACGGTTTTTAAACATCAAAAAATATTTTCCTTGACGGTTTTTTCCCGTCAAGAAAGACTTTTCTTGACGGTCATTACCCGTCATCTAGGCCCCCGTCAAGAAAAGTCGACACTTTTCTTGACGGTTTTTTGTTTGTTTTCTTGACGGTTTAAAACCGTCAAGACAAGCTTGTTTCTTGACGGTTTAAAACCGTCAAGAAAACAAATAAAAAATCGTCAAGAAAAGCGTCGACTTTTCTTGACGGGGGCCTAGATGACGGATCCAAAACCGTCAAGAAAAGTCTTTCTTGACGGGGAAAAACCGTCAAGAAAAGCCATTTTTCTTGTAGTGATTATACTGCATTGGATAGAGTATTTAGATAACTTAAGGGAACTATAGATTATAAAATTCATTATACTAGACACCCAGATATCAAAGAAGGTTAATTAGATGCAAATTTGGTAACTGATTCACATGATGTGAAATCTACTACTAGATATATTTTTACCCTAGCAGGAGTTACGATCTCCCGGGGATCATGTAAACTAACTATCATAGTTAGAAGTACAATAGACTTTGAAATGATAGCTTTGGACACTCCCTGTACAGAAGCCGAATGGCTTAGAAATCTTATTATACATATACTTGTTTCTGTTCATCCTGTTCCAGTAATTTCTATAAACTATGATAATAAATCTATTATAGAACTACTAAAGCATGATTCTGTGAATGCTAAGATGAACATGCACTAGCAGCTGCGCTTTAAGTCATTAAAGAGCCTATTAGGCAAATATGTAGTTCTTGACAATATAAAGTTAGAAAAGAACCTGGCAAACCACTTGACAAAGGTTCTGTCAATGGCATTGATCCTAGAATTATCGAGAGGGATATGTTTAAACCCATAGTTTAGTCACTAGCAGTGGCAACCCAACCGAGTCTGACAGTAGACCCCAAGAAGCTGGTTTAATGGATAGGAACAAGCTGAACTAGGTGACTATTATGGAACACTGACCCTGAGATTAAATTTTTTTAAAATAAAATTCCAAGAGGTTGTACATGTGTACATTAATAGCCCACCCCTATGGTGAAGTATTCCTTGTGTGATATGGATAGGGAGAGTTTAAACTCTTAATAAGTCCAAGCATGATATGTAGGGTTGATTCCTATCACCAACCCTTGAGGACTTACCTATATGAGAGGTCGTGAAGGCCACGACTATAGGACAGGGTGATCCTAGACAACTCTCATGAATATATAAAAGTGCGCATGGCCAACCAAATGCGCCACCCGATTGACCCAAGTACCTCTAGCGTACTATGTGTATTATTTTCTAAATCTGGTTCAAGAAGACTGATTCAAGGCATAGTTCATCTAGCCCTTCTTCAGACAAAGACAGTAGTCACTACGTGAGATTCAAGGCTGTAGTCCATCTTATTTATGCATAGTAAAAAAAACTGCCAAGAAATTCTTTTACTCTTCTCTTATTTTCTTTCCTTGCATTACTTTGGAACTTGACCTTTTGGGGGATTGTTAGCTCTATTTGTGCTTTTGCTAACACACAAGCAAACAAAACTTCAATTCCTATTACCAAACAGTCCCACATCGGCTGGATTAGGTTGAGTGAGTGCTCATATATTACTTTGCTTCTTCTTGCTTCATTAAAGTATTGTGCGGAAGCCCCATGGGCCACACACGCATACCGCCGCCGCTGCCCGGCCCGGCTAGGCTCGGTTCTGTTCGACATGCGTAACGGGTGCGGGTACGTGCCTACATCTGTTGGTGCCGAATGCCGATTCAATTTTCTCTTCGGGTTCGGGCTGAGACCCTAAAATACTTTTTACTCCTCCTAAATTTTTTGACCATTACAAATATAAATATAAATATTCTGAACGTTGGACAGTTTTTGTCTTTAAATCTGAACGTTACAACACATTTTATTTGTGTCCTAATCCAGCATAAATTGTGTCCCTTAATCTAGCTTTTGGTTATAAGTTTGAAGCCTATATATCGTGCTTTCTTTTCATTCTCAATACACAGAATACCAACTCCTTACGAAAACTCCCTAAAATTCTTGTCTCTTCCAAATCGTTGAACTGTTGTTGTTCTTTCTTATTCTGGGCATAACTAAGTCGATGGTCACTCTCTCTACGTCGTGTGCAGCAAGAAGATTCTGGTAGAGCAGAGATTTTACCACTATGAGCGTTCGGATAAAGTCTACACATAGATTCGAATTAACTCTTAGGACAGTGCTATGTGCGTAACTTTTTCGGAGGCCAATAATATTTACTTATTTTATTTTTTTGCATATTTAAAATGAAGAATATTGAAAAAATTATAACAATTAAAAAAATTAAGGTTACCGGCCTCCGGGGAAGTCGCGTACGAAGCACTGCCATAAGAGTTGATTCGGGTCTATGCAGACTTGTTCTCAATGCTCCTAGTGGTAAAACTTTCGCTCTATTGGTATCCCGTTGTCGCACACAACTCTGAGAGATTGATCCTGACTTAGCCATTGTCCAGAGCACAAAATGGATGAACAAATGAAGAAATGGAAAGAGAATGAGAGATTTTTTGTGGATGAAATTTTTTTTGTCATTGTAATTTTTGAGGAGAATGGAGATATCTTTCTTACTCTCTTTTTTCTTATCCTTCCAACACTATAGAAGAAGAGTGAAATATATAGGTTTAAGACATTTGATGGAGAGTTAAAACACTCAATTAAAAGAAATTTAGGGCTAATAATATAGCCATTATGAAATAATAAATAGACAATGTAAATATTAAAACAGTCAATAATTAATAAAAAATTAAGAGGTTTTGTAAATTGGTCTTTTTTCCCCAATAATAACAACAATCCTCCCTAAAAACCAACTTTCGAAACCAAAGATAACAATATTCAAAAGGAGTAAAGATAAAAAAATTTGGGAAATTATATACTATACATATATGAGATGTGGACTACAGCCTTGAATCTCACTTAGTGACTATTATCCTTGTTTGAAGAAAAGCTTGATGGACTATGCCTTTGTCACGACCCGGTCCCAATTTCTTGGGTCGAATCGGATCATGCCCAGCCTGCACCGTTGTTGACACGGCGGCAGTAAACTATTCAGTAGCAGGTAACCATACAACAACATATATTTGTCACAACTCAACATTCAAAAATTTAAAACTTTATTAAACTTTTACAATGAAATGAAAGATACAACTTAAACCATTTTCTACATACATCATGAATAAAAGAAAACTCTAGGCAAACAGCTCATCTGTCTCGAATTCCTCGTCTTGGGATCGCGGAACAAAGCCTCATCAGTGATACCTAAAATGTTGGGTCTCCAGTCAGGAGGGAGCAAAGTATAATTCATGCTAATTTTAAACAGTTAAAATAAATAATAGAATTATGCACTTTTAAACAATTTAGAAATGACCAGTTTTCAGCAGTAAAACAATGTGTTTTGAATAGGCAATGAATATGACCGGCTTGGGTTGTACAGTTGTATCATATGGATACGATATGGCTTATCCCCGTGTGTATGAGGGGTAAGCTAACACAGTCAGTATACAGTTTTGGATGTGGTCATACTCATTACACTACTCCCCCAGTCCCCAATCAGTACAGTAGTTGCAGTCAGTACTCTCCGAGAGAGTTTCGTGTTTGCATGGTGGTTTAAACTTGCAGTAAAACGATTATTAAAATAACTGTAAAACCAACACAAACTATACTTGCCTCAGGAAAATGACTGGAGAGATGAGTTGGTACCGAGGAGGAACGTCAGGTATGTCTTCGAGTTCCTACAGTTGAGAACTCGACTTAGATCCGCTATATAACCAAGCTAAGTGTGCTAGTTGCAAATCTCTAGTAGTAAGTCCTAGTCAGGTTTTAAGTTGTATTAAGCTACAGCTAACGGTTACGTCGCAAGCTACGTGCGTTGATTTAACCGGTTAATTTGATTATTTGGAAATATTAACAAGAATCAATTATCTTTGGAAAACTTTGTGCTTTTTGTAATATATCTATAAAAATATATTTTCTTACAGTGACAAATTATGAACTAGTTATCCTACTAATATTTTATCCATTTTATTTAATTCTTAATTAATTATATGATTACGCTCTAACTACGATTATCCATTCAAACCAAAACCACCCAAGATCAACATCCACCCAGAAAGAAAGTAAAACCTACACTATGCAATACATGGGCACAGCTAATCATCATAGAGTTATGGGCTTATGCCCTGTACAACTCTTTTACATAAAATAAGAGAAAATGATTTAGTACCTAATTAAAATGTACAGTAAATAATTATCTAAAATAAACAACTTAAAAATAAAATAATTTAAATCAAAAGTTGGAGTCTCAGACTCGGTCCATCATCAAATCTAGCTAATACCTCAACGCCCGGTCGGACCGGTGCGTTTGCATTTCGCTAGGGCCCACAGACCGGTACGGTCGTCGCCCAAAAATCAGTTTTAAATTCATTTTCTGAAAACCAATTTGAAATCCAAATAAATAAAGTTTTGTAAAAATTTGGGCAGCATTTCCTCTATTTCGGGACAACCCAAAACTGGAAAATGCGCCAACCAAAAACCTACAATTGTTCCAACCAGGAATAACCCAAAAATATATCCACAGAAATAATTTTCCAACCACAGAACCTTTCCGAAATACCCGGGATTCCCGCAATCAACCAACAACATAAAAATCCCAGCAGACACATCATAAAAATGCTAACGTAGCTAACCGAATTACCACGAAGCTAAGCCGGATTTCCCAAAGGTAAACCGAGGACCGTTATCATCATCGACTACCCAATATAAACGCAACGGGGCAGAGAATTTATACATCGGGATGCTCGGCTAGAGCTCTCAGATGATAATAGAAAGAAAATAATAATCCCAAGCAGCGACGTTGGCGACGAACGTCAAAAAATCCAGAAATAGGGCACGCTGGCCAGAATAAAGAAACGCCGCGAAGAGACAGCGCTGTTGGCGGACAGCGACGCTGTCGGCAGCGTCGAGGAAACGGATCGCCGGAGAGACGACGGGAAGGGGCGCACCAGAGGGTGCTGGACCCGCGGAAGGGGCGACGATGGGGTCGGCGGTCGACAGCCCTAGGCGCGGGGAAGAGCCGCGGATCTGGACGGCGGGGGCCTCGCCGTGGAGCGGGGTGGCAGCACGCCGGAGGGGAACGCCGAAAGGCGTCGGCGGGGCGGATCCCGCGGGGACAGCGTGGGGTGGCGCGTGCTTCCGGGGACGGCGGCGCACCGGAGAGAGGCCGCGCGGGGTGGCCCTGGACGGCGGGCGGGGCTCCGACGTGGTCGGCCGGCCACTCGAAAAGAGGGCGCGGCTCTGGCTTGGCCGTGGTTGGCCTCGAAGTCGCCGGAGGGAGGCGCGGGGAGAGGGGCTCGCGCGCGGGGCGGCCGGAGGCGCGAGGGAGGGTGGCCGGAGAGGCTTGGGGGTTAGGTAGAGGAGAGGATTATGTGAGAGACTCTCTCTCTCCAGTGAAGTCTTTAGAAGAGAAAGGGTTTTGAGAAGTGGGAAATGGTAACAGAGAATAGAGAGGAAGAGTATTTACTTTTCTCTGTGAGGGAGATGAGCGAGAGAGAGAAAGGGAGAGTTTGAGATTAAGAGAGGAGAAGATTCCTATGTGCTGTGAAGTGGGGAGTTACGGAAATGAGGGGTTTGAGGAGTTACGGGAATGGAAAGGGGTGGCGTGTGTGGACAGGAGGGATTGGGGGGTGTGAGTGAGAATAGGTAGCGTTTACCAAAACATGGGGAGTGGGTGCTGGTCCTAAGGGACCAGCCCAGAAATTTATTTATTTATTATTTTTTTTATTTTATTTTTTTTTAAATAACCAAGTCAAAACAAGATTTGGAAAAAGAATGGATTTGGGCTCAGGCCTGGGTCTGGACTCGAAAATCAAAAAGCCTTATTATTATAATTTTCGAAATTCTTTTTCACTCGAAAATATTTAATAATATTAATAATAATAATAATAATTTTGAAATACTAGTAATAATAATACCAAAACATTATTTAATAATTTAATTACAAACTATGGGTTTCACAATCTTCCTTCCTTAGAAAATTTCGTCCTCGAAATTTAAAGAGTAGGGTAGGAGAAACAAACAGCTACGGGTACTACGCCCGTAACTCAGGTTCAACTATAAGAATTTTCAAGGCAGTCGTGGATGAGACGGTTTAGGGACAAATTTCATTTATGATATCATCCATGCAGAAAAATACAAAAGCGAACCAAAGTACACGAGGTTGATCAGACCATCATGCACCGGTCCTGATTAGACAATATATTAGTGGGTGCACCCAATAAAATACCGTCATGATCAAGCTTGACAAAAAGATAGCTTGCAAAACTAGGCTAATTTAGCAGCATTAGTCAAGTTTAGAATGAAAAGATAGGAGTTTAAATGATGGCTCAAATTCTAATCTTCTCTCACCTCTGACTACGCTTGCAACTGGTTTCTCTGGCTCTGAAAGGTTGAGTCCAATCTTCAGCCCTAAATTATCCAATATGGGACTCGGATCCGGAATGTAGCGTCTGAGCTGTGACGTAGAAGACGTTGCACTCTCTCAAGATTAGCTGGTAGAGCTAACTGGTATGCTACTTCCAACTCGTCTTAAACTTCAAATGGCCTGATGTACCTGGCCTCACTTTCCAGCTCCGTCAAAACTGATTGTTCCTCTGGTAGGAGAAAACTTTACCAAAAGCAATTTGGTCTTCCAAGACCTACCAAATTCCAAGACGCAAAATCTCAATACATCTTCAAGCGTCTGGATTGACCTCTCTGCTTGCTCGTCCCGCGGTACTCCAAGAATCCAGTAGATGTGCCTCTCGTACAATGCTGCCAACTTCTCGGTGAATAAACTATCCTTGAAGGGAATAAAGTGTGCTGACATAGTCAGTCGGTCCACTATAATCCAATTGGTGCCCTTCCCTCCTTGGGAACAAGGCAATCCTTACTCAAAGTTCATTGTTATATGCTTCTACTTCCACTCTGAATTGTCCAGCAGCTCCAACAAACTTGTTGTTTTCTTGCTAAATTCCTCATGTTGACAAATTTACATCTAATCCCATACCTGGAATTGTCCTTCTTTATTCCATAACACCAATCAATGGAGGCATATTCCGATACATCTTATTATCTCCTGAATTTATGGAATACTGCGACTGGTGCATTTCTTTCATCAACTTGTTCCTCCGTTTGTCAGCCGATACGCAAAGTCTCGTACCATTCTTCAGAGTTCCACTGCCGATCAATTTAGAAACCCTCAAGTGTTCCTGCCAACACTTGATCTCTAAGCCTGCAAAGTGCCTCGTTTTTGAAACTACGTCCTCTTAATTTTGTCCATCAGCCTCAAACTTTATCAACACTGAATCAGCATCCAGCTCCGTCCTTCTATCTCCAGGTAGTATAACCTCCAGTCCAAGCTTCTCGACGTCTTCTAGTAGGTGCCACTCCTTGGTTAAGAACATCGCCACTGGGTATCGACTAAGTGTATCAGCGATCACATTAGCCTTACCTGAATGGTACTGCAGGTTGATGTCGAAATCCTTCATCTGCTTCAGCCATTTTCTTAGTCTAACATTCAGCTCTTTCTGAGTGGAGACATATTTCAGACTTTTGTAGTCCGTATATATTTTCACTCCCTTTCCATAAAATCATGCTTCCATAGCTTCAAAGTAAAGATAATTGCAGCAAATTTCAAATTAGGTGTGGGATAATTCTCCTCATGAGTCTGTAGTTGCTTATATGTGTAAGTAATTACTTCCCCATGTTGTTTGAAGAACGCAAACCAGTCCTTTTCCAGAGGCATTACTGTAAATTGAGAACCCACCGGTTCCTACGAGTAGCGCAAGGATTGGTATAGTGGTAAGTCTCTTCTTCAGCTCCTCGAATGATGCCTGGCAATCTTTCATTCAGATGAACTCTTTATTCTTCCAAGTGAGCTTCGTCATTGGCTCAGCAATCTTGGCAAAAACTTTTACGAACTTCTGATAGTAGCCAGCCAAGTTCAATAAACTTCCGAATTGAACTTGGGATATACCACTTTTCAACAGCAGCTATCTTCCATCGACATTTCTTCTCTTGACAACATGGCCAAGGATCCACTTTGTCAAAGAAAATCCACGTTCAGATAACTTATCATAAAACTTCTTTTTCTTCAAAGTTTCCAGAACTTTCCTCAGATGTTCTTCATGCTCTTCTTCAGTCTTCAAATATATCAGAATGTTATCGATGGAGAAGATAAACTAATTCAAATACTCATGAAAATCTCTGTTCATGAGATTCATGAACACAGCAGGAGCATTTGTCAGTCCAACGTCATGACCAAAGAAAACTACCCATACTTGGTGTTTGAACGCCGTCTTGGAATTGTCCTCCTTCCTGACTCTGATTTGATGGTAGTCAGATCTTAAATCAAACTTCGAAAACACCCTAACTCCACACAAACAGATCAAACAGATCCTCGATCCGGGCAGAGGGTATTTGTTCTTTAGTGTCTGGTAATCGATGCACATCCGTTGTTCCATCCTTCTTGGGCACAAACAAGATAGGTGTTCCCTAAGGTGAAGTTCCACCCTAAATAAATCCAAGAGCCTTCATTGATCTGGTCCTTCATCTTCTATGATCCTCAAGTCTACATCATGCCTTCCTGTAGTGGATGTAGGAGGCAAGATCTGCTGGATGGGAAGAGAGTCCCTAGGTTGTGGCATAACAGGTGTAACTGGGATAGGTACTCCGGTATGATGGAAAGATAAGGGGCAATCCTTTACCCGATGTTCAGCAGATCCACATGCCAAACATTTCCCAATCTCTTACGACAAATATTGGCTTGGTGATCAGTCCTTTTACAGTAGTCACAAACCAATAGCTTCTTACGATATGACTGCCGGATAGGGCTCAAAATGTCTTCTAGATTCAGGGGTATCCCTCCTAGGACGAGGTTCCGCTCCAACTTGGTTTAAGATAGCTAATGCTACATCATTGACGTTCTTCATGTCTTCTCTCGTGATATTCATCTGTTCCTGCTGGGCTTCATCTTGAGCTTTCTGGAACTCCAGGATTTCTTGAAATAGGACAACCATTTGGGAGGTGTTCGCTGGTACTGGTAGAGCAACAAGAATGGGTACTTCCCCAAAGAAATGCAACTCAGTTTGAGAAGAGGTAAGAATCGCCAGTGTAGTGAAAACTTCACTGGATGCATTATGGGACGATCAATCAGCTGCGAGGGAATAAACCCTGGACTTGGTTGAGGAGATGGGATATGATCCGGAGATGACACCTCATCGCCAGCAGGATTGGTCTTGTCAATGGCCATTCTCTGGAAGGTTTAGGATGCAAACATAAGCAAGGTATCCTACCAGTCTATAATAAAACAAAAATATTTATTTATATATATGTCGGTCCTATGTCGTGACAAATAAATGTTCTAGTGTTCTAATTGTTTCTAAATATATTTTCCTAAGTTGTTGTTCAGACCTGCATGGGCCACCACTAAAAACATGTCACGACCCGGTCCCAATTTCTTGGGTCGAATCGGATCATGCCCAGCCTGCACCGTTGTTGAGACGACGGCAGTAAGCTGTTCAGTAGCAGGTAACCATACAACAACACTATATTTGTCACAACTCAACATTCAAAAATTTAAAACTTTATTAAACTTTTACAATGAAATGAAAGATACAACTTAAACTATTTTCTACATACATCATGAATAAAAGAAAACTCTAGACAAACAGCTCATCAGTCTCGAATTCCTCGTCTTGGGATCGCGGAACAAAGCCTCATCAGTGATACCTAAAATGTTGAGTCTCCAGTCAGGAGGGAGCAAAGTATAATTCATGCTAATTTTAAACAGTTAAAATAAATAATAGAATTATGCACTTTTAAACAATTTAAAAATGACCAGTTTTTAGCAGTAAAACAATGTGTTTTGAATAGGCAATGAATATGACCGGCTTGGGTTATACAGTTGTATCATATAGATACGATATGGCTTATCCCCGTGTGTATGAGGGGTAAGCTAACACAGTCAGTATACAGTTTTGGATGTGGTCATACTCATTACACTACTCCCCCAGTCCCCAATCAGTACAGTAGTTGCAGTCAGTACTCTCCGAGAGATTTTCGTGTTTGTATCGTGGTTTGAACTTGCAGTAAAACGATTATTAAAATAACTGTAAAACCAACACAAACTATACTTGCCTCAGGAAAATGACTGGAGAGATGAGTTGGTACCGAGGAGGAACGTCAGGTATGTCTTCGAGTTCCTACAGTTGAGAACTCGACTTAGATCCGCTATATAACCAAGCTAAGTGTGCTAGTTGCAAATCTCTAGTAGTAAGTCCTAGTCAGGTTTTAAGTTGTATTAAGCTACAGCTAACGGTTACGTCGCAAGCTACGTGCGTTGATTTAACCGGTTAATTTGATTATTTGGAAATATTAACAAGAATCAATTATCTTTGGAAAACTTTGTGCTTTTTGTAATATATCTATAAAAATATATTTTCTTACAGTGACAAATCATGAACTAGTTATCCTACTAATATTTTATCCATTTTATTTAATTCTTAATTAATTATATGATTACGCTCTAACTACGATTATCCATTCAAACCAAAACCACCCAAGATCAACATCCACCCAGAAAGAAAGTAAAACCTACACTATGCAATACATGGGCACAGCTAATCATCATAGAGTTATGGGCTTATGCCCTGTACAACTCTTTTACATAAAATAAGAGAAAATGATTTAGTACCTAATTAAAATGTACAGTAAATAATTATCTAAAATAAACAACTTAAAAATAAAATAATTTAAATCAAAAGTTGGAGTCTCAGACTCGGTCCATCATCAAATCTAGCTAATACCTCAACGCCCGGTCGGACCGGTGCGTTTGCATTTTGCTAGGGCCCACAGACCGGTACGGTCGTCGCCCAAAAATCAGTTTTAAATTCATTTTCCGAAAACCAATTTGAAATCCAAATAAATAAAGTTTTGTAAAAATTTGGATAGCATTTCCTCTATTTCGGGACAACCCAAAACTGGGAAATGCGCCAACCAAAAACCTGCAATTGTTCCAACCAGGAATAACCCAAAAATATATCCACAGAAATAATTTTCCAACCACAGAACCTTTCCGAAATACCCGGGATTCCCGCAATCAACCAACAACATAAAAATCCCAGCAGACACATCATAAAAATGCTAACGTAGCTAACCGAATTACCACGAAGCTAAGCCGGATTTCCCAAAGGGAAACCGAGGACCGTTATCATCATCGACTACCCAATATAAACGCAATGGGGCAGAGAATTTATACCTCGGGATGCTCGGCTAGAGCTCTCAGATGATAATAGAAAGAAAATAATAATCCCAAGCAGCGACGTTGGCGACGAACGTCGAAAAATCCAGAAATAGGGCACGCTGGCCAGAATAAAGAAACGCCGCGAAGAGACAGCGCTGTTGGCGGACAGCGACGCTGTCGGCAGCGTCGAAGAAACGGATCGCCGGAGAGACGACGGGAAGGGGCGCACCAGAGGGTGCTGGACCCGCGAAAGGGGCGACGACGGGGTCGACGGTCGACAGCCCTAGGCGCGGGGAAGAGCCGCGAATCTGGACGGCGGGGGCCTCGCCGTGGAGCGGGGTGGCAGCACGCCTGAGGGGAACGCCAAAAGGCGTCGGCGGGGCGGATCCCGCGGGGATAGCACGGGGTGGCGCGGGCTTCCGGGGACGGCGGTGCGCCGGAGAGAGGCCGCGCGGGGTGGCCCTGGACGGCGGGCGGGGCTCCGACGTGGTCGGCCGGCCGCTCGGGAAGAGGGCGCGGCGCTGGCTTGGCCGCGGTTGGCTTCGAAGTCGCCGGAGGGAGGCGCGGGGAGAGGGGCTCGTGCACGGGGCGGCCGGAGGCGCGAGGAAGGGTGGCCGGAGAGGCTTGGGGGTTAGGTAGAGGAGAGGATTAGGTGAGAGACTCTCTCTCTCCAGTGAAGTCTTTAGAAGAGAAAGGGTTTTGAGAAGTGGGAAATGGTAACAGAGAATAGAGAGGAAGAGTATTTACTTTTCTCTGTGAGGGAGATGAGCCAGAGAGAGAGGGAGAGTTTGAGATTAAGAGAGGAGAAGATTCCTATGTGCTGTGAAGTGGGGAGTTACGGAAATGAGGGGTTTGAGGAGTTACGGGAATGGAAAGGGGTGGCGTGTGTGGACAGGAGGGATTGGGGGGTGTGAGTGAGAATAGGTAGCGTTTACCAAAACATGGGGAGTGGGTGCTGGTCCTACGGGACCAGCCCAGAAATTTATTTATTTATTATTTTTTTTAAATAACCAAGTCAAAACAAGATTTGGAAAAAGAATGGATTTGGGCTCAGGCCTGGGTCTGGACTCGAAAATAAAAAAGCCTTGTTATTATAATTTTCGAAATTCTTTTTCACTCGAAAATATTTAATAACATTAATAATAATAATAATAATTTTGAAATACTAGTAATAATAATACCAAAACATTATTTAATAATTTAATTACAAACTATGGGTTTCACAGCCTTGAATCAGTCTTCTTGAACCAGATTCAGACAATAGCACACATAGCACACTAGAGGTCCTTGGGTCTATCGGGTGGCGCATTTAATTGGCTATGCACACTTTTCCATAATCGTGAGAGTTATCTTGGATTGCCATATCCTATAGTCGCGGTATTCATGACCTCTCATATAGGTAAGTCCTCAAAGGGTTGGTGATTGAAGTCAACCCTGCATAATCATGCTTGGACCTATTAAGAGTTTTTTTAAACTCATTCTAACCAAATCACATCGAAATACTGTCACATAGGGATGGGGTATCATGTACAATATCGTACAGCCTCTTGGATATTATTTTAAGAGAATTTAATCTCTCGGTCAGTGTTCTATAATAGTCATCTAAGTCTAGCTTGTTTCCACCAATTGAACCGGTCTTGGGATCTCTAGTCAGACTCGGTTGGGTTGCCACTGCTGGTGACTTACTTATGGGCTTAACCCTATTACCCTCGACGATACTAGGATTAATTTTCTAGAAACTCTTTGTCAAGAGTAAACATACTCTTCGTTAAGAGATCTGTAGAGCTCTTTAATGACTTTATAGTCAAGAACTACATTTTTGTCTTTTAGTCTCTTTTAATATCTTGAAATATAGCTGCATGTACCTGTTCATCTTAGAATTCACAAGATTATGCTTTTAGCATAATTTAAAACAAATGACAGTTACAAAAATATATAGATCATGAAAAGTATAAAATGTCTGAGCTATACAGTTTCAGTACAAGATGTAACTGAAGATAACATTTAAGAGTATATAGTACTCTTAGTTATGATAGATTTATTACACAATCCTCAAAAGATGACAACTCCACATAGAGTACAAAATATATTCATAAATGAATTAGATGTCATATGAGTTAGTTACCAAGTTTGTATTTAAATGACCTTCTATGACGTAAGAGTATCTAATATGATACAATTTATAGTCTTGAATATCTTTAAAAATATTCTTTCTAAAACTACATAGAATAGAATAACTAGTTTGACTGATTTAGAAATTAGACTTAATGACATCAGACTCATTCAACATATGTGTGATTTCACTAATTACTGATATAAGTCCTAAAATAGTGAGCGAAGCTCTCATCTGACTCTGTCATCCCTTGAAGTAAGACACAGTAGCTTTTAGTCTTGGCTCTAAAGATTTATTTTTACTAGCCATGTTTGCAAAAATGACAGTCTAGAATAATAGTTTAAGTGAGTTTGCTAATTGACCTTATCAAATCTTTAGTTTATCAAGTTTTGATCAACTTGGGTCAGCTGTCACGACCCGTACCCTAGGTAGGGGCACAAGTGCGCAACAACGCCGAGCCTACTCCGTAAAAACGGCATAGAACGTTGTAGTTCTGCTAGCTAACAAACAATATATAATATCCTGTCATCTCCGTACGGATGATATAATATGAAATACTGATAAACTCAATCACAATCTAGAAGGAGGAATCATGGCACGAAAACTAGATAGATATAAACCACAAGTGCAATATCTAGCTCAACAACGAGAAAGAGAGTCACAAAGTAATATGGTTATACAATCCCAAAATATAATATCATAAACATAGGTAGCAAGCTGGAGACAAGGTCCAGTCCAAAAATCTACTCTAACTAAACTAAGCTAGAGGCTCGTCGGGCGGAGCTAAGCCCTGCTGAACCAAGGTCTCCAAGTCTAAGCCCACTACGTCATCCGGACCGTAGTAGGTACAGCAATCCTCCTCACCGTCATCTGTAATATTTTATCAACATATCCAGTCAGGATGGAACGAGCACAATCAACTAACAACACTTCACAAGATATGACAAAAGCTATAAGACTGTAAATAGAGAGTATATACAAGAAATTATGGAATATACACGTGAGTATCATGGCATGGTAAGCTATAAATCTAGAGCTAGAAATAGGAAAGTAAAACTGATCATGGCATGTACAAGAATTAAGAATCATCTATGTAGGTATATGAGTACTGGCTTCGATATGTGGCCGGCTTGGGTCTGCACAAGGACTAATGATCTATCCAATCATACATGGAGTATAGGATTGGCATTCACAAGGTCTACAAGAATAAACAAGGCGGTAATGACCACACACCTACACTAATACTCTCCGTCCCCGACTGGTAGAGTGGATCCAAACAAGACATGTCATGATGCGAGATTCTACGAGAAGGAAGCAAGTCTCCTCGAGAATCGGTGTCCATATACTGTACAAGAACTACAAGGAAGCTTGCACAAGACATACCAAGATAACAAAGAATAACATATCATGTTGGGATCCATGAATACCAATCCATGTGACCAATGTGTCGAGAATAAGCATATCTACACTAATTACATGAATTATAACAATTATCATAAATTGGAAAAGTTATCAGAGAATGTACTCGCCTGTGATGTGATGGATAAGTCGACTAAGTCCAAGAACAGTGCCTCGAGGACCTATAAATAGAATATTGTATCAATATAATGGTTTGAAAGTGAAATCAAGTCATACTGGGTCAAACTAGGTCAAGACACGTCAAACTAAATCAAACTAGGTCAAACAAAGTCAGACTAGATTATACAGAGTCAATCTAAGTCATATTTGGCCTAACAAAGTCAAACTAGGCCAATGTAAGTCAAACAAAGTCAAACAAGGTCGATTTAGGTCAAGGGTTGACTTACCGTTGACTTTTGGTCAACTGTTCAACTCTGGTCAATTCTAGGTCAATCCTAGGTCAACTTGAATAATGTTGACTAACAGTTGGCTTTGGGTCAACTGGTCAAGTTCGGTCAAGTTCTAGTCAAATTTTAGGCTACGGTTGACTTTCGGTTGACTTTTGGTCAAAAATAGTCAACCATGGTCAACCAAGGTCAAAACTAGTCTAAGTTCACTATTCCTAACCATTACCAACCATAAAATCCTGATTATAGCTATAGCTTAAAGTATCAAACCTATATGTTATGAAATGGGTATTATCCTAACATGCCCCATTTATCCTTTCTAAGGTAAGCCCGATCCTTAGCCTCTAACTCCGACTCTAGACCTTCCTACCCTCATTCTAAGTATTCTCCCACCTCTACTATGGTATTTCAACCCTCTCCTAGAATTTCGATACCGTATCATGGTATCTTGATATCTAAAAGTCAAAAAAAAAGTAATAAAATCACATTACCTTAGGGTAATGGGGAATCATGAGATACCAATTTGGTATCTAAGGTATACCATATTCTAGACTCTAACTAGAGACACTAAATCACTCTATCTAACCAAACCAACTTGGTGTCTAACCATCTAACCTATCTAGTATTCATGCCTAACTCTCTAGTACTAACATACCACTCTCTCCATATCTCATATTTCTAACATCGTACTACTCTAACTAACAATTCTAACTCACTCTAATCTCACTCAAACATACCCACTTATAGGCCATTTAGGGGGGTATATATATGGTTATATATAGGTATATATATGGGTATAATGGGTATATATATGGGTTTATATAGGGGGTAAATGGGGGTTAATGGGGGGGTGCTAATAGCTGCTGTTGCTGCTGCTAATAGCTGCTGCTGCTGTATATAGTTGTTGTTGCTGCTGCTGCTTTATGGGGGGCGGGGGGGGGGGGGGGGGGGGGGGGGGGGAAGTAGCCCCTAATCCCCCTTTGGCTGCTGTTGATTCTCGCATTCTCTCCCTCTCTAACTCTCTCTCTATCTCCACTTCCTCTCTAATTCACTCTCTAAACTCTCCTCTATCTCACTCCATATATATATATATATATATATATATATATATATATATATATATATATATATATATATATATATATATATATCACACTCACACACACATACATATATATAGACACACACACACCCACACATGAATATATATAGATATATGGACACACACACACACACACATAGATATATATATATATATATATATATATATATATTAAAGAAAACCCCCTTACTTTATTAAAAATGGCACAAAGACCGTGGACAAACCGTATACAAGGCACAAAATGCCGAAGCCTATACAGGTAAACCACAAAAAGAAGGAGGGTGGAGGGAGAATCAAACGACTGAGTCTACCGGGGTAGCACCGACCAAAATGCTCTTGGACTGTGGGAACACAGGGTGCTCCGCTTACAGTATTGTCGGGCTATTTTCCAAAATAGCTGGTTCG